>CM068840.1:111599695-112199695 GCA_028554795.2 Sinohyriopsis cumingii | reverse complement strand
ACGTCACATCAATATCGATTCGATACCGCAAAAGAATTCTCCGCGAACTTAAAAACGCTTTCCGAACAATACCGTGCAAAAATAAAAAAATACCGTCGTAAAATAACCACCATCGACGCGGTCGTGTACTCGGTGTCGGGTATAGTAGCTGGCACCGGTGTTATTTTATCCACGGTAACCACGATAGCCCCGATCGCTGTTCCAATCGCTATCTCCGCGATGACAACAATTGCTGGAGTCGCCAACGCAATCACTAAAAAGATATCATCGTGTTTTCAGAAAAAACTCAACGAGTATACAGTAAAACATCAAATAGTATCCGACGCGTACTCGAAATTATCCGGGTTGATCTCATTATCGATTGATAATTTGTTCGTATCCGATGTTGAATTCTCCGCGATGGTCCAGTTATATAGCTCCGCGATGTCAAAAATCGAGGATTTTTAACTGGAAGCCGGAACCACCTGGTTGCTGAAATTAGACACTAAAGACAACGAATAATAATAATGTCGCTGAACCCCGAAGGGTTTCAGTTGCTTCAGCGGATCGCGGAGAACACCACTCCGGTACAAACAAGTATGATATCAGTGACATCAACGAAACCCGAATTCAGTGTGAACTTTCCATCACCGGTTCCAGTGAAGGAAATAGCGCTGGCAAAATTGCGAATATATCACAGTTGGCCTAATATTCGAGCGAACGCATTTAACGGACAACAACCTAATAACTCGCTGGTTTTTGCACGGACAAATAAACCCGATGGGACCCCAGACTGGGAGGAGGTTACAATACCAACTGGGTCATACCAAATAGAACAAATCAATAAGGAATTTCAACGCAGGATAAAATCGATCACAGGAAAAGAATCAAAAATCGCTATTACGGTTCATGAACCGACGTTATCGTCGACGATTGAAATAAGCACACCGGGGTATATGGTTGATATTTATAACAGTTCAATAAGAACCATACTAGGATGGCCTAAGAATCCACCCGCGGACGCCCCCCCCCCATCAACTATCCTCAGATACGATAACGGAGATGGTGGTAGGCATATTGCTCCATACAACGTAAATATTGCATCGGTGATAGCGATTAATCTAGTGTGCGATGTTATCGAAGGGAGTTACCAGGTGGATACCAAGCAATCAAATCAAGCTCAACAGGGGTATATCCTTTATTCGTTTTCACCAACAGCCCCTCCGGGATTTTTGATCATTGAGAGTCCGATTAATCCGGTCTATATGCGATGCCATGATCGGTTTTTAACGAGAATTAATTTTAGAATTACCGATCAGTCAAATAACCTAATTGATCTGCAAGAGGAGGAGTTAGTGATCACTCTGTTTGTAAGATCATAGCAGCAGAGGGGGCGATGACATCGACGCGGTCGTCGATGTGCTTACCGGACGCTGACGACGCTGGGATCGGCGCGCAGAAGGTATTAATTAAACCAAATGACGTTCCGGACAATTGTCGATTTGGCCCCTCGACGATGACAACGACGACGACGTCGTTTTTTTTTTACCAGGCGCTGACGACACTAGATCGTTGAGTGCAGAAAGTACTAATTAAGCCAAATGACGATTGGACAAAATGTCGGATTCGCCCCCTCTGCTGCTTGATTATGATACAGATTTACGAGTGGGAAATCTCGTAATCTATATTTCTCCATTGAACAGTTATAGAGAGGATGGAAAATCTCGTAATAGTCATAGGAAGGATGGAAAATCTCGTAATAGTCATAGGAAGGATGAAAAAATCTAGCAGTTATGTTATAGGAAGGATGGAAAAATCTAGCAATTAGATGATCTGGATCGGATGTTCTATCATAGATGGCGTGGTATAATAAATAGGAAATTCATTAATTCAGCTTTGTTTGGTGAGAATATATTATATAAACGATTTCTTGAATTCAGAATTGTATTTTGAGCAAAAATATTCGAAATTAGTTCCTTTTCAATGATTATTAGCTATATATTAACTTCCAAAGCATATGTTTGTAATAAGATTTGATAGCTCAATCGGTATTGTATTGGACTGTGACGCTCGCGGTCCAGGATCGAATCCCCATGGCTGACAACATGTCGGTGATTTTTATAATAATTATGGGCTCCGCCAAATCCCTCCGCTCAGCAAAACTCAATCACCATATCAACCGGTGGTTGATACATATTTTCGTATCACCCACGGGCTTGATTATTGTGGGTGGGGTTTTGCTGAGCGTATATGTTTGTGCCGTCCTTTATTCAATTATTCATTGTATATATTTCATTTCATACTTAATGAACTTGCTAAAAAACTCGAATAGAAGTTCATTTCATAATATATGTTTGTGCCGTCCTTCATTCATAATCTGAGCTCGCTAAGACACTCGAATAGGGGCTCGTCATCCATAATCATTCATAATCTGAGCTCGCTAAAGACTCGATAGGGGCTCTTCATTAAAACATCCCGACTAACTCGCTAAAGACTCGATAGGGGTTCTAGGGATAATTTTTTTTATTTTAAAGATTTATATATTATATAATGAACCATGAAAATATCAAAGACGTTATTTCTGCTTTTCAAAAAACTAGAAGAAAACGGATTTAATATATCTGATGAACTAAATCCTGAAAAAATAATATCTGATTTTGAAACGTTAGAAGAACTTAAAAATGAAAATAAATATGTTCTATCATCTCAATATAAGTTCATAAAGCGGATTCAGGCAGCTATGTTTCAGCCACTGGCTATGGTGAACGATGATCAAGTAAATGAATTTATTCCTCTTTCTGTCGCAGTAGAAAAGATCAGGTCGGGATTATCCAGCGAATACGAAACAAAAAAAACAAAACAATCAGTACCCGCATAAGATACTTAAGAAAAATTATGTCAGCGGGTAACGACCAAAGCAACCCTGATTAGTAGTATAATTTCCCTCACTGTATATCACATCAGAATTAATTTACATAAAAAAATAAAATATTTCAGAATAATAATAAAATATTTTTTGGAAAACTGATTAATTTGTGTACTTTTGAGGAGCAACCACCCCATCAAAATTACAAAACTGATTGATTTGTATACTTTTAAGTAGCAATCACCCCATCAAAATTAATAAATTAATTAATTTACATAAATAATAAAATATTTCAGAATAATAATAAAATATTTTTTGTAGTATTTTTTGGAAAACTGATTGATTTCTATACTTTTAAGTACCAACCACCCCATCAGAAGTAATAAACTGATTGATTTGTATACTTTTGAGTAGCAACCACCCCATCAGAATTAGCAAACTGATTGATTTGTATAATTTTCAGTACCAACCACCCCATCAGATTGATTCATAAAAAACAAAATATTTCAGAATAATAATAAAAATATTTTAGATTGTACAAAATTGATTAATTTGTGTAATTTATCCCATCAGTGATTATATTTATTTATTCTGAAATATTATTTTTTTAAGTTGATCGAGTTTAATACAGGAGTGTGTATAATTTAGAATCTGATCTCTGTTACAGATGATCTCGATAATACGTTCTCGGCGGAGCTCATCTAACTGTTCTTGTGTTAATAAGAAATCCTCACTTCCGTATTCATCAATAACTAAATTAACGCTAAATTGCTCTGTGTTTTGTGAAAACGCTGTTCTGATGGCGTTTTCAAGTGCTTCTTTGTCATGTATAAAAACATTATATAATATTTACTGGATTAATTAAGATTTCACATACAGATTTATCACAAGCTCTTCTCCACGTATGTCAATTAAGCGATTAAGGTGGTCTGTGAGCTTAAAATTTATTCGTGTTAACATATTATTGTGACACCGCAGATACACAGGATTAGTTGGTTCTTGCAAGAATAAACTTCCAGGGGGAACTTGTGGTGTAAATGTATATAAAATATATCCTTGTTGAGTCTGATTTGATTTTCCGAGATCTATTTGATAGCTACCATCGACTACGTCACAAACTAGATTGACCACGATCGTGCTGGTTATATTAACGATTCCCGGAGATGCGTGTCTGCCGCCGCCATGTGGATCATTATTATGTCTTAGAACAGTTGGAGGTGGTGCTAGTTTTCTCCACGCATCGAGTATTTTAGGAAAATATTCATCAATGACATCACTGACAGATTTTCTTAACTCGGTTACGTTATACCAAGGAAGTTTAAAATTCGGTAAATTCGCCTCTGGTATTCTAAAGAATTCTAAAAACTGTTGCTTAGATTTATTTGTATCGCTGTCAACATGATCAATTATCGCCTGAATTAATCGATGGTTAAAATATTCCATGTCGTATGCGAACTGATTTAATATCTCAATTTGTTAAATAATTTCGCTGCGTAAAGTTATATCAAAAAGATGTTCTTGGAAAAATTGCCGTAGTCGCTGTAGTTGTTTTTTATGCTCTTGATCAATTAATTTGAAGTAATTATTGATATCATTCAGGTGTATATTAAAGTATTTAGCTGTTTCTCTTTGGGGATCTCGTTCATAAGTAAAAAACCTTATAATATTATCCTTACTGTGAAATTCAAATATACTACCAAACGTTGCGTTTTTTAACCCAATTAAATTTTCCTCGTATAATGGTAAAACTCCGTGGTATGATTTATTGTCCGTGACATAATCAGACTTTTTTGGTTCTGGTGGTATCGGTGTTATCGGTGGTGACATTTCAGGCCAACCTAGTACGGATCTTATCGTGGATTGATAGATATCAACGGCATAATAAGGAGAGTGTATCTCAACCGTCGAGGACAGAGTCAGTTCATGAACGTTAATTGATATTTTTGCTTCTTTTCCGGTTATTGATTTTATTCTACGTTGAAATTCCTCATTGATTTGTTCGATCTCATAACTGCCAGTGGGTATTCCAACATCTATCCAGTCAGGAGTACCATCTGGTTTGTTCTTGTTAGCAAATACAAGCAAATTATTTGCTGGTGTACCATTAAATGATTTTGATCTGATATTTGGCCAGCTGTAATATACTCGTAATTGAGCCAGTGCTATTTCCTTTACTGGAATTGCAGTAGGAAAGTTAATACTAAATTCAGGATTAGTTGAACTTACCGAGATCATCGTTATCTTTGACGGAGTTGTATTAGTCACGATCTGCTGGAGTAATTCTGTCATTATTAGTACTTGTATCTTTAATACCGATGCCTTCGTCGTATATTTTAGTCATCATTGAAAACTCGAAATCAGATATAATTGCGTCACTGAGACTCGCTGATAACAACGAAGATAACTTCGAGTATGCGACCGTCGCTGTATGTAATCTTATCAATGTAATCGGATAATTTTTCATTCATGCAAGTACATATTTTTTTGTGATGATATTGAGCACACCTGCAATCGTTGTTGCCGCTGAAATACAAATAGTTACGGCTACTGGTGCCATCATTGTCACCTCTAATAATATAACACCTGCTCCAGCAACAACAGCGGACACTGAATAAACAATCACATCAACGATAACTAATCGTCGTCGATATTTTTTTACTTTTACTGTATATTGCTCGACTTGATCTTTTAGCGCCGCCTGCCATTCACGCGCTTGATTGTATCTGTATTGTGCACCGTCCATATATTTTTATGCAGTAACCAATTGAGGTGTTTCAGCTACAAATTCCAAACACCACCAGTAAGATGTTGCGGTTAATTTCTTATCATCTGCTTCCAGGATAAATATTTCTTCGGTTCCGCTATTTAATATAACAGATACAACCCCGGAAAACCTATCCGTTGAATGACGCCATGGATACGTTGTAAATATCTCAAATTTTGCAGCACTGAACACAGACAACCTGTACACGCCAGTGACTGTTGCGGTATATTTGAGGGTTTTATTTTGCTGCGACCATGTTGAGAATCCCGATGATACAGTGTATACGATGTTTGTGATATGCCCAGGAGTTATTCCGGCTGAAATTTTAATCAAATTGGTTTTATTAACGATCTCAGCAATCCCCGCTACGATGTCTTGCTGTGTTCGTTTGATCGTGTCGATGTTCGTATTGATATCAGCGAGATTTATGTCAACGGAGTGCGGAGTGCCGAAGAATTCTTCTGCGGTTCTTTGATGGTTTCTGCGAAATCTTGCAAAAGCGCCCACGTGAACGTCATACTCGGCCCTCAGCGTGGATAATTTACCATCTACGGTGTCGACGTATTTTTTTGTTGCTGCATCTTCGTCGGATGTTGGATCTCTTAAAACTACTATTTTATTTCCGTTCATGCTAAGTTCACCTGTCATTGTGTCACCGGTATTTTTCACGCGATTAGCAACGCTTCTTGCAATTTCATCTCTGATGGTTGTAAATGATACACTTGAATCTCTGATTCTACCACCGTCAGTAAACACAGGAATATTATCCGTAACTGCACCGAGTACTCGTCGAACTATATCATTCCATCTGATATTGCTCGTTTTTAGTTTACCATATCGATCTTGAAAAATAACGACCTCATCTGGATCAACTCCAGCCAGGCTCATGATATCAGCGAGTTCATCTTTAGTCGCATACTTCGACAGATCAACATCGCCGTATTTTCTCTTGACGCGTAAAGATCTTCTTCCGTAAATATCAACCATTATATTTTAAGATCCAAGATCTGTTTAAAACGCTTTACGCGCAACGAATCGGTTGCTTGTATAATCATGCACAACTTTATGTGGCGGTTTGGATGATTTTGATATAGCGTTAAGTACATTAATTACCTCACGGCCGCATATTGGCGGATCTGTCATTGTTTGTGTAGGTAGCGTTGAATACCAAACTTTACAACCAGAGGTTCTTGCGTGAAGTGGTGCGACATACTTGATAAATTCAACAGGTGGAGCTAACCCGTACGAATCAAAATAAACGATTCCACGTGGATCAACCGCGTATGATACCCAATGAGTACCGGGTCCGGAACGTTCGTCGAGATTAATAATACCTGTTTCAAGTTTATTCGGTTGTTTTGATAATTGATCTCGCATGAAAACACCGCTAAAGACTTTTATTTTTGAATTTTTTAGCAACATCAAGTAAATCAAAATTTGATGCTGGAACGTCTAACGTGGGAGCCTTAGACCTCTCCCCCAGCGAGATCCCGGTAATCTTAGACCGTGTCCCTTTTTTTTGTATCCATTTCCTGTTGCTTTCTTTAGAGCCATTCCAGCAGCGCTTCCAACAGCACCTAACGCGGCTGCTTTTGCTACGGCTGGAGCATCAGCAGCTATTAACGCTGGAATAGCAGCGAGAAGTGGAAATATGCCACCAATTTTAACCATGTCTTTGATGGCGCTCGGAGAAAGACGTAATTGAACTCCAGTTTTTGATTCTAGGGCTTTACTGAAATGTTAAATCTGATTATTTGTCAACGATAATTTGTTTGGACCACCACCCATCTGATCTCGTTTTAGTGATATTTTAGTTCCGCATTTGCTGGTGGTTTTTGATTGAAGTTTTTTGACCTGACCGGGAGTCAGAGTAACATTAACATGAGCACACGACATTTTTATATAAAATATATTTTTCTGAATAATTAGAGATTTTCCACTGGTGCATCAACGACTCTCATTCGACCATTACCACCTTCAAGTAACATGGCTTTATCGCTGAGTATGACCGCGATTGCTCTATAATTAACACCACTTGTATTCAATGTTGCTTTAAGATGTATATCAACGACAGATTGTTTTGATAGATCAAGATGTTCCAGTGAAAAATAATAAATCGGATACAAAGTTCTGAAATCATATTGTGATATTTGCAATCCAGTATCAATATTTTGATCACGTCCCATGAATGACATTAAACGATGATATGCACGTCCTATACGATTCTGTTCATAATTTAGTTGTATATTTTATGTTGGCTCTTGTTGTCCGTTTATCCGTAAAGAAATATCTGTGATACCTAGTTTATGAAATATCATATGAGAGTGAACTTGTGAGCCTAATCGGTTAGTTTCCTGAAACGCAACAAAAATATGTCGCGGTACAGTAACACCCTGTTGTGATGCTATATGCCATGTGAACTGACCGTTAACGTTACTTTGCATACTATCTGTGCTTGTTGTTAACCATGACAATAAGGATTTACCACCAGTGTCCATGAAAGAAATTAATTTTTGTTCTACTGCGTTCGTTGGAGTCATTACCGGCATCCACAGTGAAAGTTTAGACAATATTACTTTACCAGCATCACCAACAGGTCATCACCTTTTCGCACAAGAACAACCGTGTGTCTAGCTCCAAAAACAACCTTTCTAAAATTTCTACAAAATCCAAAAAATATGCGATAGTGGAATTGCACATGAAAATCTTCTATTGTCTCCTAGTAACATATTTTTACGTGCTGCAAATCCCAAGTTGAAATTTTCGCTAGAACCATGAACCACTGGCCACACATCAGCATCAGCGTTATTGGCAAAATTTCTTGGTCGTCTTATATTATACGGATCGCTTTCAGGATGATGGAGTTATCTTTCACATACATCATTGTAGGACCTGCTGATCTTGTATAATCATCAGAATATCTTGCTAATACTATTATTGTTGTAGCAACGTCTACATCTTTCTGAATCGATTCAATATTTGTTCCATCGATCATATAAGTGGCGCTATCAAACAACGCCATAATCCCATTGTTGACAAAACCAACTTTTACTGCACCTCCGTAATTAGTATCATCCGTTTTTACAATTGTACCTTCTACCTCAAGAAAAGCCTCAGCGGGTAAAAAGTATCTACTTGTATCATGAACTTGTAGTTCAATTCTTCCACGTTGATCTGGTATTCGTGCCTCGTAAGAATGAAACTGATAATCACGTACCGATTCATCTTTAAGGACAGGTGCCTCCATATCAAATGCTTCATCGGATTCACGTTTAAACATTTTATTATAATTATTTTCGTCTAACACGAAAACCGGGTTTGGAAAATCCACTTCCTGATATCATGCTTGAAATATTATTTCCAGATTCACTGAGTCTTTGATCTGCTATCAAATTTGATGTTATATTTCTTTCTGCCTCTTCAGATAATTCCGCTAGTTTTTTATTTGCAGCCTGATTTATTATTTTACTTACGTCTGCGGGCATAATTTCAGTACTTGCCAGTTTCACTGGTGGTTGTTGTTTTCGTCGCAATAATCGTGCTAATCTTTCTTTGATTGCCGAAAACGCCTTACCAGCAACATTGACAATTGCTCCAGGAGCTTTTTCACGAACAATATCGATAGCTTTCATCGATAATTGTTTTGCAAAGGGTGCTGCTTTTGGAGCTATCCTTGTGAATAATCCCCGCACAACATCACCAAGTCCATCTCCGTAAGTAGCTCTGTAGATTGGTAATCGTGAGTTTACCGCTCTGACCTGTACGGGTTTACGATGATTATTATGTATGATCATCTTTTTTAATTTACCATTTATTTAACAACTAGTCATCAACAAGTTCATCGATAAGTTCTCGGTAAACTCCGATATCCATGATACGACCTTGAAATAATCGCCGACAAATATCAGATGCTTCATTAATTATTTCTGGTGAATTATTTCCGGCACGTTTACCTCCTACGAGAACTTCTAACCGTGACACATCATTAATGATATTATCAGGACATAAACCAGATCCTGTTTTAGGTTCATCTTGAGGTGTTTTAAATACTAGTGGTTGCATCACCGGATAAAGTACTTCAGTGGTGACCGGGGGTATGTCAGGTGAGTCACTTACTCGAAATCCATGTAGTGAATCTACCGGTGAATATGTCATTGTCGGCGCAGAAATTTTTTTACGTTGTAAAGGTGGAGGAAGTTGATACTGGGATAGTTGTTCTTGTTGTTTCAGTCTTTCTCTATGAAGTCTTTTTATTTCTTTATTAAGATTTTTATATTCTGGACCTCTAGCTTGTTTTTTGTTGTAATATACGCGATATATATATTTAATAAGATTATCATCATTACTTTTTCATAACGGGATTTTAAAATACTAGATTTATTAAATAGTATATTTAATATTACTTCGGGTAATTGTTCTTCTTTAGTATTTCTAATTTCTTCAACAACCCCTTTCCTAAATTTTGCAATCACTTCTATGTTTTTTTCTACTAGTTCGGGTTCAGGTGCATGTTCTTTTTGCACGTCGGCGACTTCAGTACGAAGTTTTCCAATACTTTCAAGTATTTCCTCACCAACAGGTGGAGGCTGAGCCGCAGCTATATCAGTTGGAAGATCTCGTAAAATCTTCTTTGTCTGTTTAGTTCTTCTTGCTATTTTTTTCAGTTTGTTCTGCTGTTTGTTTTGATACCGGAAGAAGATCTTCTTTGATGACAGTTGCAACTTGTTCAGTAGCTGCAGTGACGGGTTTGAACAGTTTTTTAGTTTCTTCTTCGTACTCAACTTGTGCTTCTTGCTGCGCTTGTAGATTTTTTCTAAATTAGTCTCTGACAGGAAGAAATCTTTTAATTGCTTCTAATCGTTCTCGTACTATTCTTGCAGTATGAGATTCTGGATGTACCATTATTTTTAATATAACAATTTTTTAATTAATAGCAGCAGAGAGGGCTCATCTGCAATTCTGTTTGGAACAAACAATAATCGTAGACGTGGTATTGACCTCTATGAAGGGTCACTATTTTTTTTTGTCTAAAAACAAGGGTGACCATTCCCTAAAGTGGTCTGATCGCCCTCTCTGCTGCTGAGAGAGAGAGAGAGAAATAGAGATGTGTGCGTGTGGGTGTGTGAAGATTAAATTATCTTGCTTCATTTGACTAGGTGCGCTAACAATAATATTTGGTGTTGATTAAACTCTCTTGCTCTGAGGATCCCAAGCAAGATCTTGTTTGAGAGACTCGACGAATTCGATTAATTGAAACTGTTCATACTTAATTTAATTTCTTGTGAATGACACCAATACTAAAGAGACAGTGACAGTAAGTCGGTATGACAGAATGAACAGAAACGTGTGTGTGTGTGTGTGTGTGTGTGTGTGTGATTTGGATTTTTAACGTAGCTTTTAAAAAATGTTCAGTCATATCGCTACGATGACTGCAGTGTGGCAGTTTATAGTGATGACTAGCACTGGGGCATCATGCCGCAGACGTGTAGCATGATGTCCCACCCAGTCACATTATCCTGACACCAGGCCGACCAGTCCTAACACTAACCTCTTAATGCTGAGCGCCAAGTGAGGCAGATGTTAGTACCATGTTTGTAAGTCTTTGATATGACTCGACCGGGGATTGAACCCACGACCTCCCGCAATATTTCTTTTACCTGAAGAAAATGTTTTATCTTTTTTGCCCATAATATGATGATCGAATCTTTAATATGTTTCCTAAACATTAAATTAAGAGGTTTTTGTCAAACCATTTGGGAGCTGGACATTATCTTCGAAACAATAATTCATGCATTTCGCACCACCAAATCGGGAAAATGAAATGGTCGGATATTAAAAATAATCCAGGTGATTCTACCCCTTTAATTATTCTCGGTTTGGGACTTTTTCTCGACTATACGTGAATATATATATATATATATATATATATATATATATATATATATATATATATATATATATATATATATATCTGTGTGTGTGTGTGTGTGTGTGTGTGTGTTTCCGTAGGTTTGTTTGCGTTTACTTCTCGAGCAGTTTTGGCCACTATGGGCACCCGAGCAGTTTCGCCTTGGACAATGAACGACTATGGTGTCCTTCATATAATATACCTGGACCACTATCAACCACTGTAAGGCTCTCTTCTCAAATCTTCACCCAAAACGTGCAAAAGTGAAAAATATGGACCATTTTTGGGTGTTTGGGATAAATGGAATTATCTCACAGTGACCTATTTTTCTCCTAATGTATTGTATCTAATCGTGTTGTATTTCTATCCACTGCAAACGAACTATCAACAATAAAGGCTGTTGAATTCCACTGATAAAATCTAACGATATTAATCAGAATTTCAAACATTTTTTTCTGTCCCTTCAAACTCACGTTCTCACATCAATGTGAACCATTCATGTAGAGAACGAATATTGCTTAAAATAAGTCCATTTTCACACTTTCCGCCAAAATAGACCTCTGAACATAACAGTAACCGTCCGTTATGATTGATATCAATGGAAATTATGTAATTTGCATATTCTTATTACAAAAGTTCCATTATTAATTTCTAACTGATGTATATACTCCTCTGTGCTGTAACTCAATTCGGTTTTGAAACGTTCCTGTTCTATTTTTGCTTCATTGACTATTTGCGCTAACAATAATATTTGGTGATGATTACACTCTCTTGCTTCATTTGACTAGGTGCTCTAACAATACTATTTGGTGATGATTCAACCCTCTTTCTCTGAGGATCCCAACCAAGATCTTGTTTGAGAGACTCGACGAATTCAATGGATTGAAACTGTACATACTTAATTTAATTTCTTGTGCATGACACCAATACTAAAGAGACAGTGGAAGTAAGTCGATATGACAGAATGAATAGAATCATTGTGATTGGACCAACCATCTCTGCTGTGTATGTGAGTAATATTTTTTTTCTTTTACCTGATGTAAATGTTTTTATCTTTTTTCCAAATAATATGATGACAGAATTTTAATATGCTTCCTAAACATTAAATTAAGAGGGTCTTTTCCAACTATTTGGGAGCTGGACATTATCTTGGAAACAATAACTCATGCCCTTCGCACCACCAAATCGGGAAAATTAAATGGTCGGACCCGAAAATAATCCAGGTGATTCGACGCCTTTAATTATTCTCGGTTTGGGACTTTAACAGTATATTGGAACTAAGAATTGGGACTTAGTTTGAGTCCTACACAGTATATTCATCAAAGGTCAAATTAAGAAGAAAAAATACAAGTAAAAGAAATTAAGGATCATATGTACCAATTGGTCCTGGTCACAAAAGGATAGTTTTTTAGCATGAAGATCCCACATTTTTACCGATTGTGACACTATACGTTGTATCTTTAAAGCTCCCTCAAAATACTTGGAAAATTTCATTGCTATCGTTAACGTTAGTAATGGCGTGTCCTATATTATTTTGTTTATCAACTACACCAACTCCCTAAATTCTGCAATTACTGCTATGAGGGTTCTGCAGCTCATTTTCTCTAGCATATTTTATTGCATTACAGTACTGTTGCATCTTTGACAAACAATCTAGCCATTAAACAATTATTTTCAGTTATTTCACTTCTAAAAGTTTGACATGGAAACTTAGAAGAAAGTAACACAGCACTGAGAAGGGTTTTGAACATATTTGTAAATAAGAATATATAATGTCAAGGTATCGTCAAGAAGCGTAAAATTTCAGTACATAATTTCACCTACGAGCAATACTTCCTGATTCATCATGAGTAGTAAATGGGGATAGATTAGCGTCAATGGGAATTAGCATTACAGAGACCCCTGGGACAGATTAGCGTCAAGGGAAATTTAACATGGAGAAAAATCGTGGGTCAGATTAGCGTCAAGGGAAATTAACATGGAGAAAAATCGTGGGACGGTTTAGCGTCAAAGGAATTTAAACAGGGTGGGACTTTATAGCGTCAAGGGAAATTGAACATGGGACTTTTTTTTTTAAATTGTTTTTAAAAAGGGGTAGGCAATGGAAAGGCTATCTCTTTTCGAGAAATATGGCTGGCCCTGAAAAGGGCCTTTGGGTTTATGTTAATATTAATATTAACATAGATGGCATCTGTCACATCTTCTTCTTCTTCTTCTTAAACTCCTTCTAACTGCCGGTCCATACACAAGTACCCTCTTGAGACATCCTTGTCTTTCTATGTAAACTCTCCTCATCCATTGACTAGTATCTGTCCTATCAACAACAGTCCACTTGGACCTGACATACATGAGCATGTCCGTCCTAAACATCATGGAAGACACAAGGGTGGATGACTCAACTGTGGTCCACATCTTGAAGCGACGAGAATAGGTGAATCAATGCAGTGAACTGCGCTTATTTATAGGTACAGGAAGGATTGAAACGGATTGAATTCATTCACCAATCCGAACACGCGTTACAAAATTCAGTCAGCTCGCATCCAATCCGAAGAGAGCAGTCTGTGACGTCACGTGGTCTATATAGATTCGTTAGCGCTTGTGTGCAGTCAATCTATGCGACAGTGATTCAACATGACGGAAACTCAGAAAACGATCCATTGGGGTGCACCAGCAGGGGAGACTGCCCAAGGGAACCCGGACTTACTTTCAGAAGAGGTACATTGGGATTTTGTGGATTTTCTTACCTCGCAAGAATTTGTTCCGGAACCTTCGTTACCTTCTTCATTACCGCAATTGGAGAATTTTAGACAGAGACAGAAAGAAGAATTGGAGAAATTTATGCAACGACAAAAGGAAGCGGAACAAGCTTTTCTCCTACAGCAACAGCAACAGCAACAAGAAGAGGTAAGAAAAAAAACAACAGCAACAACAGCAAGAAGAAGTAGCAGCAAAGAAACAAGAGGGTGAAAATCAAACGGCTACGGTACTGTTGGACATTTTAGCGGAGTTAAGAAGTCTGAAACAAATGTATCAGACTTCTTTATCACGACCGAAGAGAATACGACCTTCCCGAGCTAAACACGCCAACCCTGTCACTAAGCCTGTCGTACCACCCTTAGTGATTTCAACCCAATCATCAGAAGTAGGCCTTGGCCGTGGCAAAGGCTTAAGGCAGTTAAAGTTGATTGGTTAAACTCACTCCTACACCATAAAGAAAAAAGGCCCTTTTCAGGGCCACCCACATTTCTCGAAAAGAAATACAATTTCAATTTGCCAATAACTCAAAAATAAACCCCACCCATTTTACCCTTATAGTACGTGTCTGTGTATGAGTGCGTGAGTGTAGTTTCTTATTTTAAAATCAAAACTCAAAGACACTTACCTTATATCATTCATGTATTTTTTTATCCATTTTTTACAATCCAATTCACAATTCACCACAGAACACTTTAAAAAGTTCGTACACTTCTTCTTTCTCATTATTTAGTCTCTCTGTTTTTTGAATTTCTTCACCATTTTCTCCTCATTATCTTCCCTTCTTCTTTTCTTCTCCTGTTTCTTTGAATCTTTTAAATAGAATTGTCTTCTTTCTTCCTCTTCTTCCTCTGAAGAATCCCTCTCTTCTTTCGAAGAATCCCTCTCTTCTTCCGAAGAATCCCTCTCTTCTTCTGAAGAATCCTTCTTTTCTTCTGACTCCTCTTGTTTCTTTTTTGGGCAATCTGGAGACCAATGTCCTTTTTCTTTACAATAATAACAGGTATCTTGACTTTTGTCTTTTTTAGCCCCTGTTTTTTTTTTCTTTTTTGACGGTCTGGACACTCTGAAGACCAATGCCCTTTCTTCTGACAGATATAGCAAGTATCTTGACTTTTATCTCGAAAGGAAGGAGAGTAGTCCGTCGGCTGGTCTGAAGAGAATTTTCTAATGACCCCTCGCAAAGCTCTGACAAAACGTTCCATCTGGGTAGTCTCTTCCATCGTTGTGCTCGGCTTGAGAGTGAAATGAATAGTGAAAGGACAAGACACACACCCTTTTTATATACGGGGTTTGCCATGACTATAAATTAGACTATGGTGTTTAAACTTGAGTCATTTGACGTTTTGCACTCAAGATGAAACGATCCCATTCATTCGAGAAGAAAGAAGAAGAAGAAGAATGTAAGAGGCAGAAACGTGATCTATCGCCTCGTACCAGGGCTGAAATCCTGGCACAAATTCATGCCAGTGATTTTGAAGAGGACATGAGTGAACCAGAATTTGAAACCTCTAAACCAAGTTCACCACCCTTAGTCAACCCTGAAAAATACTATTCCATTCGAGAGACGGAAAAGCGCTCCTCTAGAAAATTTAGAACCACGGCTTACACCTACACGGTGAAGTTTAAAGATTTCAAGGCCGACGTACCCTTGGAGAAAGCAGAAGGGTTTATCACCGAGATGTCGGATTCTTTGCTCACCGCACTCAAGCGACAATGTCAACCCAAAGAAGACGATCGCTTGACACTATCCATAGATCACGACGGTTTGAAATCCCCTGTTTGGATCGAGTTTAGCAGACCCGCAGAACTGACCCCTTCCAAAGTCATGGACAAGATACAACAGGTGCAACAATCTAATGACCAGTTTGACATCACCGATGGTAAAGCCACACTGAAAATGGCCCACGTCTCTCCTCCTCAAGGAACTGGATGCAAAAAGATGTTATTGGTGGACGACCTTCGCAACACCAAAAAGAGTCTCGTCCGAATTAACAACCCTCAAGACCAGATGTGTTTAGCCCGTGCCATCGTGGTGGGACGAACCTATGCCAACAAGAACGACACGGTAGAATGGAAAAGAACCTGGAAAACTATTCAACGATGCGATCGAGCCAAACAACGAAATGAAGCAGAACTCCTGTTACAACAAGCCGGACTGTCCAAAGACACACCCTGTGGCATTCCTGAGATGCAAAAATTGCAAGATGCCCTAGTTCCACGCTACACCTTGAAAGTGCACCCTCAAGAAATGCGTGGAACTCTGTTGTTTCAAGGCCAAGATTTTAAGGACGGAAAATACATTCATGTCTATCATCACGATGACCATTTCGATACCATTACCAGTATCACTGGATTCCTGGGATACGGTTATTATTTTGAGAAATGTGACTATGGTTATAACAATCGAGAGCAACACAAGCATTGTGGAATGAAATGCCCAGGATGTTTGGCCTCTCCACCCTGTCTGAGCGAAGGACCAGTGCCTTGTTCGACTTGTTTGCGCACGTTTGTCAGTCCTACCTGTTACCAACAACATCTGAAGACGCAAGGTTCACAGCAGAAATGTGCTTGTCAACTCTTGAGATTGTGCCCTACGTGTAGACAAGGCATACGTACCAATAGTACCAAGGCACACGTATGTTCAGGAAAAAAAAATGTCACATTTGTCACCGCATCGTGGACTTGGAACACCAATGCTACGTGCAAAAATACCAACCCCCACCAGAGAAAGAGGACGGTCACAAGAAGAAAGGCAATTTCATCTTTTTCGATTTCGAATGCATGCAAGAGACCGGCATTCACATTCCTAATTTCTGCGTGGCTCATCGAGCGTGCGAGAAGTGCATTCAAGAACCTATCTTCAGTCATTGCCCTCACTGCAGCAAAATTCCCGGAGGGCGTGAAAAAATCTTTCGGGGACCAAACACGTTAGCCGATTTTGCCCAATGGGTCTTAGACCCCATCGACAAGACGTGGAGCCAACAGGACATCGAACGTTACGGAGATTGACATCGTCATGCCACAGTGATGGCTCACAATTTCTCCGGATACGATGGACAGTTTCTTCTCAGATACTATACGGAACAAGGCACCGAACGTCCTAAAGTCGCTTTGAACGGAGCCAAATTCATTTTCATGCAAGTGGGACAAGTGCAGTTTAAAGATTCGATGAATTACTTGGCCATGCCTTTGAGTCGAATGCCTAAAACGTTTGGAATGACAGAAATGGCTAAAGGGTACTTTCCACACTTTTTCAATACGGAAGCCAATCAACATGCCGTTCTACCCCATTTACCTGAGGCTCACTATTACGACCCCGACAACATGCGTACCGAACAACGAGAAGCTTTCTACGCTTGGTACCAGGCTCATGCCTCTGAGCCCTTCGACTTTCAGGAAGAAATGTTAAAGTATTGTCGTTCCGACGTGGACATTTTACGACGTTGCTGTGGAAAATTTCGAGAACTGTTCATGGAACACGGAGGGGTCGATCCTTTGAAAGAAGCTTGCACCATTGCCAAAGCGTGTTCCTTAGTGTACCGCCAACGATTCATGCCTGAAAACACCGTGGCTGTCATCAGTCTTCAAACGACCCACTATGTCAAGCGTCAATACTCGGTCAAAGCCCTACGTTGGTTACATTACTTGTGCGACAAGGAAGACAAATGGATTCAGCATGCCCGCAACGGAGGAGGCGAAAAGACCATCGGAACGTATTCGGTCGATGGCTGGGACTTAGAAAACCCCAAGATCGTGTACGAGTTTAACGGTTGCTTATTTCACGGATGTCCTGTCTGTTACCCTGACCGTGACACTAAAAATCAGTTTTTGCAACGAACCATGGAAGACTTGTACCAGGACACTTGTCAGCGACGCCTAAAGTTAGAACAGCAAGGATACCAAGTGGTGGAAATGTGGGAACACGAGTACGATCACCGTTTGAAAACCGATCCCTAGTTTAAACGCCTCGTGGAAAGTTACCAGTTCATGGACCCGCTGAACCCGAGGGATAGTTTGTACGGAGGAAGGACCAATGCCACCTGTTTGCTGTACCAAGCCGACGAAGAGAAAGGAGAAGAAATCAAATACTTGGACGTGTGTTCGCTGTATCCCTACGTGTGCAAATATTGTCGCTTTCCTGTAGGGCACCCGCAATTGTTGACGGAACACATCGACCTGAAAAACATTCGACAATACGAAGGCTTGATCAAGTGTAAAGTTTTGCCTCCCACGAACCTATACCATCCCGTCTTACCTCACCATTGTCAAGGCAAACTGATGTTTCCATTGTGCCGTACTTGTGCCGAAACGTGCAACCAGGACCAACCTTGCCATCACAGTCAGGAAGAACGTGCCTTGACGGGAACCTGGGTCAGCGTGGAATTGTTCAAAGCTTTGGACATGGGATACCAACTGTTAGAAGTGTACGAAATTTGCCACTTTTCCAAGACACAACAGTACCACAAGGGTGACCCTACTCAGAAAGGCATTTTCGCCGACTACGTGGATGCCTTTTTGAAACTGAAACAAGAAGCCAGCGGCTATCCTTCGTGGTGTCACACTCCCGAAGACCAAATACAATTCAAAGAGAAATACTACGCACAAGAAGGCATCTCTTTAGACCACATCGAAAAAAACGAAGGCAGGCGATCGTTTGCCAAAGTGATGTTAAATTGCTTGTGGGGTAAAATGGCACAACGACCGTGTTTACCCAAGACGGAATATTTGACAGAACCTTCCCGCTACTTCCAGATGATTCACGACAAAACCAAATACATGAAACACGTGGACGTCGTTCGAGAGGATTTGATCTTGGTCAATTACGAAGAAGATCTGGACTTTGTACAAGACGACCCCTTTGGAAATGTCATCATTGCGGCTTACGTGACAGCTCATGCTCGCTTAAAATTGTACGAAGCTTTAGAACTGTTAGGGGAACGCGTCCTGTACTTTGACACGGATAGTTGCATTTACATCCATCACCCGATTCAACAGCACCCTGACATCGAAGGAGACCGTTTAGGAGCCTGGACAGACGAGCATCCCGACGACAAGATTCTAAGTTTCGTCAGTGGTGGTCCCAAAAATTACGGCTACGAATACCGGGACAAACAAGGAGAAGTGCACACGACGTGCAAAGTGAAAGGACTGACTCTGAATCATCGTACCAGTCGAGTGGTCAACTTTGGGGTATTGAAAGAAGCCTTGCAATCGGGAGAGGATGGAAACTTTAAAGTGACCACTTATCAACCGAACAAGATTGTACGTTTACCCACTCACCACATCGTCAGTCGGCCCCTAGAAAAAGTCTATCAAGTCGTGTACCAGAAGCGAGTGAGACTTCCCAATCACTTTACGTTGCCGTACGGTCACGTCGGTATTGGTCTGTATATAAAAAGGAACCCTAGGCAAGATCGATAGTTCATTGTTCATTGAAGTAACTTACCATGTCGTTGACGAAGAAGAAACCAGATTGGTTAGGAGTCAAATGTTGGACATCACCGAGACCAGGGTTTTGAGGCTTGGACACAAGAGGTGACCCAGTATGCACGAGAGTTATTCAAGGAAAAAAGTTACTTTTCAACACGTGTTAGTGACGGTGCCAGAAGAACCCGTCACCCAGGACAGGACTGTCGTGGACAGGCCTGAAAGACCCTTTCGGGAGGACACTTGTGTGACCTTACCCCCTACTATAGAACTGGTTAGAACTTTACCCAAAACATGTGGTTGTTGTACAGACACTTGTTTTTTATTCCACGTTCATGGTTATCATGTGCCTTTTATTCTTGTACTTAAGCCTTTGGCTTTTATGTATTTTTGTCTTTCGTATTCATGTTTGAAAAAAAAAAACATTCAATAAACGTGTTCTGAAAAAAGTATATAAACTCTTGTCTTGTTTGTTTTTCGTGTCACAAGTGACATTTCTCACACCATGGCTACCTCTACTGTCTCTGCTCCCTCTTCCTATACTGTCAAAGTCATCGACGAACACTTAGATCGTGCCAGTTGGGAGGCTTTGTATCTTCGCCATCCCTTTAACATGCTCATTGCTGGACCTAGCGGTTCTGGCAAAACCGAATTCGTCAAACGTTTGATCGAACATAAACATCATTTGATCGATCGGCCCCCTCAACGGATCGTGTGGTGTTACAAAGAGTGGCAATCGGCGTACAGCCTCTTGCGAGAAAGTCAAGGCGATTCCATCGTGTTTGTGGAAGGCATTCCTAAAGAAGACGACGGCATCGTCTCTGACTCCCGTCAAACCCATTTGGTCATTTTTGACGACATGTTAGGAGAAGACGAAGAAGAAATTAAACTGTGGTTCACGCGCAAAGGGCATCACCGTAATGCCAGTGTCGTTTACATCACCCAAAATTTGTTTCAACAAAGTAAATCCCATCGCACCATCAGTCTCAATGCGCATTACGTGGTCTTGTTTAAAAGCCCTCGAGATAAATCGCAAGTGCAAGTCTTAGCCAAACAGTTAGGAACGCCTTGGCTGACTCAGGCGTACGACGATGCCACTCAAACTCCACACGCCTATTTACTCGTCGATTTGAAACCTACAACCCCCGAGGATTTGCGATTTCGTACCCACTTGTTTCACCACTGGTGCCAAGACGGAGGGCCTGTCCTGTACACGTCTCCGTCCTCGACTTCATTTCACTCCCCATCAAAAAATCTATAAAAACCTCAGACCCTTTTTCGTCTGTCTCACTCTCAGTGCGAACATGACGTCCCTTCAGTCGCATCTTCCCGTCAAATTGATTCGTGCCTTGTATGGCATCAGTCGAGAAAAAGATCCACAAACACGAGCTCGTGTCTTAGAAGCTAGTCTCAAAGAAGTCTTACGATGGTTCACGGTGACGGCACGTCAATTACTCCAAGGAATCATTCAGATTCCTCATCAAACCAAACGCTTTTTCGATCGAAACAAAGTCGCTTTGGTCCAACTGGCCGATCCCCGCATCGACACTCAAACCAAAAATCAAATCATTTTGAAACCTGGAGGGAGCGGTACTCTAGGAGGGGTCATCATTCGCTCACTCTTAAGATGGGATCCTAATGCCCCCAAAGTTATCCCCAAGACAAAAGTCCAACGAAGCCCCAAGAAGAAAAAGACCAGGTCCCCAAGGAGAACTTCTCCAGTGGCAGGACCCTCCTCTGACCAGACACCACCACCACCCCGGAAAAAGAAAAGAAGCCCCCAGAAAAAGAAACAAAGAAAAAGTCCCCAGAAAAAGAAAAGTCCACAGAAGAAAACTAGTCGCAAGAGAGGCACTTCGGCCAGGACGCAACCTTACACTCGCAAACCACGACCTGCCACGGCAGTGACTGCGTCTCCTGCATCCTCACGTTTGTCCACTTCTCCGTTAATGACACCAGGAACTGAAGAGTACTTGGAGACGTTGATCACACCAAGAATTTCTCCGTTGATGACCACCAAAAGAACTTCCCCAGTGGCAGGACCCTCCAATTTAGTGGCAGTGGCTGCTGCTCACAAAGTACCTTCTCCCAAAATCAAAGTTCAAGAAAGATCGGGCATGTTACAAAGTTTATGGATTTGTCCAAGCAAGAACTGGCTCGAGTTAGTCCGTTACGTACCCCTGCACGACGTGTCATGCCTGTCCTCAAACTGATACGACGTCAAGACAATCAGTGGCGACGCGTTCCAGTATAAAAAAGGCCTGTGACCAAGTCGGGTATCAGTGCTTTTTTTGGTGTTCCTGAAGACTCAACGATGTCACCCTCCAGAAAACCCCGAGGAAAGAAAAGGAAAGGACTGCCACCACGTTTAGCCAATCATGGGGACATGTTATCTGTCCTGTCCAAAGCTTCTCCACCCCTACGAAAAAAACTCATTCAAACAGCCTCCAAAGAGGTCATCGATACCGTGTGCGAATGTTGTTTGAACGTTTTGAAAGGCACGATCCCTTTGTCCAAACACCAGAAACAATGCTTAGGCAAACATCGTCACGTTCTTCGCCAAATGGTTCAAAAGAAAATTCCCATTCGTCAAAAAAAGAAGATGTTAGTGCAACGTGGAGGTATTTTACCTCTCTTGTTAGGCCCCATACTGAAAGGAGTCTTGGGAACCATGTTGGGAGGACTGGTGGGAGCAAGATAAAAAGGTCTCGGAAGTTCCAAGACCTCAGAATCGACCCCTGACAACCCCATGGAAGGACGAAAACTAGCTTTAGTGCCTTACAAACGATGGATGGAATACCATCGGTGGCAAGAACAACACACCCCGCATTTACCTCCCAATCCCAATTTGAGCGAGATGTCCCAGTTACAACACGAATTGCAGTCCTTGATGGATCGCCAAGATTTGTCCGAAACAGAAAATTCGCAAAAGTACGGTCAACTCTTGCAACGACTGCAACTCTTTCACCAGAAAGCTTTAGACGAAACAGCTCTACCCACTCTGAAAGATTTTAAGACCTTGATGAAAAGTCCAGCACCATCACCAGTACCAGTACCAGTACCACCAGTACCAGTGACCAAGACAGAAAAAGGAGAAGAAGAGGAAGGGTTTCAAACTCCACCAGAAAAAGTGCGCAAGTTAACAACACCACCTACCTCCAGAATTGGATGGATTAAAAAGATGATGGCCACCCCTTCTTCCTCACAAGAGAAAAAGAAAGTGAAGACAGAAGTGAAGACAGAAGTGAAACAAGAACCGATATCCCCCGCTCAGACATCCTTCTCCTCTTCGACACCTATTGCTGGCCGCACACGCAAAGCATTGCAATCCAAGAAAATACCCCAAGAGAAAAAGAGTAGCATCCTCCAAGAGTGGGTGTCTTATTAACACACCAACCAACACAAAAAAATGGAAAAAGTCTTAGCCAGCATTTACTACGATCCCTCCCATCCTGCAGGTTACGCAGGAGTTCAAAAATTCTATCGTGCTGCCAAAACGCGACTGAAAAGTCTCCGTTTACCTCAAGTGCAACGATGGTTACAAGAACAAGCTACCTACACTTTACACAAACCCATTCGACGCAAGTTTGCCAGAAGTCGCACCCGAGTGGAAGGCATCGATCATTAATGGCAAGCCGATTTAGCCGATGTCTCTCATTTGGCCAGCTACAATCGTGGCTACAAATATTTGTTTTGTGTCATCGACGTCTTTTCCAAATTTGCCTTGGTCGTGCCCTTAACTTCCAAATCGAGCAGCGAGTTAGTGCGAGCCCTGCAACGGGTGTTAAAACAAAGCGGTCGTCGCCCTCTTCGATGGCAAACGGACAAAGGCACCGAATTTCTGAACCAAGCTTTCCAAAAAGAATTAAAGAAACGTGACATTCATTTTTTTACCACCGAGAATCCCGAAACCAAAGCCAGCATCGTGGAACGTTTTCAACGCACTTTGAAAGAACGCATGTGGAAATATTTTACGCATCACCACACTCTGAAGTACATCGACATCTTACCGCACCTGGTGCAAGCGTACAACCAATCTTACCATCGAAGCATCGGACGTGCCCCGCAAGACGTGACTCCCGACAACGAAGTGTTGGTGTTTGAGCGTCTATTTGGTACGTCCCCGACGAGGGCTGTCCCCAAGAAAAGTGGAATGTTGGCAAAACCAAACGCACTTTCGACAAAGGTTACTTACCTAACTGGACGACCGAATTGTTTCGCGTCACTGGACGAGTGCATGGCCGTCATCCTGCCGTCTATAAATTGGAAGACATGAACGGAGAAGTGCTCAAAGGAACGTTTTATTCGCCCGAGTTACAACGTGTGACCAAAAAAGAAAACGACGTGCACGACATCGAAAGCATTCTCGAACGCAGAACCCGTAAAGTGGGCAAACGACGTGTCAAAGAAGTCAAAGTACGTTGGAAAGGATATCCACCCAGTTTTGATTCTTGGATCGACTCTTCGCAAGTCATCGACTATAAAAAGAAGTGACCATCATGCCCTTTCACACAGCAGACGCAGCTACGTCGACCACTCCTTCTTCACCTAGTTCTTCTGTGCAAGATTTACAAAAACAACCCTTGTGGGTGTTATGTGGAGAACGTGTGCCTAAAACGCAAATCGTCTTTTTCTGCCAAATCTTCGTGGTGTATTGTGTCATCGGGGCAGCCATTGCCAATTTGAGTTTGCAACAAGGAGACAAACAATTGTGGACCATTTTATTGAGCAGTTGCATCGGTTACCTGCTTCCTAATCCCTCTCTGAAATTCTCCTCGAACGGGAACCCCGGGAACCTTGTGTCCAGTGCCAGTGCCAGTCACCACTTCAACCACAATCAGAACCCCATTTTAGACGGAGACACGCCTCTGACGTCCAGTAATATTTCCTCGGACAGCCACAGAACTCTGGAATTATGAGTCACCAAAACCAATTTTACTTAACTTTACCCAGTGACAGTTCCATGGAGGTGTTTCCCAAGAACACGTTGTGCTGTTACACTGCCAAATTACCTCAAGCCATCCAGTTAGATCACGAAGCCCATTGGGAAGTGGCTTTAGTAGAAATGATTCACGCGACCCAAGTCCTCAATGTCCTTCCCAATCAAAATTTTATTTTTTTGATGTGGAAGTTCATGACGAGCAAATGCAACAGTGGATGGATAGCAATGTCAAATATGACAAGAAAACCCGTACACAAAAGTACACCACCTATCACTTGTTCATTCCCCCAGGCTATTATTTTAGTGGTCAACATTTGGTCAGCACCATAGCCTCCAGGTTTAATGTCGTGTTTCTGAAAGCTTTGGAGCATGTCAACAAAAGTGTCACCATGGAATACCACAAAGCAGCTCGTCGCTTCTTGATGAAATTTGAACGAAGTAAAATCGTGTCCATTTTATTTTGTCCTGAATTGTTTGACATATTGGGCGGAGACATGGACATGAGAAAGGCCATGCTCAAGAAAAACGAATTACCCATCGTTTACGACAACGAGTCTTTTAGCAAGTTATTTAGTGCCCCGGTAGAACTGAACCAAGGACTGAATTTGATGTTCGTGTATTCCGATGTGGTGGAGTACAACGTGGTGGGACACACCTCCGTACCGTTACTGCGTGTCATTCCTTTCAAAGTAGATTCTGTCACGAACGCTGACGAGGAAGGTGGAAACACTTACCACGTCCACCGCGAATTTGTCCATCCTCACTATTTGCCTGTCAGCAAGTCGTATTTGGACACGGTCAACATTGCTATAAAAGGAGATCTGGGACAAAATATTCCATTCACCAAAGGAAAAGTCACGGTGAAACTCCATTTTCGAAAACGGTTCTCTCACGACTCGTAAGTAAGTCATGTATCCAGTGTACCGAGGGGTTGCTCGACAGCGAGGACACGGCTTAGGAGACATGTTAAAATCGGCCTTTCGTTCGGTGGCCCCAGTGTTGAAACCGATGGTGACACGCGGATTGCACGCCTTGAAAGATGCGGCACTGACGCAAGGCAAAGAATTTCTCCAAAATGTCATCATCGACAAACAAAACCCTAAAGAAACCTTCATGAGGGCAGGCAAAAATGTCTTGCTGCAAACGGGCAAAGACATTTTGGGTCACCGAGAGACACCTATAAATGCCCTGCACGCTACCGAGTCAGGCATTCAGCAAGGACAAGGCAGAAAGAGACGACGAAGAAAACACCCTTTCACCAGACTTCAAGCGAGAAAGGCCAAGAAAAGAAGAACCGTTCGAGACTTAGACGTTTTCGATTATTGAGAAAAGAGACAAAAAAAATGATGCACCGAGAATCTTGCGCTTGTTCCAAGACGGAACTGGATCTGTTTGCCATGCCCCCCACGATGATGACGATGCAAGAATCCCAATGGGTGGAATTTCACCCCGTCTCCTCACTGACCGATTCCGCTCCCATCGAGTTTGAAATCAAAGGACAGCCCGAAGATTACATCGATCTGAATAGCAGTTACTTGTACCTGAAAGTCAAAATTCTAGATAAGACTGGAGGTCCTATAGACGATGAAGCAGTAGCTCCCGTCAACAATTTCATGTATTCCTTGTTCAGTGGAGTGGACTTGTACTTGAATAACAAACTGGTCAGTAGCAGCATGGATACTTACCCTTATCGTGCCTACCTGGAAAATCTCTTGACGTACGGAATAGATGCCAAGAACACTCATCTCAATGCCTGTGTGGTATGGGAAGCTGACGAACCTACCAAGTTTGAAATATTGGAAACTGATGAAAAGAAAGACAACAATGATGGATTTGTAGAACGAAGAAAGAGAATCACGGGAGCCGACACAAGTTTAGAACTGATGGATCGTTTGCATTTGGACATGTGGTTGCAAGAAAAGTATTTGCTGAACGGGGTGGATGTCCGCCTGAGACTGAATCGTAGCAGTGCCGCTTTCCATTTGATGGCTGATAGTGACGGTTACAAAACCAAAATCCAAGAAGCCAGACTCTACGTACGCCGTGTGGAAGTATTACCTAAAGTGGGAAACGACATCAGTCAGACGTTGAGCAGAACGACCGCCAAGTATCCCATACGACGCGTGGAAGTGAAAACCTTCACCATTCCCAAGGGACAGCGATCCATGATCGAAGATCATCTGTTCCAAGGACAGTTACCCAAACGTTTGATCGTTGGTATCGTCGAGAATACAGCCTTCAACGGAGCTGCCGAAAAAAATCCTTTCTACTTTCAACACTTTGGCGTGTCCAAAATCGAAGTCAATCGCGATGGCAAGACCTTGTGTACCCGACCTTTCGAACCTGACTTTACCAAGAAGAATTACTTGAGATCGTACTTGTCCCTGTACGAAGCCACCGGACAGTTAGGAACCAATACCAGTCACGGTATTACGTACGAGGATTATGCAGGAGGCTACGCTTTGTGGGCTTTCGATTTCACTCCAGACCAAGGCAGCGACGAGGGACATTTCCACCCTATAAAATCCGGTCAGATTCGTGTGGAAATTCAGTTTAAAGACCGAGACCCTGATGAAACGGTGAACGTCATCCTGTATGCAGAATTCGATAATACCATAGAAATCAACAGTTTGAGAGAAGTCATCCTAGATTACTAGAAACCATGGAAGACTGTTATCCATCTTTACCTAGTGGAGAAACTTTTAGTGTTGGATAATTGTTAAAAAATGTTAGAGTTGTTGTTGTTTAGTGTTAAGTGATTTTTGAATAAAAAATGTTGTGTTTTGAAAAAATTGTTTGATGTTATATTCTTGGATTATTGTTAAAAATGTTAGAGTTGTTGTTTAGTGTTAAGTGATTTTTGAATAAAAAATGTTGTGTTTTGAAAAAAATGCCTTTGTCTTTTGTTTAGCTATAAGAATGTTGGATTGATGCTCTTTCATTTCTTACTATCCCTCTCATGACACTCACTAAACGTTGCGACTCAAAAACCGTGTGGAGGATGTTTTCCTTCACGTCCGCGCTTTGACTTTAAGAACCGGGTTGTTTCCAGTCTAACCATCCATTGTCGACTCATCCTCCTACGAAGATGTGCTCCAAACTAGCTAAGCTCAATGAAGCCTACGTGAATTTGCATAGGGTCAGACACAGTCTGATACCGAAGCCAGAAGAAATAGAGAATGTGAGAATGTTAAAAATCACTGAAGACCTGATAGAAGAGCTCTTCAGAGAAGAAATGAACAGGGAAAAAGAAGAATGGACAGAGAAGTACAGACTTCAGAGACAGCAGCAACAGCAGCAACAACAACAACAACAGCAGCAGCAGCAACCTGAAGCTGACAGAGGCTTTGTCGATTGTCGTATCGACACCAAAGAGTTCTTCTTCTCTTTCCGAAGAAGCAGACCTATCGCCAGAAAGTCTATCCTCTGAGGACATCGCATTCTTAGAAACTAAAAAAATGCCATAGCAAACAAAAAAAACAGCCCTTTTCAGGGCTACCCCAATACTCTAGAAAAGAAATAACGATCGATTTGCCAATGTGTGTAGGTAGAGTAGTGTGAAAATAAACACTAACTCTTTTTTAAAAAAATGTGAGGGTATGTGTTTGTGTGTTTGTGTTTGTAAGTGGTTAAGTAAGTTGGTATGGATAGTAGATTAAAATGATGTCTTTTTTTTGGTGTTTGAGGTGTAGATTAGGAGTTAGATTGGATTGCTTTGCGCATGTAAATAGTCTATTGAAGTGATTTATAAAAAATTTTAAAATAGTGATGGGTAGCATAAAAAAGTGAGTGAGTGTTTCTTTTAGGTCCGCGCGTTGTTGTTTTTGGTCATGATGTAGGTAAGATCAATTTTATGTTTTTAGGGGGATGTTTTCCTTCACGTCCGCGCTTTCACTATAAATTGAAACTCGTTCGGCAGTCCAACTACCCTTGTTGATTGATCAACACCAAAAATGAACACGAGACTGGAGAAACTGTTGGAACTTCATGTGCATCTGGAATATGCCAGGCGCATATTAAATGAACTGGCCGCGGAAGCCATTGTGGAGGAGGGAAGGATAAGAGAGGAGGAGGAAAGAAGAAACAAAGAAGAGGAGGAGAGAAGATATAAAGAAGAAGAGGAAAGAAGATACAAAGAGGAGGAGAGAAGATACAAAGAAGAGGAGGAGGAGGAGGAGGAGGAAAAGGAGAGAAGAAGAAGAAATTTCAGAATCCCAGAGAGCGAAAATTGGGATTCTGAAGCGACATATCCTGCCTCTGCTCTCTCCCCCCAAAAGGTAAAAAGTAACTGGGGGATAAGATGTGTATGCGGCGCCAGGCCTGGAAGGTGCCACCATTAACCAGGTGTCCATGAAGTTCCAAACACAAAACAGCCCTTTTCATGGCTACCCAATACTCTAGAAAAGAAATAACCATCAATTTGCCAATGTGTAGGTAGAGTAGTGTGAATATAAACACTAACTCTTTTTTAAGATAGTGTGAGGGTATGTGTTTGTGTGTTGGTGCTTGTAAGAGCTAAGGTATGTTTGTGTGAATAGTAGATTATGGGTTTCTTTATTGTTTCTTAGCGTATGTGAAGAGTATAGTTAGGGTTTTGTAAGCGCTCACGTACGATTGTGTGGATAGTAGATTATGGATTTTGTTTATTGTTTCTTAGCGTATGTGGAGAGTATAGTTTGGGTTTTGTAAGCGCTCACGTACGATTGTGTGGATAGTAGATTATGGATTTTGTTTATTGTTTCTTAGCGTATGTGGAGAGTATAGTTTGGGTTTTGTAAGCGCTCACGTACGATTGTGTGGATAGTAGATTATGGATTTTGTTTATTGTTTCTTAGCGTATGTGGAGAGTATAGTTTGGGTTTTGTAAGCGCTCACGTACGATTGTGTGGATAGTAGATTATGGATTTTGTTTATTGTTTCTTAGCGTATGTGGAGAGTATAGTTTGGGTTTTGTAAGCGCTCACGTACGATTGTGTGGATAGTAGATTATGGATTTTGTTTATTGTTTCTTAGCGTATGTGGAGAGTATAGTTTGGGTTTTGTAAGCGCTCACGTACGATTGTGTGGATAGTAGATTATGGATTTTGTTTATTGTTTCTTAGCGTATGTGGAGAGTATAGTTTGGGTTTTGTAAGCGCTCACGTACGATTGTGTGGATAGTAGATTATGGATTTGGTTTATTGTTTCTTAGCGTATGTGGAGAGTATAGTTTAGGTTTAGTAAGCGCTCACGTACGATTGTGTGGATAGTAGATTATGGATTTTGTTTATTGTTTCTTAGCGTATGTGGAGAGTATAGTTTGGGTTTTATTATATGAAATGAGAAAAGTAGGGGGATGTTTTCCTTCACGTCCGCGCGTTGCTGTTTCTTTGGTCATGATCTAGGTAAGATCAATTTTATGTTTTAGGGGGATGTTTTCCTTCACGTCCGCGCTTTCACTATAAGAACCCACAGTATTCGTCGTTCAAACCATTCTACAAAGAAGATGGCTTCTAACCAAATGGACAAAATACAAACATTGCAAGACGTTTTAGACAACTTAGGAATGATGGAGCAGATGTTGATAAGACTGGTTGAAGACCATTATTCCTATAGTCCCCATCGTGTAAAGATGGAAATTAATAACTTAAAAAAGGTAAAGGACAAGATTAGTGGTGTCATGAAAGAGATAAAGGAGGAGAAGGAGGATGAAGAGGAAAGAATAAGAATAAGCAAATGGAACGAAAAAATTGAAAAAGAAGAAGAAAATGAGAAGAGGAAGAAAGAAGAGGAGGAAGAGAAGAAGAAAGAAGAGCAGGAGAAAAAAAAGAAAGAGAAGAAGAGAAAGAGTGTAGGAGATAAAATAAGAACTTGGTGGAGAAAAAGAAGAAATTAGAAGCAGAAGAAGAAGAAGAAGAAAACCCAAAGGCCCTTTTCAGGGCCAGCCATATTTCTCGAAAAGAGATAGCCTTTCCATTGCCTACCCCTTTTTTAAAAAAATTTAAAAAAAAAAAAATCCCATGTTCAATTTCCCTTGACGCTATAAAGTCCCACCCTGTTTAAATTCCTTTGACGCTAAACCGTCCCACGATTTTTCTCCATGTTAATTTCCCTTGACGCTAATCTGACCCACGATTTTTCTCCATGTTAAATTTCCCTTGACGCTAATCTGTCCCAGGGGTCTCTGTAATGCTAATTCCCATTGACGCTAATCTATCCCCATTTACTACTATCATGACGGTTACCTTTACTTCCTTTCTTTTATAGATATTGAAAAACTAGGCCTATTAATTAGTAAGTTCAGCAACTTTATAAAACCCACAAACCTGAAGAAAAAAAAAGTAGAAATATGACATGGTGGAGTTTTAAGAAAAGTGTTTCCAATATACGTTGATCACCACCTGAATAAATAGGTACATGGGCATGTAATACTTCCGTTTACAGGGTTGGCAGTCCTAAAAGAATTTCCTAAATCTTTCCTGTGTCCATTTGTATTTTCCCCACCTGATATCTGCTCTACACCAAGATCAAAATCACCAAATATGATTATTTCTTATAAGGTAACCAATAAAACTGAAAACTCACCTGTTTCAGCCAAGCAGCTGTGTATGACTACCTAGATATCCTTGAATGAAAATTGCTAAGTTGAAAATCATGTAAAGCGTTTATTATTGCTTACTGAATAATATTAGAACCATTGCCGCACTTCCCGGTTGGAAGTAATATATATATATATATATATATATATATATATATATATATATATATATATATGACATATTTAACAAGAATATTTTACTTTGAAAGGTGTAATTTTAATCGTGTATCAGCTGACATTGGTATGTGGTACAATTGTTCAAATGCTTGACGTCATAACGCTAGTCGTGTTACCGTATCAATAAAAGCTTAAGTAAAGGAATATGGGAATTTCATATATTCTATTTATACTTCATGTACCAGTCAATGTAATGTGGAAGAATAAAAATGAAGCATATTCATTTCTATTTGAAAACATTTTGCTGCAGAATTACCTTTTTTTTTTCTCTCAAATATACGTGAATTTTTCTCTCAAATATACGTGAATTTTTCTCTCAAATATACGTGAATTTTCGCATGATTCATGAACTGCATTATAGAACATGTGTTAGAAGTGCCAAAACTAGCAAATAACTCCAACCCTAACCCTAGATCAATCGAATTTAAGAATAAAAACATGAGCTAAAACGTAGTATAATATTTCAATTTTTTGCAAAGCATGTTTTATAAGCATGCACTAAAGCATTTTAATCTACTGTTAGATAAACACTCCACTGGATATCTTCTTCGGTTTTCAAATTCCACCAATGTACCCAAGTTTAAACGACTGTAACAAAAGCGTGACGCTGCAGATGTAGTAATTCTCAACAGCAGGTGATAGCTTGGTTGACGCCTTTGAGATGAAAATGACTGGACAAAGCCAAGGAGAATACGCACTAAGACACTACTGACACGCACACGCAAGTATATAATATTAACCTTATATGAAACCTTTGAGCAGGGGTCATACATTTCGTACGATCATGCCTTTTTTATTTATTTTCTTCGCAAAGATCTGTTATTACAGAAACTCTTCTGCGCATTAATTTCTCATTATTGTGTACATGAAAGATGTATTGCATGCCTAGGCCATGAGGCATACATTTAACCACTCTATGTATTGATTCTGCTTCAAGTAAACAGACGCTTCCTCAGCGTGGGAACGGGGCGGCATTTGAGATTTTACTGGTTTGAAATACTACCTGGAAACACTACCTTGAAACACCAGCTTATTTTCAGTAAGCTCTTAGGGTAAAACACACACATATCATATAAAGAAAGCTTGAACGTCAATAATTTTGTTTTTAAAAATAATGTAAAAGTTATATTGATCACCATTATCTGTACGACAAGTGCTTAAAAGCAAAGTAAAATCTAATATCCATATGTAAATGGACTTTTAAAAAAATGCAACATCCATTGTATATAGCTGGTATTAACTGAATTAATTTTTATAATGCAACTTTACTTCCTGCTTTACATATGTTATGATTGCATATTAGTCGAACTAATTTTGAAATAGGCACAGAAAACTAAATTCAACATAAACAATAAAATTACATTCCACGTTTCAATCTATTACTATTAAAGCAGCTAACATGCAACCAACTTTAATGATTGAAGCATTAATTAACTGTTTAAATAGACAACCGCACAAAACGGAGACAAAAACCAGAAACAAGCCATGTGTGTACATAGTACGTGATATTGGCATTCACTTCAAGTCACTTAGCTACAACTAAATTTAGTTTCAATGATGGGTACATTTGCTTGTATATAATGATGGGTACATTTGCTTGTATATGTAAGAGACCCACCTCTTAAGAAGGTTAGTACCTATATCAACACTGTCACATTAGAATTTCTTGCGTATGCTTTTACCTAATTGGAAGAAGAAACAATTTCCTCCTTTCTCCAAACTCTTTGTGCCTTTTGTGATGTGCTACAAGAGTACGTAATTACTATAATCAATTTTCCAATATGTCGGAAGATTATGATCAAATTCAAAAACAAAACAAACAGCACCTACCAAAATATACGTCAATGAAGCCACAGAACCATACGTTATGTGTAACACTCTCCGTGATTGCTAACACACAAAAGAGTCACATTTAACATAACCAAAAACAAGCGCAAATATATTTCTATATTAGTCACATGTCTCACCATGATTGATGCTATACCGTTAGTCATTGTCACAGAATTATAAACTACAAAAGAGATATATCAGTGTCTATATATGAAAAAGGCGTTTGGAAAAAAGATATTTTGCACATTGTATATAGTTATGAAAATACTCTTGCATGAGCTACATTTTCAAAACGAAGCTTTCTTCCTCATCTTATCGACTTCCTTCAATTTCCACGCTAGTTTGGTTCATAGGATGAGCATTGCCTCAGACCGGGTCATGTTCCATGGTAGTAGCCTGTACTGGAATATGCGGAAGACCAGTAGAACTGGGATACCCAAATGACAGCTCCGCACGTGCATAGTTTTCATCCCCTCCACATCCTCCCACAGCTTCCATTAATGCTGGCTGTGAAGAAGCTTTGGACCAATAGTCAGCTTTTCCAGATACACATTCGTGTAGATAACATGATCCAATCTCCTCCAGAATGCGAGGGATGTTCAGTTTTCTGATGATGGACTCAGTCATCGCCAAAAACCGTCCCGGTTCGTACTTATTCTGGCATTGGAGTAACAGCGTTTCCAATTGTTCATGACTTCCTCTTTCCCTAGGATGAGAAAACATTTCGTTTCATGAATTATTGGAGTATTTTTCCGAACATCAGAAAAATGTTTTCTATATAAGCATTGCTTCCTTGAAGTAACACAACCACAAAGTATCAGACCGGCAATAGCGGACAATATCTTTACAGTGGCTACTCAAGTTTTATCTTTCTTTGATTCTAAACTATGGCACAGTTAGCCATTTAAATGGTGCCCTGCATCTATGTTATATGAAATGGTAGATTTATATATCTCTGTATGCGTGTCTTTCTGTTGATTCTTATATGTATATGTTTCTTTGTGTGTGTGTGTGTGTGTGTGTGTGTATGTGTGTGTGTGTGTGATTATATCTCTACCTATTAGCCTTTGTCAATGATCGACAACGGGGTACTTAATTCAACTTATATGAAATACTAATACTCAAAAATAAAATCCGGCGATGACTTCTGTTTTAAACGGTTACGATTATACATTGTCTTCTTTTAATTTGCATTCAATTAATTTAATTTGCATATCTCTAGCTCTACATACTTGCATTTAATTAATTTAATTTGCATATCTCTAGGTCTACATACTTGCATTTAATTAATTTACTTTGCATATCTCTAGGTCTACATACTTGCATTTAATTAATTTAACTTGCATATCTCTAGGTCTACATACTATCATTTAATTAATTTAATTTGCATATCTCTAGGTCTACATACTTACATTTAATTAATTTAATTTGCATATCTCTAGGTCTACATACTTCCATTTCATTAATTTAATTTGCATATCTCTAGCTGTACATACCTGCATTTAATTAATTTAATTTGCATATCTCTAGCTCTACATACTTGCATTCAATTAATTTAATTTGCATATCTCTAGCTCTACATACTTGCATTTAATTAATTTAATTTGCATATCTCTAGCTCTACATACTTGCATTTAATTAATTTAATTTGCATATCCCCAGGTCTACATACTTGCATTTAATTAATTTAATTTGCATATCTCTAGGTCTACATACTTGCATTTAATTAGTTTAATTTGCATATCTCTAGGTCTACATACTTCCATTTCATTAATTTAATTTGCATATCTCTAGCTGTACATACCTGCATTTAATTAATTTAATTTGCAAATCTCTAGCTCTACATACTTGCATTAAATTAATTTAATTTGCATATCTCTAGGTCTACAAACTTGCATTCAATTAATTTAATTTGCATATCTCTAGGTCTACATCCTTGCATTTAATTAATTTAATTTGCATATCACTAGGTCTACATACTTGCATTTAATTAATTTAATTTGCATCTCTCTAGGTCTACATACGTCCATTCCATTAATTTAATTTGCATATCTCTAGGTCTACATACTTGCATTCAATTAATTTAATTTGCATATCTCTAGGTCTACATACTTGCATTTAATTAATTTAATTTGCATACCTCAAACTCTACATATGTGCAGTACATAATTTAATTTGCATATCTCTAGGTCTACAAACTTGCATTTAATTAATTTAATGTGCATATCTCTAGGTCTACATACCTGCATTTCATTAATTTAATTTGCATAACTCTAGGTCTACAAACTTGCATTTAATGAATTTAATTTGCATCTCTCTAGGTCTACATACTTGCATTTCATTAATTTAATTTGCATATCTCTAGCTCTACATACTTGCATTTAATTAATTTGATGTGCATATCTCAAGCTCTACATACGTGCAGTAATTAATTTAATTTGCATATCTCTAGGTCTACATACTTGCATTAATTAATTTAATTTGCATATCTCTAGCTGTACATACTTGCATTTAATTAGTTTAATTTGCATATCTCTAGGTCTACATACTTGCATTTAATTAATTTAATTTGCATATCTCTAGCTCTACATACTTGCATTCAATTAATTTAATTTGCATATCTCAAGCTCTACATACGTGTAGTAATTAATTTAATTTGCATATCTCTAGCTCTACATACTTGCATTTAATTAAATCAATTTGCATATCTCTAGCTGTACAAACTTGCATTTAATTAATTTAATTTGCATATCTCAGGCCTTAAACTTGCATTTAATTAATTTAATTTGCATATCTCTAGAATACATACCTGCATTTAATTAATTTAATTTGCATATTTCTAGCTCTACATACTTGCATTTAATTAATTTAATTCGCGTATCTCAAGTTCTACATACGTGCATTAATTAATTCAATTTGCATATCTGTAGCTGTACATACTTGCATTTAATTAATTTAATTTGCATATCTCTAGCTCTACATACTTGCATTTAATTAATTTAATTTGTGTATCTCTAGGTCTACATACGTACATTTAATTAATTTAATTTGCATATTTCTAGCTATATATACTTGTATTTAATTAATTTTATTTGCATATCTCTAGCTCTACATACTTGCATTTAATTAATTTAATTTGCAGATCTCAAGCTCTACATACGTGCACTAATTAATTCAATTTGCATATGTCTAGCTGTACATACTTGCATTTAATTAATTTAATGTGCATATCTCTAGCTCTACATACTTGCATTTAATTAATTTAATTTGCGTATCTCTAGGTCTACATACGTACATTTAATTAATTTAATTTGCATATCTCTAACTATATATACTTGTATTTAATTAATTTTATTTGCATATCTCTAGCCTTACATACTTGCATTTAATTAATTTAATTTGCTTATCACTAGGTCTACATAGTTGCATTTAATTAATTTAATTTGCATATCTCCAGCTCTATATACTTGCAATTAATCAATTTAATTTGCATATCTCTAGATCAACATACTTGCATTTAATTAATTTAATTTCCATATCTCTAGTCTACATACTTGCATTTAATTAATTTAATTTGCATATCTCTAGCTCTAAAACTTGCATTTAATTAATTTAATTTGCATATCTCTAGGTCTACATACTTGCATTTAATTAATTTAATTTGCATATCTCAAGTTCTACATACGTGCAGTAATTAATTTAATTTCCATATCTCTAGGTTTACATACTTGCATTTAATTAATTTAATTTGCATATCTCAAGCTCTACATACGTGCATTAATTAATTCAATTTGCATATGTCTAGCTGTACATACTTGCATTTAATTAACTTAATGTGCATATCTCTAGCTCTACATACTTGCATTTAATTAATTTAATTTCCGTATCTCTAGGTCTACATACGTACATTTAATTAATTTAATTTGCATATCTCTAACTATATATACTTGTATTTAATTAATTTTATTTGCATATCTCTAGATCAACATACTTGCATTTAATTAATTTAATTTGCTTATCACTAGGTCTACATAGTTGCATTTAATTAATTTAATTTGCATATCTCCAGCTCTATATACTTGCAATTAATCAATTTAATTTGCATATCTCCAGATCAACATACATGCATTTAATTAATTTAATTTCCATATCTCTAGTCTACATACTTGCATTTAATTAATTTAATTTGCATATCTCTAGCTCTAAAACTTGCATTTAATTAATTTAATTTGCATATCTCTAGGTCTACATACTTGCATTCAATTAATTTAATTCGCATATCGCTAGGTCTACATACTTGCATTTAATTAATTTAATTTGCATATCTCAAGGTCTACATACGTGCAGTAATTAATTTAATTTGCATATCTCTAGCTCTACATACTTGCATTTAATTAATTTAATTTGCATATCTCTAGCTCTACATACTTGCATTAATTAATTTAATTTGCATATCTCTAGCTCTGCATACGTGCAGTAATTAATTTAATTTGCATATCTCTAGCTCTACATACTTGCATTTCATTAATTTAATTTGCATATCTCTAGCTCTACATACTTGCATTAATTAATTTAATTTGCATATCTCTAGCTGTACATACTTGCATTTAATTAATTTAATTTGCATTTCTCTAGGTCTACATACTTGCATTCAATTAATTTAATTTGCATATCTCTAGGTCTACACATTTGCATTTAATTAATTTAACTTGCATATCTCTAGCTCTACATACTTGCATTTAATTAATTTAATTTGCATATCTCTAGCTCTACATACTTGTATTTATATTAAATTAATTTGCATATCTCTAGTTCTACATACTTGCATTTCATTAATTTAATTTGAATATCTCTAGCTCTACATACTTGTATTTATATTAAATTAATTTGCATATCTCTAGTTCTACATACTTACATTTCATTAATTTAATTTGCATATCTCTAGGTCTACATACCTGCATTTCATCAATTTAATTTGCATATCTCTAGCTCTAAAACTTGCATTTAATTAATTTAATTTGCATATCTCTAGAATACATACCTGCATTTAATTAATTTAATTTGCATATCTCTAGAATACATACCTGCATTTAATTAATTTAATTTGCATATTTCTAGCTCTACATACTTGCATTTAATTAATTTAATTCGCGTATCTCAAGTTCTACATACGTGCATTAATTAATTCAATTTGCATATCTGTAGCTGTACATACTTGCATTTAATTAATTTAATTTGCATATCTCTAGCTCTACATACTTGCATTTAATTAATTTAATTTGCGTATCTCTAGGTCTACATACGTACATTTAATTAATTTAATTTGCATATCTCTAGCTATATATACTTGTATTTAATTAATTTTATTTGCATATCTCTAGCTCTACGTACTTGCATTTAATTAATTTAATTTGCATATCTCAAGTTCTACATACGTGCAGTAATTAATTTAATTTCCATATCTCTAGGTTTACATACTTGCATTTAATTAATTTAATTTGCATATCTCAAGCTCTACATACGTGCATTAATTAATTCAATTTGCATATGTCTAGCTGTACATACTTGCATTTAATTAACTTAATGTGCATATCTCTAGCTCTACATACTTGCATTTAATTAATTTAATTTGCGTATCTCTAGGTCTACATACGTACATTTAATTAATTTAATTTGCATATCTCTAACTATATATACTTGTATTTAATTAATTTTATTTGCATATCTCTAGCCTTACATACTTGCATTTAATTAATTTAATTTGCTTATCACTAGGTCTACATAGTTGCATTTAATTAACTTAATTTGCATATTTCCAGCTCTATATACTTGCAATTAATCAATTTAATTTGCATATCTCTAGATCAACATACTTGCATTTAACTAATTTAGTTTCCATATCTCTAGTCTACATACTTGCATTTAATTAATTTAATTTGCATATCTCTAGCTCTAAAACTTGCATTTAATTAATTTAATTTGCATATCTCTACGTCTACATACTTGCATTCAATTAATTTAATTCGCATATCGCTAGGTCTACATACTTGCATTTAATTAATTTAATTTGCATATCTCAAGCTCTACATACGTGCAGTAATTAATTTAATTTGCATATCTCTAGCTCTACATACTTGCATTTAATTAATTTAATTTGCATATCTCTAGCTCTACATACTTGCATTAATTCATTTAATTTGCATATCTCTAGCTCTACATACGTGCAGTAATTAATTTAATTTGCATATCTCTAGCTCTACATACTTGCATTTAATTAATTTAATTTGCATATCTCTAGCTCTACATACTTGCATCAATTAATTTAATTTGCATATCTCTAGCTGTACATACTTGCATTTAATTAATTTAATTTGCATTTCTCTAGGTCTACATACTTGCATTCAATTAATTTAATTTGCATATCTCTAGGTCTACACATTTGCATTTAATTAATTTAACTTGCATATCTCTAGCTCTACATACTTGCATTTAATTAATTTAATTTGCATATCTCTAGCTCTACATACTTGCATTCAATTAATTTAATTTGCATATCTCAAGCTCTACATACGTGTAGTAATTAATTTAATTTGCATATCTCTAGCTCTACATACTTGCATTTAATTAATTCAATTTGCATATCTCTAGCTGTACAAACTTGCATTTAATTAATTTAATTTACATATCTCAGGCCTTAAACTTGCATTTAATTAATTTAATTTGCATATCTCTAGAATACATACCTGCATTTAATTAATTTAATTTGCATATTTCTACCTCTACATACTTGCATTTAATTAATTTAATTCGCGTATCTCAAGTTCTACATACGTGCATTAATTAATTCAATTTGCATATCTGTAGCTGTACATACTTGCATTTAATTAATTTAATTTGCATATCTCTAGCTCTACATACTTGCATTTAATTAATTTAATTTGTGTATCTCTAGGTCTACATACGTACATTTAATTAATTTAATTTGCATATTTCTAGCTATATATACTTGTATTTAATTAATTTTATTTGCATATCTCTAGCACTACATACTTGCATTTAATTAATTTAATTTGCATATCTCAAGCTCTACATACGTGCATTAATTAATTCAATTTGCATATGTCTAGCTGTACATACTTGCATTTAATTAATTTAATGTGCATATCTCTAGCTCTACATACTTGCATTTAATTAATTTAATTTGCGTATCTCTAGGTCTACATACGTATATTTAATTAATTTAATTTGCATATCTCTAACTATATATACTTGTATTTAATTAATTTTATTTGCATATCTCTAGCCTTACATACTTGCATTTAATTAATTTAATTTGCTTATCATTAGGTCTACATAGTTGCATTTAATTAATTTAATTTGCATATCTCCAGCTCTATATACTTGCAATTAATCAATTTAATTTGCATATCTCTAGATCAACATACTTGCATTTAATTAATTTAATTTCCATATCTCTAGTCTACATACTTGCATTTAATTAATTTAATTTGCATATCTCTAGCTCTAAAACTTGCATTTAATTAATTTAATTTGCATATCTCTAGGTCTACATACTTGCATTCAATTAATTTAATTCGCATATCGCTAGGTCTACATACTTGCATTTAATTAATTTAATTTGCATATCTCAAGCTCTACATACGTGCAGTAATTAATTTAATTTGCATATCTCTAGCTCTACATACTTGCATTTCATTAATTTAATTTGCATATCTCTAGCTCTACATACTTGCATTAATTAATTTAATTTGCATATCTCGAGCTGTACATACTTGCATTTAATTAATTTAATTTGCATTTCTCTAGGTCTGCATACTTGCATTCAATTAATTTAATTTGCATATCTCTAGGTCTACACATTTGCATTTAATTAATTTAACTTGCATATCTCTAGCTCTACATACTTGCATTTAATTAATTTAATTTGCATATCTCTAGCTCTACATACTTGTATTTATGTTAAATTAATTTGCACATCTCTAGTTCTACATACTTGCATTTCATTAATTTAATTTGAATATCTCTAGCTCTACATACTTGTATTTATATTAAATTAATTTGCATATCTCTAGTTCTACATACTTACATTTCATTAATTTAATTTGCATATCTCTAGGTCTACATACCTGCATTTCATCAATTTAATTTGCATATCTCTAGCTCTAAAACTTGCATTTAATTAATTTAATTTGCATATCTCTAGAATACATACCTGCATTTAATTAATTTAATTTGCATATCTCTAGAATACATACCTGCATTTAATTAATTTAATTTGCATATTTCTAGCTCTACATACTTGCATTTAATTAACTTAATTCGCGTATCTCAAGTTCTACATACGTGCATTAATTAATTCAATTTGCATATCTGTAGCTGTACATACTTGCATTTAATTAATTTAATTTGCATATCTCTAGCTCTACATACTTGCATTTAATTAATTTAATTTGCGTATCTCTAGGTCTACATACGTACATTTAATTAATTTAATTTGCATATCTCTAGCTATATATACTTGTATTTAATTAATTTTATTTGCATATCTCTAGCTCTACATACTTGCATTTAATTAATTTAATTTGCATATCTCAAGTTCTACATACGTGCAGTAATTAATTTAATTTCCATATCTCTAGGTTTACATACTTGCATTTAATTAATTTAATTTGCATATCTCAAGCTCTACATACGTGCATTAATTAATTCAATTTGCATATGTCTAGCTGTACATACTTGCATTTAATTAACTTAACGTGCATATCTCTAGCTCTACATACTTGCATTTAATTAATTTAATTTGCGTATCTCTAGGTCTACATAAGTACATTTAATTAATTTAATTTGCATATCTCCAGCTCTACATACTTGCATTCAATTAATTTAATTTGCATATCTCAAGCTCTACATACGTGTAGTAATTAATTTAATTTGCATATCTCTAGCTCTACATACTTGCATTTAATTAATTCAATTTGCATATCTCTAGCTGTACAAACTTGCATTTAATTAATTTAATTTACATATCTCAGGCCTTAAACTTGCATTTAATTAATTTAATTTGCATATCTCTAGAATACATACCTGCATTTAATTAATTTAATTTGCATATTTCTACCTCTACATACTTGCATTTAATTAATTTAATTCGCGTATCTCAAGTTCTACATACGTGCATTAATTAATTCAGTTTGCATATCTGTAGCTGTACATACTTGCATTTAATTAATTTAATTTGCATATCTCTAGCTCTACATACTTGCATTTAATTAATTTAATTTGTGTATCTCTAGGTCTACATACGTACATTTAATTAATTTAATTTGCATATTTCTAGCTATATATACTTGTATTTAATTAATTTCATTTGCATATCTCTAGCTCTACATACTTGCATTTAATTAATTTAATTTGCATATCTCAAGCTCTACATACGTGCATTAATTAATTCAATTTGCATATGTCTAGCTGTACATACTTGCATTTAATTAATTTAATGTGCATATCTCTAGCTCTACATACTTGCATTTAATTAATTTACTTTGCGTATCTCTAGGTCTACATACGTATATTTAATTAATTTAATTTGCATATCTCTAACTATATATGCTTGTATTTAATTAATTTTATTTGCATATCTCTAGCCTTACATACTTGCATTTAATTAATTTAATTTGCTTATCACTAGGTCTACATAGTTGCATTTAATTAATTTAATTTGCATATCTCCAGCTCTATATACTTGCAATTAATCAATTTAATTTGCATATCTCTAGATCAACATACTTGCATTTAATTAATTTAATTTCCATATCTCTAGTCTACATACTTGCATTTAATTAATTTAATTTGCATATCTCTAGCTCTAAAACTTGCATTTAATTAATTTAATTTGCATATCTCTAGGTCTACATACTTGCATTCAATTAATTTAATTCGCATATCGCTAGGTCTACATACTTGCATTTAATTAATTTAATTTGCATATCTCAAGCTCTACATACGTGCAGTAATTAATTTAATTTGCATATCTCTAGCTCTACATACTTGCATTTCATTAATTTAATTTGCATATCTCTAGCTCTACATACTTGCATTAATTAATTTAATTTGCATATCTCGAGCTGTACATACTTGCATTTAATTAATTTAATTTGCATTTCTCTAGGTCTGCATACTTGCATTCAATTAATTTAATTTGCATATCTCGAGGTCTACACATTTGCATTTAATTAATTTAACTTGCATATCTCTAGCTCTACATACTTGCATTTAATTAATTTAATTTGCATATCTCTAGCTCTACATACTTGTATTTATGTTAAATTAATTTGCACATCTCTAGTTCTACATACTTGCATTTCATTAATTTAATTTGAATATCTCTAGCTCTACATACTTGTATTTATATTAAATTAATTTGCATATCTCTAGTTCTACATACTTACATTTCATTAATTTAATTTGCATATCTCTAGGTCTACATACCTGCATTTCATCAATTTAATTTGCATATCTCTAGCTCTAAAACTTGCATTTAATTAATTTAATTTGCATATCTCTAGAATACATACCTGCATTTAATTAATTTAATTTGCATATCTCTAGAATACATACCTGCATTTAATTAATTTAATTTGCATATTTCTAGCTCTACATACTTGCATTTAATTAACTTAATTCGCGTATCTCAAGTTCTACATACGTGCATTATTTAATTCAATTTGCATATCTGTAGCTGTACATACTTGCATTTAATTAATTTAATTTGCATATCTCTAGCTCTACATACTTGCATTTAATTAATTTAATTTGCGTATCTCTAGGTCTACATACGTACATTTAATTAATTTAATTTGCATATCTCTAGCTATATATACTTGTATTTAATTAATTTTATTTGCATATCTCTAGCTCTACATACTTGCATTTAATTAATTTAATTTGCATATCTCAAGTTCTACATACGTGCAGTAATTAATTTAATTTCCATATCTCTAGGTTTACATACTTGCATTTAATTAATTTAATTTGCATATCTCAAGCTCTACATACGTGCATTAATTAATTCAATTTGCATATGTCTAGCTGTACATACTTGCATTTAATTAACTTAACGTGCATATCTCTAGCTCTACATACTTGCATTTAATTAATTTAATTTGCGTATCTCTAGGTCTACATAAGTCCATTTAATTAATTTAATTTGCATATCTCTAACTATATATACTTGTATTTAATTAATTTTATTTGCATATCTCTTGATCAACATACTTGCATTTAATTAATTTAATTTGCTTATCACTAGGTCTACATAGTTGCATTTAATTAATTTAATTTGCATATCTCCAGCTCTATATACTTGCAATTAATCAATTTAATTTGCATATCTCTAGATCAACATACTTGCATTTAATTAATTTAATTTCCATATCTCTAGTCTACATACTTGCATTTAATTAATTTAATTTGCATATCTCTAGCTCTAAAACTTGCATTTAATTAATTTAATTTGCATATCTCTAGGTCTACATACTTGCATTCAATTAATTTAATTCGCATATCGCTTGGTCTACATACTTGCATTTAATTAATTTAATTTGCATATCTCAAGCTCTACATACGTGCAGTAATTAATTTAATTTGCATATCTCTAGCTCTACATACTTGCATTTAATTAATTTAATTTGCATATCTCTAGCTCTACATACTTGCATTAATTAATTTAATTTGCATATCTCTAGCTCTACATACGTGCAGTAATTAATTTAATTTGCATATCTCTAGCTCTACATACTTGCATTTAATTAATTTAATTTGCATATCTCTAGCTCTACATACTTGCATTAATTAATTTAATTTGGATTTCTCTAGCTGTACATACTTGCATTTAATTAATTTAATTTGCATTTCTCTAGGTCTACATACTTGCATTCAATTAATTTAATTTGCATATCTCTAGGTCTACACATTTGCATTTAATTAATTTAACTTGCATATCTCTAGCTCTACATACTTGCATTTAATTAATTTAATTTGCATATCTCTAGCTCTACATACTTGTATTTATATTAAATTAATTTGCATATCTCTAGTTCTACATACTTGCATTTCATTAATTTAATTTGAATATCTCTAGCTCTACATACTTGTATTTATATTAAATTAATTTGCATATCTCTAGTTCTACATACTTACATTTCATTAATTTAATTTGCATATCTCTAGGTCTACATACCTGCATTTCATCAATTTAATTTGCATATCTCTAGCTCTAAAACTTGCATTTAATTAATTTAATTTGCATATCTCTAGAATACATACCTGCATTTAATTAATTTAATTTGCATATCTCTAGAATACATACCTGCATTTAATTAATTTAATTTGCATATTTCTAGCTCTACATACTTGCATTTAATTAATTTAATTCGCGTATCTCAAGTTCTACATACGTGCATTAATTAATTCAATTTCCATATCTGTAGCTGTACATACTTGCATTTAATTAATTTAATTTGCATATCTCTAGCTCTACATACTTGCATTTAAGTAATTTAATTTGCGTATCTCTAGGTCTACATACGTACATTTAATTAATTTAATTTGCATATCTCTAGCTATATATACTTGTATTTAATTAATTTTATTTGCATATCTCTAGCTCTACGTACTTGCATTTAATTAATTTAATTTGCATATCTCAAGTTCTACATACGTGCAGTAATTAATTTAATTTCCATATCTCTAGGTTTACATACTTGCATTTAATTAATTTAATTTGCATATCTCTAGCTGTACATACTTGCATTTAATTAGTTTAATTTGCATATCTCTAGGTCTACATACTTGCATTTAATTAATTTAATTTGCATATCTCTAGCTCTACATACTTGCATTCAATTAATTTAATTTGCATATCTCAAGCTCTACATACGTGTAGTAATTAATTTAATTTGCATATCTCTAGCTCTACATACTTGCATTTAATTAATTCAATTTGCATATCTCTAGCTGTACAAACTTGCATTTAATTAATTTAATTTGCATATCTCAGGCCTTAAACTTGCATTTAATTAATTTAATTTGCATATCTCTAGAATACATACCTGCATTTAATTAATTTAATTTGCATATTTCTAGCTCTACATACTTGCATTTAATTAATTTAATTCGCGTATCTCAAGTTCTACATACGTGCATTAATTAATTCAATTAGCATATCTGTAGCTGTACATACTTGCATTTAATTAATTTAATTTGCATATCTCTAGCTCTACATACTTGCATTTAATTAATTTAATTTGTGTATCTCTAGGTCTACATACGTACATTTAATTAATTTAATTTGCATATTTCTAGCTATATATACTTGTATTTAATTAATTTTATTTGCATATCTCTAGCTCTACATACTTGCATTTAATTAATTTAATTTGCATATCTCAAGCTCTACATACGTGCATTAATTAATTCAATTTGCATATGTCTAGCTGTACATACTTGCATTTAATTAATTTAATGTGCATATCTCTAGCTCTACATACTTGCATTTAATTAATTTAATGTGCATATCTCTAGCTCTACATACGTACATTTAATTAATTTAATTTGCATATCTCTAACTATATATACTTGTATTTAATTAATTTTATTTGCATATCTCTAGCCTTACATACTTGCATTTAATTAATTTAATTTGCTTATCACTAGGTCTACATAGTTGCATTTAATTAATTTAATTTGCATATCTCCAGCTCTATATACTTGCAATTAATCAATTTAATTTGCATATCTCTAGATCAACATACTTGCATTTAATTAATTTAATTTCCATATCTCTAGTCTACATACTTGCATTTAATTAATTTAATTTGCATATCTCTAGCTCTAAAACTTGCATTTAATTAATTTAAATTGCATATCTCTAGGTCTACATACTTGCATTCAATTAATTTAATTCGCATATCGCTAGGTCTACATACTTGCATTTAATTAATTTAATTTGCATATCTCAAGCTCTACATACGTGCAGTAATTAATTTAATTTGCATATCTCTAGCTCTACATACTTGCATTTCATTAATTTAATTTGCATATCTCTAGCTCTACATACTTGCATTAATTAATTTAATTTGCATATCTCTAGCTGTACATACTTGCATTTAATTAATTTAATTTGCATTTCTCTAGGTCTACATACTTGCATTCAATTAATTTTATTTGCATATCTCTAGGTCTACATATTTGCATTTAATTAATTTAACTTGCTTATCTCTAGCTCTACATACTTGCATTTAATTAATTTAATTTGCATATCTCTAGCTCTACATACTTGTATTTATATTAAATTAATTTGCATATCTCTAGTTCTACATACTTGCATTTCATTAATTTAATTTGAATATCTCTAGCTCTACATACTTGTATTTATATTAAATTAATTTGCATATCTCTAGTTCTACATACTTACATTTCATTAATTTAATTTGCATATCTCTAGGTCTACATACCTGCATTTCATCAATTTAACTTGCATATCTCTAGCTCTAAAACTTGCATTTAATTAATTTAATTTGCATATCTCTAGAATACATACCTGCATTTAATTAATTTAATTTTCATATTTCTAGCTCTACATATTTGCATTTAATTGATTTAATTTTCATATCTCTAGTAAGCATAGCAACATTTGATTAATTTGATTTGCATATCTCTAGCTCTAGATACTTGCATTTAATTAATTTAATTTGCATATCTCAAGTTCTACATACGTGCAGTAATTAATTTAATTTTCATATCACTATGTCTACATACTTGCATTTAATTAATTTAATTTGCATATCTCCAGCTCTATATACTTGCAATTAATCAATTTAATTTGCATATCTCTAGATCAACATACTTGCATTTAATTAATTTAATTTGCATATCTCTAGCTCTAAAACTTGCATTTAATTAATTTAATTTGCATATCTCTAGGTCTACATACTTGCATTCAATTAATTTAATTGGCATATCTCTAGGTCTACATACTTGCATTTAATTAATTTAATTAGCATATCTCAAGCTCTGCATACGTGCAGTAATTAATTTAATTTGCATATCTCTAGCTCTACATACTTGCATTTAACTGATTTAATTTTCATATCTCTAGTAAACATAGCAACATTTGATTAATTTAATTTGCATATCTCTAGCTCTACGTACTTGCATTTAATTAATTTTATTTGCATATCTCAAGTTCTACATACGTGCATTAATTTAATTTGCATATCTCTAGCTGTACATACTTGCATTTAATTAATTTAATTTGCATATCTCTAGCTCTACATACTTGCATTTAATTAATTTAATCTGCATATCTCTAGCTCTACATACTTGTATTTATATTAAATTAATTTGCATATCTCTAGTTCTACATACTTGCATTTCATTAATTTAATTTGAATATCTCTAGCTCTACATACTTGTATTTATATTAAATTAATTTGCATATCTCTAGTTCTACATACTTACATTTCATTAATTTAATTTGCATATCTCTAGGTCTACATACCTGCATTTCATCAATTTAATTTGCATATCTCTAGCTCTAAAACTTGCATTTAATTAATTTAATTTGCATATCTCTAGAATACATACCTGCATTTAATTAATTTAATTTGCATATCTCTAGAATACATACCTGCATTTAATTAATTTTATTTGCATATTTCTAGCTCTACATACTTCCATTTAATTAATTTAATTCGCGTATCTCAAGTTCTACATACGTGCATTAATTAATTCAATTTGCATATCTGTAGCTGTACATACTTGCATTTAATTAATTTAATTTGCATATCTCTAGCTCTACATACTTGCATTTAATTAATTTAATTTGCGTATCTCTAGGTCTACATACGTACATTTAATTAATTTAATTTGCATATCTCTATCTATATATACTTGTATTTAATTAATTTTATTTGCATATCTCTAGCTCTACGTACTTGCATTTAATTAATTTAATTTGCATATCTCAAGTTCTACATACGTGCAGTAATTAATTTAATTTCCATATCTCTAGGTTTACATACTTGCATTTAATTAATTTAATTTGCATATCTCTAGCTGTACATACTTGCATTTAATTAGTTTAATTTGCATATCTCTAGGTCTACATACTTGCATTTAATTAATTTAATTTGCATATCTCTAGCTCTACATAATTGCATTCAATTAATTTAATTTGCATATCTCAAGCTCTACATACGTGTAGTAATTAATTTAATTTGCATATCTCTAGCTGTACATACTTGCATTTAATTAATTTAATTTGCATATCTCTACGTCTACATACTTGCATTCAATTAATTTAATTCGCATATCGCTAGGTCTACATACTTGCATTTAATTAATTTAATTTGCATATCTCAAGCTCTACATACGTGCAGTAATTAATTTAATTTGCATATCTCTAGCTCTACATACTTGCATTTAATTAATTTAATTTGCATATCTCTAGCTCTACATACTTGCATTAATTCATTTAATTTGCATATCTCTAGCTCTACATACGTGCAGTAATTAATTTAATTTGCATATCTCTAGCTCTACATACTTGCATTTAATTAATTTAATTTGCATATCTCTAGCTCTACATACTTGCATTAATTAATTTAATTTGCATATCTCTAGCTGTACATACTTGCATTTAATTAATTTAATTTGCATTTCTCTAGGTCTACATACTTGCATTCAATTAATTTAATTTGCATATCTCTAGGTCTACACATTTGCATTTAATTAATTTAACTTGCATATCTCTAGCTCTACATACTTGCATTTAATTAATTTAATTTGCATATCTCTAGCTCTACATACTTGCATTCAATTAATTTAATTTGCATATCTCAAGCTCTACATACGTGTAGTAATTAATTTAATTTGCATATCTCTAGCTCTACATACTTGCATTTAATTAATTCAATTTGCATATCTCTAGCTGTACAAACTTGCATTTAATTAATTTAATTTACATATCTCAGGCCTTAAACTTGCATTTAATTAATTTAATTTGCATATCTCTAGAATACATACCTGCATTTAATTAATTTAATTTGCATATTTCTACCTCTAGATACTTGCATTTAATTAATTTAATTCGCGTATCTCAAGTTCTACATACGTGCATTAATTAATTCAATTTGCATATCTGTAGCTGTACATACTTGCATTTAATTAATTTAATTTGCATATCTCTAGCTCTACATACTTGCATTTAATTAATTTAATTTGTGTATCTCTAGGTCTACATACGTACATTTAATTAATTTAATTTGCATATTTCTAGCTATATATACTTGTATTTAATTAATTTTATTTGCATATCTCTAGCTCTACATACTTGCATTTAATTAATTTAATTTGCATATCTCAAGCTCTACATACGTGCAGTAATTAATTTAATTTGCATATCTCTAGCTCTACATACTTGCATTTCATTAATTTAATTTGCATATCTCTAGCTCTACATACTTGCATTAATTAATTTAATTTGCATATCTCGAGCTGTACATACTTGCATTTAATTAATTTAATTTGCATTTCTCTAGGTCTGCATACTTGCATTCAATTAATTTAATTTGCATATCTCTAGGTCTACACATTTGCATTTAATTAATTTAACTTGCATATCTCTAGCTCTACATACTTGCATTTAATTAATTTAATTTGCATATCTCTAGCTCTACATACTTGTATTTATGTTAAATTAATTTGCACATCTCTAGTTCTACATACTTGCATTTCATTAATTTAATTTGAATATCTCTAGCTCTACATACTTGTATTTATATTAAATTAATTTGCATATCTCTAGTTCTACATACTTACATTTCATTAATTTAATTTGCATATCTCTAGGTCTACATACCTGCATTTCATCAATTTAATTTGCATATCTCTAGCTCTAAAACTTGCATTTAATTAATTTAATTTGCATATCTCTAGAATACATACCTGCATTTAATTAATTTAATTTGCATATCTCTAGAATACATACCTGCATTTAATTAATTTAATTTGCATATTTCTAGCTCTACATACTTGCATTTAATTAACTTAATTCGCGTATCTCAAGTTCTACATACGTGCATTAATTAATTCAATTTGCATATCTGTAGCTGTACATACTTGCATTTAATTAATTTAATTTGCATATCTCTAGCTCTACATACTTGCATTTAATTAATTTAATTTGCGTATCTCTAGGTCTACATACGTACATTTAATTAATTTAATTTGCATATCTCTAGCTATATATACTTGTATTTAATTAATTTTATTTGCATATCTCTAGCTCTACATACTTGCATTTAATTAATTTAATTTGCATATCTCAAGTTCTACATACGTGCAGTAATTAATTTAATTTCCATATCTCTAGGTTTACATACTTGCATTTAATTAATTTAATTTGCATATCTCAAGCTCTACATACGTGCATTAATTAATTCAATTTGCATATGTCTAGCTGTACATACTTGCATTTAATTAACTTAACGTGCATATCTCTAGCTCTACATACTTGCATTTAATTAATTTAATTTGCGTATCTCTAGGTCTACATAAGTACATTTAATTAATTTAATTTGCATATCTCTAGCTCTACATACTTGCATTCAATTAATTTAATTTGCATATCTCAAGCTCTACATACGTGTAGTAATTAATTTAATTTGCATATCTCTAGCTCTACATACTTGCATTTAATTAATTCAATTTGCATATCTCTAGCTGTACAAACTTGCATTTAATTAATTTAATTTACAAATCTCAGGCCTTAAACTTGCATTTAATTAATTTAATTTGCATATCTCTAGAATACATACCTGCATTTAATTAATTTAATTTGCATATTTCTACCTCTACATACTTGCATTTAATTAATTTAATTCGCGTATCTCAAGTTCTACATACGTGCATTAATTAATTCAATTTGCATATCTGTAGCTGTACATACTTGCATTTAATTAATTTAATTTGCATATCTCTAGCTCTACATACTTGCATTTAATTAATTTAATTTGTGTATCTCTAGGTCTACATACGTACATTTAATTAATTTAATTTGCATATTTCTAGCTATATATACTTGTATTTAATTAATTTTATTTGCATATCTCTAGCTCTACATACTTGCATTTAATTAATTTAATTTGCATATCTCAAGCTCTACATACGTGCATTAATTAATTCAATTTGCATATGTCTAGCTGTACATACTTGCATTTAATTAATTTAATGTGCATATCTCTAGCTCTACATACTTGCATTTAATTAATTTAATTTGCGTATCTCTAGGTCTACATACGTATATTTAATTAATTTAATTTGCATATCTCTAACTATATATACTTGTATTTAATTAATTTTATTTGCATATCTCTAGCCTTACATACTTGCATTTAATTAATTTAATTTGCTTATCACTAGGTCTACATAGTTGCATTTAATTAATTTAATTTGCATATCTCCAGCTCTATATACTTGCAATTAATCAATTTAATTTGCATATCTCTAGATCAACATGCTTGCATTTAATTAATTTAATTTCCATATCTCTAGTCTACATACTTGCATTTAATTAATTTAATTTGCATATCTCTAGCTCTAAAACTTGCATTTAATTAATTTAATTTGCATATCTCTAGGTCTACATACTTGCATTCAATTAATTTAATTCGCATATCGCTAGGTCTACATACTTGCATTTAATTAATTTAATTTGCATATCTCAAGCTCTACATACGTGCAGTAATTAATTTAATTTGCATATCTCTAGCTCTACATACTTGCATTTCATTAATTTAATTTGCATATCTCTAGCTCTACATACTTGCATTAATTAATTTAATTTGCATATCTCGAGCTGTACATACTTGCATTTAATTAATTTAATTTGCATTTCTCTAGGTCTGCATACTTGCATTCAATTAATTTAATTTGCATATCTCTAGGTCTACACATTTGCATTTAATTAATTTAACTTGCATATCTCTAGCTCTACATACTTGCATTTAATTAATTTAATTTGCATATCTCTAGCTCTACATACTTGTATTTATGTTAAATTAATTTGCACATCTCTAGTTCTACATACTTGCATTTCATTAATTTAATTTGAATATCTCTAGCTCTACATACTTGTATTTATATTAAATTAATTTGCATATCTCTAGTTCTACATACTTACATTTCATTAATTTAATTTGCATATCTCTAGGTCTACATACCTGCATTTCATCAATTTAATTTGCATATCTCTAGCTCTAAAACTTGCATTTAATTAATTTAATTTGCATATCTCTAGAATACATACCTGCATTTAATTAATTTAATTTGCATATCTCTAGAATACATACCTGCATTTAATTAATTTAATTTGCATATTTCTAGCTCTACATACTTGCATTTAATTAACTTAATTCGCGTATCTCAAGTTCTACATACGTGCATTAATTAATTCAATTTGCATATCTGTAGCTGTACATACTTGCATTTAATTAGTTTAATTTGCATATCTCTAGCTCTACATACTTGCATTTAATTAATTTAATTTGCGTATCTCTAGGTCTACATACGTACATTTAATTAATTTAGTTTGCATATCTCTAGCTATATATACTTGTATTTAATTAATTTTATTTGCATATCTCTAGCTCTACATACTTGCATTTAATTAATTTAATTTGCATATCTCAAGTTCTACATACGTGCAGTAATTAATTTAATTTCCATATCTCTAGGTTTACATACTTGCATTTAATTAATTTAATTTGCATATCTCAAGCTCTACATACGTGCATTAATTAATTCAATTTGCATATGTCTAGCTGTACATACTTGCATTTAATTAACTTAACGTGCATATCTCTAGCTCTACATACTTGCATTTAATTAATTTAATTTGCGTATCTCTAGGTCTACATAAGTACATTTAATTAATTTAATTTGCATATCTCTAGCTCTACATACTTGCATTTAATTAATTCAATTTGCATATCTCTAGCTGTACAAACTTGCATTTAATTAATTTAATTTACATATCTCAGGCCTTAAACTTGCATTTAATTAATTTAATTTGCATATCTCTAGAATACATACCTGCATTTAATTAATTTAATTTGCATATTTCTACCTCTACATACTTGCATTTAATTAATTTAATTCGCGTATCTCAAGTTCTACATACGTGCATTAATTAATTCAATTTGCATATCTGTAGCTGTACATACTTGCATTTAATTAATTTAATTTGCATATCTCTAGCTCTACATACTTGCATTTAATTAATTTAATTTGTGTATCTCTAGGTCTACATACGTACATTTAATTAATTTAATTTGCATATTTCTAGCTATATATACTTGTATTTAATTAATTTTATTTGCATATCTCTAGCTCTACATACTTGCATTTAATTAATTTAATTTGCATATCTCAAGCTCTACATACGTGCATTAATTAATTCAATTTGCATATGTCTAGCTGTACATACTTGCATTTAATTAATTTAATGTGCATATCTCTAGCTCTACATACTTGCATTTAATTAATTTAATTTGCATATCTCTAGGTCTACATACGTATATTTAATTAATTTAATTTGCATATCTCTAACTATATATACTTGTATTTAATTAATTTTATTTGCATATCTCTAGCCTTACATACTTGCATTTAATTAATTTAATTTGCTTATCACTAGGTCTACATAGTTGCATTTAATTAATTTAATTTGCATATCTCCAGCTCTATATACTTGCAATTAATCAATTTAATTTGCATATCTCTAGATCAACATACTTGCATTTAATTAATTTAATTTCCATATCTCTAGTCTACATACTTGCATTTGATTAATTTAATTTGCATATCTCTAGCTCTAAAACTTGCATTTAATTAATTTAATTTGCATATCTCTAGGTCTACATACTTGCATTCAATTAATTTAATTCGCATATCGCTAGGTCTACATACTTGCATTTAATTAATTTAATTTGCATATCTCAAGCTCTACATACGTGCAGTAATTAATTTAATTTGCATATCTCTAGCTCTACATACTTGCATTTCATTAATTTAATTTGCATATCTCTAGGTCTACATACCTGCATTTCATCAATTTAATTTGCATATCTCTAGCTCTAAAACTTGCATTTAATTAATTTAATTTGCATATCTCTAGAATACATACCTGCATTTAATTAATTTAATTTGCATATCTCTAGAATACATACCTGCATTTAATTAATTTTATTTGCATATTTCTAGCTCTACATACTTGCATTTAATTAATTTAATTCGCGTATCTCAAGTTCTACATACGTGCATTAATTAATTCAATTTGCATATCTGTAGCTGTACATACTTGCATTTAATTAATTTAATTTGCATATCTCTAGCTCTACATACTTGCATTTAATTAATTTAATTTGCGTATCTCTAGGTCTACATACGTACATTTAATTAATTTAATTTGCATATCTCTATCTATATATACTTGTATTTAATTAATTTTATTTGCATATCTCTAGCTCTACGTACTTGCATTTAATTAATTTAATTTGCATATCTCAAGTTCTACATACGTGCAGTAATTAATTTAATTTCCATATCTCTAGGTTTACATACTTGCATTTAATTAATTTAATTTGCATATCTCTAGCTGTACATACTTGCATTTAATTAGTTTAATTTGCATATCTCTAGGTCTACATACTTGCATTTAATTAATTTAATTTGCATATCTCTAGCTCTACATAATTGCATTCAATTAATTTAATTTGCATATCTCAAGCTCTACATACGTGTAGTAATTAATTTAATTTGCATATCTCTAGCTGTACATACTTGCATTTAATTAATTTAATTTGCATATCTCTACGTCTACATACTTGCATTCAATTAATTTAATTCGCATATCGCTAGGTCTACATACTTGCATTTAATTAATTTAATTTGCATATCTCAAGCTCTACATACGTGCAGTAATTAATTTAATTTGCATATCTCTAGCTCTACATACTTGCATTTAATTAATTTAATTTGCATATCTCTAGCTCTACATACTTGCATTAATTCATTTAATTTGCATATCTCTAGCTCTACATACGTGCAGTAATTAATTTAATTTGCATATCTCTAGCTCTACATACTTGCATTTAATTAATTTAATTTGCATATCTCTAGCTCTACATACTTGCATTAATTAATTTAATTTGCATATCTCTAGCTGTACATACTTGCATTTAATTAATTTAATTTGCATTTCTCTAGGTCTACATACTTGCATTCAATTAATTTAATTTGCATATCTCTAGGTCTACACATTTGCATTTAATTAATTTAACTTGCATATCTCTAGCTCTACATACTTGCATTTAATTAATTTAATTTGCATATCTCTAGCTCTACATACTTGCATTCAATTAATTTAATTTGCATATCTCAAGCTCTACATACGTGTAGTAATTAATTTAATTTGCATATCTCTAGCTCTACATACTTGCATTTAATTAATTCAATTTGCATATCTCTAGCTGTACAAACTTGCATTTAATTAATTTAATTTACATATCTCAGGCCTTAAACTTGCATTTAATTAATTTAATTTGCATATCTCTAGAATACATACCTGCATTTAATTAATTTAATTTGCATATTTCTACCTCTAGATACTTGCATTTAATTAATTTAATTCGCGTATCTCAAGTTCTACATACGTGCATTAATTAATTCAATTTGCATATCTGTAGCTGTACATACTTGCATTTAATTAATTTAATTTGCATATCTCTAGCTCTACATACTTGCATTTAATTAATTTAATTTGTGTATCTCTAGGTCTACATACGTACATTTAATTAATTTAATTTGCATATTTCTAGCTATATATACTTGTATTTAATTAATTTTATTTGCATATCTCTAGCTCTACATACTTGCATTTAATTAATTTAATTTGCATATCTCAAGCTCTACATACGTGCATTAATTAATTCAATTTGCATATGTCTAGCTGTACATACTTGCATTTAATTAATTTAATGTGCATATCTCTAGCTCTACATACTTGCATTTAATTAATTTAATTTGCGTATCTCTAGGTCTACATACGTATATTTAATTAATTTAATTTGCATATCTCTAACTATATATACTTGTATTTAATTAATTTTATTTGCATATCTCTAGCCTTACATACTTGCATTTAATTAATTTAATTTGCTTATCACTAGGTCTACATAGTTGCATTTAATTAATTTAATTTGCATATCTCCAGCTCTATATACTTGCAATTAATCAATTTAATTTGCATATCTCTAGATCAACATACTTGCATTTAATTAATTTAATTTCCATATCTCTAGTCTACATACTTGCATTTAATTAATTTAATTTGCATATATCTAGCTCTAAAACTTGCATTTAATTAATTTAATTTGCATATCTCTAGGTCTACATACTTGCATTCAATTAATTTAATTCGCATATCGCTAGGTCTACATACTTGCATTTAATTAATTTAATTTGCATATCTCAAGCTCTACATACGTGCAGTAATTAATTTAATTTGCATATCTCTAGCTCTACATACTTGCATTTCATTAATTTAATTTGCATATCTCTAGCTCTACATACTTGCATTAATTAATTTAATTTGCATATCTCGAGCTGTACATACTTGCATTTAATTAATTTAATTTGCATTTCTCTAGATCTGCATACTTGCATTCAATTAATTTAATTTGCATATCTCTAGGTCTACACATTTGCATTTAATTAATTTAACTTGCATATCTCTAGCTCTACATACTTGCATTTAATTAATTTAATTTGCATATCTCTAGCTCTACATACTTGTATTTATGTTAAATTAATTTGCACATCTCTAGTTCTACATACTTGCATTTCATTAATTTAATTTGAATATCTCTAGCTCTACATACTTGTATTTATATTAAATTAATTTGCATATCTCTAGTTCTACATACTTACATTTCATTAATTTAATTTGCATATCTCTAGGTCTACATACCTGCATTTCATCAATTTAATTTGCATATCTCTAGCTCTAAAACTTGCATTTAATTAATTTAATTTGCATATCTCTAGAATACATACCTGCATTTAATTAATTTAATTTGCATATCTCTAGAATACATACCTGCATTTAATTAATTTAATTTGCATATTTCTAGCTCTACATACTTGCATTTAATTAACTTAATTCGCGTATCTCAAGTTCTACATACGTGCATTAATTAATTCAATTTGCATATCTGTAGCTGTACATACTTGCATTTAATTAATTTAATTTGCATATCTCTAGCTCTACATACTTGCATTTAATTAATTTAATTTGCGTATCTCTAGGTCTACATACGTACATTTAATTAATTTAATTTGCATATCTCTAGCTATATATACTTGTATTTAATTAATTTTATTTGCATATCTCTAGCTCTACATACTTGCATTTAATTAATTTAATTTGCATATCTCAAGTTCTACATACGTGCAGTAATTAATTTAATTTCCATATCTCTAGGTTTACATACTTGCATTTAATTAATTTAATTTGCATATCTCAAGCTCTACATACGTGCATTAATTAATTCAATTTGCATATGTCTAGCTGTACATACTTGCATTTAATTAACTTAACGTGCATATCTCTAGCTCTACATACTTGCATTTAATTAATTTAATTTGCGTATCTCTAGGTCTACATAAGTACATTTAATTAATTTAATTTGCATATCTCTAGCTCTACATACTTGCATTCAATTAATTTAATTTGCATATCTCAAGCTCTACATACGTGTAGTAATTAATTTAATTTGCATATCTCTAGCTCTACATACTTGCATTTAATTAATTCAATTTGCATATCTCTAGCTGTACAAACTTGCATTTAATTAATTTAATTTACATATCTCAGGCCTTAAACTTGCATTTAATTAATTTAATTTGCATATCTCTAGAATACATACCTGCATTTAATTAATTTAATTTGCATATTTCTACCTCTACATACTTGCATTTAATTAATTTAATTCGCGTATCTCAAGTTCTACATACGTGCATTAATTAATTCAATTTGCATATCTGTAGCTGTACATACTTGCATTTAATTAATTTAATTTGCATATCTCTAGCTCTACATACTTGCATTTAATTAATTTAATTTGTGTATCTCTAGGTCTACATACGTACATTTAATTAATTTAATTTGCATATTTCTAGCTATATATACTTGTATTTAATTAATTTTATTTGCATATCTCTAGCTCTACATACTTGCATTTAATTAATTTAATTTGCATATCTCAAGCTCTACATACGTGCATTAATTAATTCAATTTGCATATGTCTAGCTGTACATACTTGCATTTAATTAATTTAATGAGCATATCTCTAGCTCTACATACTTGCATTTAATTAATTTAATTTGCGTATCTCTAGGTCTACATACGTATATTTAATTAATTTAATTTGCATATCTCTAACTATATATACTTGTATTTAATTAATTTTATTTGCATATCTCTAGCCTTACATACTTGCATTTAATTAATTTAATTTGCTTATCACTAGGTCTACATAGTTGCATTTAATTAATTTAATTTGCATATCTCCAGCTCTATATACTTGCAATTAATCAATTTAATTTGCATATCTCTAGATCAACATGCTTGCATTTAATTAATTTAATTTCCATATCTCTAGTCTACATACTTGCATTTAATTAATTTAATTTGCATATCTCTAGCTCTAAAACTTGCATTTAATTAATTTAATTTGCATATCTCTAGGTCTACATACTTGCATTCAATTAATTTAATTCGCATATCGCTAGGTCTACATACTTGCATTTAATTAATTTAATTTGCATATCTCAAGCTCTACATACGTGCAGTAATTAATTTAATTTGCATATCTCTAGCTCTACATACTTGCATTTCATTAATTTAATTTGCATATCTCTAGCTCTACATACTTGCATTAATTAATTTAATTTGCATATCTCGAGCTGTACATACTTGCATTTAATTAATTTAATTTGCATTTCTCTAGGTCTGCATACTTGCATTCAATTAATTTAATTTGCATATCTCTAGGTCTACACATTTGCATTTAATTAATTTAACTTGCATATCTCTAGCTCTACATACTTGCATTTAATTAATTTAATTTGCATATCTCTAGCTCTACATACTTGTATTTATGTTAAATTAATTTGCACATCTCTAGTTCTACATACTTGCATTTCATTAATTTAATTTGAATATCTCTAGCTCTACATACTTGTATTTATATTAAATTAATTTGCATATCTCTAGTTCTACATACTTACATTTCATTAATTTAATTTGCATATCTCTAGGTCTACATACCTGCATTTCATCAATTTAATTTGCATATCTCTAGCTCTAAAACTTGCATTTAATTAATTTAATTTGCATATCTCTAGAATACATACCTGCATTTAATTAATTTAATTTGCATATCTCTAGAATACATACCTGCATTTAATTAATTTAATTTGCATATTTCTAGCTCTACATACTTGCATTTAATTAACTTAATTCGCGTATCTCAAGTTCTACATACGTGCATTAATTAATTCAATTTGCATATCTGTAGCTGTACATACTTGCATTTAATTAGTTTAATTTGCATATCTCTAGCTCTACATACTTGCATTTAATTAATTTAATTTGCGTATCTCTAGGTCTACATACGTACATTTAATTAATTTAGTTTGCATATCTCTAGCTATATATACTTGTATTTAATTAATTTTATTTGCATATCTCTAGCTCTACATACTTGCATTTAATTAATTTAATTTGCATATCTCAAGTTCTACATACGTGCAGTAATTAATTTAATTTCCATATCTCTAGGTTTACATACTTGCATTTAATTAATTTAATTTGCATATCTCAAGCTCTACATACGTGCATTAATTAATTCAATTTGCATATGTCTAGCTGTACATACTTGCATTTAATTAACTTAACGTGCATATCTCTAGCTCTACATACTTGCATTTAATTAATTTAATTTGCGTATCTCTAGGTCTACATAAGTACATTTAATTAATTTAATTTGCATATCTCTAGCTCTACATACTTGCATTTAATTAATTCAATTTGCATATCTCTAGCTGTACAAACTTGCATTTAATTAATTTAATTTACATATCTCAGGCCTTAAACTTGCATTTAATTAATTTAATTTGCATATCTCTAGCTCTACATACTTGCATTTAATTAATTTAATTTGCATATCTCTAGCTCTACATACTTGCATTAATTCATTTAATTTGCATATCTCTAGCTCTACATACGTGCAGTAATTAATTTAATTTGCATATCTCTAGCTCTACATACTTGCATTTAATTAATTTAATTTGCATATCTCTAGCTCTACATACTTGCATTAATTAATTTAATTTGCATATCTCTAGCTGTACATACTTGCATTTAATTAATTTAATTTGCATTTCTCTAGGTCTACATACTTGCATTCAATTAATTTAATTTGCATATCTCTAGGTCTACACATTTGCATTTAATTAATTTAACTTGCATATCTCTAGCTCTACATACTTGCATTTAATTAATTTAATTTGCATATCTCTAGCTCTACATACTTGCATTCAATTAATTTAATTTGCATATCTCAAGCTCTACATACGTGTAGTAATTAATTTAATTTGCATATCTCTAGCTCTACATACTTGCATTTAATTAATTCAATTTGCATATCTCTAGCTGTACAAACTTGCATTTAATTAATTTAATTTACATATCTCAGGCCTTAAACTTGCATTTAATTAATTTAATTTGCATATCTCTAGAATACATACCTGCATTTAATTAATTTAATTTGCATATTTCTACCTCTAGATACTTGCATTTAATTAATTTAATTCGCGTATCTCAAGTTCTACATACGTGCATTAATTAATTCAATTTGCATATCTGTAGCTGTACATACTTGCATTTAATTAATTTAATTTGCATATCTCTAGCTCTACATACTTGCATTTAATTAATTTAATTTGTGTATCTCTAGGTCTACATACGTACATTTAATTAATTTAATTTGCATATTTCTAGCTATATATACTTGTATTTAATTAATTTTATTTGCATATCTCTAGCTCTACATACTTGCATTTAATTAATTTAATTTGCATATCTCAAGCTCTACATACGTGCATTAATTAATTCAATTTGCATATGTCTAGCTGTACATACTTGCATTTAATTAATTTAATGTGCATATCTCTAGCTCTACATACTTGCATTTAATTAATTTAATTTGCGTATCTCTAGGTCTACATACGTATATTTAATTAATTTAATTTGCATATCTCTAACTATATATACTTGTATTTAATTAATTTTATTTGCATATCTCTAGCCTTACATACTTGCATTTAATTAATTTAATTTGCTTATCACTAGGTCTACATAGTTGCATTTAATTAATTTAATTTGCATATCTCCAGCTCTATATACTTGCAATTAATCAATTTAATTTGCATATCTCTAGATCAACATACTTGCATTTAATTAATTTAATTTCCATATCTCTAGTCTACATACTTGCATTTAATTAATTTAATTTGCATATATCTAGCTCTAAAACTTGCATTTAATTAATTTAATTTGCATATCTCTAGGTCTACATACTTGCATTCAATTAATTTAATTCGCATATCGCTAGGTCTACATACTTGCATTTAATTAATTTAATTTGCATATCTCAAGCTCTACATACGTGCAGTAATTAATTTAATTTGCATATCTCTAGCTCTACATACTTGCATTTCATTAATTTAATTTGCATATCTCTAGCTCTACATACTTGCATTAATTAATTTAATTTGCATATCTCGAGCTGTACATACTTGCATTTAATTAATTTAATTTGCATTTCTCTAGATCTGCATACTTGCATTCAATTAATTTAATTTGCATATCTCTAGGTCTACACATTTGCATTTAATTAATTTAACTTGCATATCTCTAGCTCTACATACTTGCATTTAATTAATTTAATTTGCATATCTCTAGCTCTACATACTTGTATTTATGTTAAATTAATTTGCACATCTCTAGTTCTACATACTTGCATTTCATTAATTTAATTTGAATATCTCTAGCTCTACATACTTGTATTTATATTAAATTAATTTGCATATCTCTAGTTCTACATACTTACATTTCATTAATTTAATTTGCATATCTCTAGGTCTACATACCTGCATTTCATCAATTTAATTTGCATATCTCTAGCTCTAAAACTTGCATTTAATTAATTTAATTTGCATATCTCTAGAATACATACCTGCATTTAATTAATTTAATTTGCATATCTCTAGAATACATACCTGCATTTAATTAATTTAATTTGCATATTTCTAGCTCTACATACTTGCATTTAATTAACTTAATTCGCGTATCTCAAGTTCTACATACGTGCATTAATTAATTCAATTTGCATATCTGTAGCTGTACATACTTGCATTTAATTAATTTAATTTGCATATCTCTAGCTCTACATACTTGCATTTAATTAATTTAATTTGCGTATCTCTAGGTCTACATACGTACATTTAATTAATTTAATTTGCATATCTCTAGCTATATATACTTGTATTTAATTAATTTTATTTGCATATCTCTAGCTCTACATACTTGCATTTAATTAATTTAATTTGCATATCTCAAGTTCTACATACGTGCAGTAATTAATTTAATTTCCATATCTCTAGGTTTACATACTTGCATTTAATTAATTTAATTTGCATATCTCAAGCTCTACATACGTGCATTAATTAATTCAATTTGCATATGTCTAGCTGTACATACTTGCATTTAATTAACTTAACGTGCATATCTCTAGCTCTACATACTTGCATTTAATTAATTTAATTTGCGTATCTCTAGGTCTACATAAGTACATTTAATTAATTTAATTTGCATATCTCTAGCTCTACATACTTGCATTCAATTAATTTAATTTGCATATCTCAAGCTCTACATACGTGTAGTAATTAATTTAATTTGCATATCTCTAGCTCTACATACTTGCATTTAATTAATTCAATTTGCATATCTCTAGCTGTACAAACTTGCATTTAATTAATTTAATTTACATATCTCAGGCCTTAAACTTGCATTTAATTAATTTAATTTGCATATCTCTAGAATACATACCTGCATTTAATTAATTTAATTTGCATATTTCTACCTCTACATACTTGCATTTAATTAATTTAATTCGCGTATCTCAAGTTCTACATACGTGCATTAATTAATTCAATTTGCATATCTGTAGCTGTACATACTTGCATTTAATTAATTTAATTTGCATATCTCTAGCTCTACATACTTGCATTTAATTAATTTAATTTGTGTATCTCTAGGTCTACATACGTACATTTAATTAATTTAATTTGCATATTTCTAGCTATATATACTTGTATTTAATTAATTTTATTTGCATATCTCTAGCTCTACATACTTGCATTTAATTAATTTAATTTGCATATCTCAAGCTCTACATACGTGCATTAATTAATTCAATTTGCATATGTCTAGCTGTACATACTTGCATTTAATTAATTTAATGTGCATATCTCTAGCTCTACATACTTGCATTTAATTAATTTAATTTGCGTATCTCTAGGTCTACATACGTATATTTAATTAATTTAATTTGCATATCTCTAACTATATATACTTGTATTTAATTAATTTTATTTGCATATCTCTAGCCTTACATACTTGCATTTAATTAATTTAATTTGCTTATCACTAGGTCTACATAGTTGCATTTAATTAATTTAATTTGCATATCTCCAGCTCTATATACTTGCAATTAATCAATTTAATTTGCATATCTCTAGATCAACATGCTTGCATTTAATTAATTTAATTTCCATATCTCTAGTCTACATACTTGCATTTAATTAATTTAATTTGCATATCTCTAGCTCTAAAACTTGCATTTAATTAATTTAATTTGCATATCTCTAGGTCTACATACTTGCATTCAATTAATTTAATTCGCATATCGCTAGGTCTACATACTTGCATTTAATTAATTTAATTTGCATATCTCAAGCTCTACATACGTGCAGTAATTAATTTAATTTGCATATCTCTAGCTCTACATACTTGCATTTCATTAATTTAATTTGCATATCTCTAGCTCTACATACTTGCATTAATTAATTTAATTTGCATATCTCGAGCTGTACATACTTGCATTTAATTAATTTAATTTGCATTTCTCTAGGTCTGCATACTTGCATTCAATTAATTTAATTTGCATATCTCTAGGTCTACACATTTGCATTTAATTAATTTAACTTGCATATCTCTAGCTCTACATACTTGCATTTAATTAATTTAATTTGCATATCTCTAGCTCTACATACTTGTATTTATGTTAAATTAATTTGCACATCTCTAGTTCTACATACTTGCATTTCATTAATTTAATTTGAATATCTCTAGCTCTACATACTTGTATTTATATTAAATTAATTTGCATATCTCTAGTTCTACATACTTACATTTCATTAATTTAATTTGCATATCTCTAGGTCTACATACCTGCATTTCATCAATTTAATTTGCATATCTCTAGCTCTAAAACTTGCATTTAATTAATTTAATTTGCATATCTCTAGAATACATACCTGCATTTAATTAATTTAATTTGCATATCTCTAGAATACATACCTGCATTTAATTAATTTAATTTGCATATTTCTAGCTCTACATACTTGCATTTAATTAACTTAATTCGCGTATCTCAAGTTCTACATACGTGCATTAATTAATTCAATTTGCATATCTGTAGCTGTACATACTTGCATTTAATTAGTTTAATTTGCATATCTCTAGCTCTACATACTTGCATTTAATTAATTTAATTTGCGTATCTCTAGGTCTACATACGTACATTTAATTAATTTAGTTTGCATATCTCTAGCTATATATACTTGTATTTAATTAATTTTATTTGCATATCTCTAGCTCTACATACTTGCATTTAATTAATTTAATTTGCATATCTCAAGTTCTACATACGTGCAGTAATTAATTTAATTTCCATATCTCTAGGTTTACATACTTGCATTTAATTAATTTAATTTGCATATCTCAAGCTCTACATACGTGCATTAATTAATTCAATTTGCATATGTCTAGCTGTACATACTTGCATTTAATTAACTTAACGTGCATATCTCTAGCTCTACATACTTGCATTTAATTAATTTAATTTGCGTATCTCTAGGTCTACATAAGTACATTTAATTAATTTAATTTGCATATCTCTAGCTCTACATACTTGCATTTAATTAATTCAATTTGCATATCTCTAGCTGTACAAACTTGCATTTAATTAATTTAATTTACATATCTCAGGCCTTAAACTTGCATTTAATTAATTTAATTTGCATATCTCTAGAATACATACCTGCATTTAATTAATTTAATTTGCATATTTCTACCTCTACATACTTGCATTTAATTAATTTAATTCGCGTATCTCAAGTTCTACATACGTGCATTAATTAATTCAATTTGCATATCTGTAGCTGTACATACTTGCATTTAATTAATTTAATTTGCATATCTCTAGCTCTACATACTTGCATTTAATTAATTTAATTTGTGTATCTCTAGGTCTACATACGTACATTTAATTAATTTAATTTGCATATTTCTAGCTATATATACTTGTATTTAATTAATTTTATTTGCATATCTCTAGCTCTACATACTTGCATTTAATTAATTTAATTTGCATATCTCAAGCTCTACATACGTGCATTAATTAATTCAATTTGCATATGTCTAGCTGTACATACTTGCATTTAATTAATTTAATGTGCATATCTCTAGCTCTACATACTTGCATTTAATTAATTTAATTTGCATATCTCTAGCTCTACATACGTATATTTAATTAATTTAATTTGCATATCTCTAACTATATATACTTGTATTTAATTAATTTTATTTGCATATCTCTAGCCTTACATACTTGCATTTAATTAATTTAATTTGCTTATCACTAGGTCTACATAGTTGCATTTAATTAATTTAATTTGCATATCTCCAGCTCTATATACTTGCAATTAATCAATTTAATTTGCATATCTCTAGATCAACATACTTGCATTTAATTAATTTAATTTCCATATCTCTAGTCTACATACTTGCATTTGATTAATTTAATTTGCATATCTCTAGCTCTAAAACTTGCATTTAATTAATTTAATTTGCATATCTCTAGGTCTACATACTTGCATTCAATTAATTTAATTCGCATATCGCTAGGTCTACATACTTGCATTTAATTAATTTAATTTGCATATCTCAAGCTCTACATACGTGCAGTAATTAATTTAATTTGCATATCTCTAGCTCTACATACTTGCATTTCATTAATTTAATTTGCATATCTCTAGCTCTACATACTTGCATTAATTAATTTAATTTGCATATCTCGAGCTGTACATACTTGCATTTAATTAATTTAATTTGCATTTCTCTAGGTCTGCATACTTGCATTCAATTAATTTAATTTGCATATCTCTAGGTCTACACATTTGCATTTAATTAATTTAACTTGCATATCTCTAGCTCTACATACTTGCATTTAATTAATTTAATTTGCATATCTCTAGCTCTACATACTTGTATTTATGTTAAATTAATTTGCACATCTCTAGTTCTACATACTTGCATTTCATTAATTTAATTTGAATATCTCTAGCTCTACATACTTGTATTTATATTAAATTAATTTGCATATCTCTAGTTCTACATACTTACATTTCATTAATTTAATTTGCATATCTCTAGGTCTACATACCTGCATTTCATCAATTTAATTTGCATATCTCTAGCTCTAAAACTTGCATTTAATTAATTTAATTTGCATATCTCTAGAATACATACCTGCATTTAATTAATTTAATTTGCATATCTCTAGAATACATACCTGCATTTAATTAATTTAATTTGCATATTTCTAGCTCTACATACTTGCATTTAATTAACTTAATTCGCGTATCTCAAGTTCTACATACGTGCATTAATTAATTCAATTTGCATATCTGTAGCTGTACATACTTGCATTTAATTAATTTAATTTGCATATCTCTAGCTCTACATACTTGCATTTAATTAATTTCATTTGCGTATCTCTAGGTCTACATACGTACATTTAATTAATTTAATTTGCATATCTCTAGCTATATATACTTGTATTTAATTAATTTTATTTGCATATCTCTAGCTCTACATACTTGCATTTAATTAATTTAATTTGCATATCTCAAGTTCTACATACGTGCAGTAATTAATTTAATTTCCATATCTCTAGGTTTACATACTTGCATTTAATTAATTTAATTTGCATATCTCAAGCTCTACATACGTGCATTAATTAATTCAATTTGCATATATCTAGCTGTACATACTTGCATTTAATTAACTTAACGTGCATATCTCTAGCTCTACATACTTGCATTTAATTAATTTAATTTGCGTATCTCTAGGTCTACATAAGTACATTTAATTAATTTAATTTGCATATCTCTAACTATATATACTTGTATTTAATTAATTTTATTTGCATATCTCTTGACCAACATACTTGCATTTAATTAATTTAATTTGCTTATCACTAGGTCTACATAGTTGCATTTAATTAATTTAATTTGCATATCTCCAGCTCTATATACTTGCAATTAATCAATTTAATTTGCATATCTCTAGATCAACATACTTGCATTTAATTAATTTAATTTCCATATCTCTAGTCTACATACTTGCATTTAATTAATTTAATTTGCATATCTCTAGCTCTAAAACTTGCATTTAATTAATTTAATTTGCATATCTCTAGGTCTACATACTTGCATTCAATTAATTTAATTCGCATATCGCTTGGTCTACATACTTGCATTTAATTAATTTAATTTGCATATCTCAAGCTCTACATACGTGCAGTAATTAATTTAATTTGCATATCTCTAGCTCTACATACTTGCATTTAATTAATTTAATTTGCATATCTCTAGCTCTACATACTTGCATTAATTAATTTAATTTGCATATCTCTAGCTCTACATACGTGCAGTAATTAATTTAATTTGCATATCTCTAGCTCTACATACTTGCATTTAATTAATTTAATTTGCATATCTCTAGCTCTACATACTTGCATTAATTAATTTAATTTGGATTTCTCTAGCTGTACATACTTGCATTTAATTAATTTAATTTGCATTTCTCTAGGTCTACATACTTCCATTCAATTAATTTAATTTGCATATCTCTAGGTCTACACATTTGCATTTAATTAATTTAACTTGCATATCTCTAGCTCTACATACTTGCATTTAATTAATTTAATTTGCATATCTCTAGCTCTACATACTTGTATTTATATTAAATTAATTTGCATATCTCTAGTTCTACATACTTCCATTTCATTAATTTAATTTGAATATCTCTAGCTCTACATACTTGTATTTATATTAAATTAATTTGCATATCTCTAGTTCTACATACTTACATTTCATTAATTTAATTTGCATATCTCTAGGTCTACATACCTGCATTTCATCAATTTAACTTGCATATCTCTAGCTCTAAAACTTGCATTTAATTAATTTAATTTGCATATCTCTAGAATACATACCTGCATTTAATTAATTTAATTTTCATATTTCTAGCTCTACATATTTGCATTTAATTGATTTAATTTTCATATCTCTAGTAAGCATAGCAACATTTGATTAATTTGATTTGCATATCTCTAGCTCTACATACTTGCATTTAATTAATTTAATTTGCATATCTCAAGTTCTACATACGTGCAGTAATTAATTTAATTTTCATATCACTATGTCTACATACTTGCATTTAATTAATTTAATTTGCATATCTCCAGCTCTATATACTTGCAATTAATCAATTTAATTTGCATATCTCTAGATCAACATACTTGCATTTAATTAATTTAATTTGCATATCTCTAGCTCTAAAACTTGCATTTAATTAATTTAATTTGCATATCTCTAGGTCTACATACTTGCATTCAATTAATTTAATTGGCATATCTCTAGGTCTACATACTTGCATTTAATTAATTTAATTTGCATATCTCAAGCTCTGCATACGTGCAGTAATTAATTTAATTTGCATATCTCTAGCTCTACATACTTGCATTTAACTGATTTAATTTTCATATCTCTAGTAAACATAGCAACATTTGATTAATTTAATTTGCATATCTCTAGCTCTACGTACTTGCATTTAATTAATTTTATTTGCATATCTCAAGTTCTACATACGTGCATTAATTTAATTTGCATATCTCTAGCTGTACATACTTGCATTTAATTAATTTAATTTGCATATCTCTAGCTCTACATACTTGCATTTAATTAATTTAATCTGCATATCTCTAGCTCTACATACTTGTATTTATATTAAATTAATTTGCATATCTCTAGTTCTACATACTTGCATTTCATTAATTTAATTTGAATATCTCTAGCTCTACATACTTGTATTTATATTAAATTAATTTGCATATCTCTAGTTCTACATACTTACATTTCATTAATTTAATTTGCATATCTCTAGGTCTACATACCTGCATTTCATCAATTTAATTTGCATATCTCTAGCTCTAAAACTTGCATTTAATTAATTTAATTTGCATATCTCTAGAATACATACCTGCATTTAATTAATTTAATTTGCATATCTCTAGAATACATACCTGCATTTAATTAATTTAATTTGCATATTTCTAGCTCTACATACTTGCATTTAATTAATTTAATTCGCGTATCTCAAGTTCTACATACGTGCATTAATTAATTCAATTTGCATATCTGTAGCTGTACATACTTGCATTTAATTAATTTAATTTGCATATCTCTAGCTCTACATACTTGCATTTAATTAATTTAATTTGCGTATCTCTAGGTCTACATACGTACATTTAATTAATTTAATTTGCATATCTCTAGCTATATATACTTGTATTTAATTAATTTTATTTGCATATCTCTAGCTCTACGTACTTGCATTTAATTAATTTAATTTGCATATCTCAAGTTCTACATACGTGCAGTAATTAATTTAATTTCCATATCTCTAGGTTTACATACTTGCATTTAATTAATTTAATTTGCATATCTCTAGCTGTACATACTTGCATTTAATTAGTTTAATTTGCATATCTCTAGGTCTACATACTTGCATTTAATTAATTTAATTTGCATATCTCTAGCTCTACATACTTGCATTCAATTAATTTAATTTGCATATCTCAAGCTCTACATACGTGTAGTAATTAATTAAATTTGCATATCACTAGCTCTACATACTTGCATTTAATTAATTCAATTTGCATATCTCTAGCTGTACAAACTTGCATTTAATTAATTTAATTTGCATATCTCAGGCCTTAAACTTGCATTTAATTAATTTAATTTGCATATCTCTAGAATACATACCTGCATTTAATTAATTTAATTTGCATATTTCTAGCTCTACATACTTGCATTTAATTAATTTAATTCGCGTATCTCAAGTTCTACATACGTGCATTAATTAATTCAATTTGCATATCTGTAGCTGTACATACTTGCATTTAATTAATTTAATTTGCATATCTCTAGCTCTACATACTTGCATTTAATTAATTTAATTTGTGTATCTCTAGGTCTACATACGTACATTTAATTAATTTAATTTGCATATTTCTAGCTATATATACTTGTATTTAATTAATTTTATTTGCATATCTCTAGCTCTACATACTTGCATTTAATTAATTTAATTTGCATATCTCAAGCTCTACATACGTGCATTAATTAATTCAATTTGCATATGTCTAGCTGTACATACTTGCATTTAATTAATTTAATGTGCATATCTCTAGCTCTACATACTTGCATTTAATTAATTTAATGTGCATATCTCTAGCTCTACATACGTACATTTAATTAATTTAATTTGCATATCTCTAACTATATATACTTGTATTTAATTAATTTTATTTGCATATCACTAGCCTTACATACTTGCATTTAATTAATTTAATTTGCTTATCACTAGGTCTACATAGTTGCATTTAATTAATTTAATTTGCATATCTCCAGCTCTATATACTTGCAATTAATCAATTTAATTTGCATATCTCTAGATCAACATACTTGCATTTAATTAATTTAATTTCCATATCTCTAGTCTACATACTTGCATTTAATTAATTTAATTTGCATATCTCTAGCTCTAAAACTTGCATTTAATTAATTTAATTTGCATATCTCTAGGTCTACATACTTGCATTCAATTAATTTAATTCGCATATCGCTAGGTCTACATACTTGCATTTAATTAATTTAATTTGCATATCTCAAGCTCTACATACGTGCAGTAATTAATTTAATTTGCATATCTCTAGCTCTACATACTTGCATTTCATTAATTTAATTTGCATATCTCTAGCTCTACATACTTGCATTAATTAATTTAATTTGCATATCTCTAGCTGTACATACTTGCATTTAATTAATTTAATTTGCATTTCTCTAGGTCTACATACTTGCATTCAATTAATTTAATTTGCATATCTCTAGGTCTACATATTTGCATTTAATTAATTTAACTTGCTTATCTCTAGCTCTACATACTTGCATTTAATTAATTTAATTTGCATATCTCTAGCTCTACATACTTGTATTTATATTAAATTAATTTGCATATCTCTAGTTCTACATACTTGCATTTCATTAATTTAATTTGAATATCTCTAGCTCTACATACTTGTATTTATATTAAATTAATTTGCATATCTCTAGTTCTACATACTTACATTTCATTAATTTAATTTGCATATCTCTAGGTCTACATAGTTGCATTTAATTAATTTAATTTGCATATCTCCAGCTCTATATACTTGCAATTAATCAATTTAATTTGCATATCTCTAGATCAACATACTTGCATTTAATTAATTTAATTTCCATATCTCTAGTCTACATACTTGCATTTAATTAATTTAATTTGCATATCTCTAGCTCTAAAACTTGCATTTAATTAATTTAATTTGCATATCTCTAGGTCTACATACTTGCATTCAATTAATTTAATTCGCATATCGCTAGGTCTACATACTTGCATTTAATTAATTTAATTTGCATATCTCAAGCTCTACATACGTGCAGTAATTAATTTAATTTGCATATCTCTAGCTCTACATACTTGCATTTCATTAATTTAATTTGCATATCTCTAGCTCTACATACTTGCATTAATTAATTTAATTTGCATATCTCTAGCTGTACATACTTGCATTTAATTAATTTAATTTGCATTTCTCTAGGTCTACATACTTGCATTCAATTAATTTAATTTGCATATCTCTAGGTCTACATATTTGCATTTAATTAATTTAACTTGCTTATCTCTAGCTCTACATACTTGCATTTAATTAATTTAATTTGCATATCTCTAGCTCTACATACTTGTATTTATATTAAATTAATTTGCATATCTCTAGTTCTACATACTTGCATTTCATTAATTTAATTTGAATATCTCTAGCTCTACATACTTGTATTTATATTAAATTAATTTGCATATCTCTAGTTCTACATACTTACATTTCATTAATTTAATTTGCATATCTCTAGGTCTACATACCTGCATTTCATCAATTTAACTTGCATATCTCTAGCTCTAAAACTTGCATTTAATTAATTTAATTTGCATATCTCTAGAATACATACCTGCATTTAATTAATTTAATTTTCATATTTCTAGCTCTACATATTTGCATTTAATTGATTTAATTTTCATATCTCTAGTAAGCATAGCAACATTTGATTAATTTGATTTGCATATCTCTAGCTCTACATACTTGCATTTAATTAATTTAATTTGCATATCTCAAGTTCTACATACGTGCAGTAATTAATTTAATTTTCATATCACTATGTCTACATACTTGCATTTAATTAATTTAATTCGCATATCTCCAGCTCTATATACTTGCAATTAATCAATTTAATTTGCATATCTCTAGATCAACATACTTGCATTTAATTAATTTAATTTGCATATCTCTAGGTCTACATACTTGCATTCAATTAATTTAATTGGCATATCTCTAGGTCTACATACTTGCATTTAATTAATTTAATTTGCATATCTCAAGCTCTGCATACGTGCAGTAATTAATTTAATTTGCATATCTCTAGCTCTACATACTTGCATTTAACTGATTTAATTTTCATATCTCTAGTAAACATAGCAACATTTGATTAATTTAATTTGCATATCTCTAGCTCTACGTACTTGCATTTAATTAATTTAATTTGCATATCTCAAGTTCTACATACGTGCATAAATTTAATTTGCATATCTCTAGCTGTACATACTTGCATTTAATTAATTTAATTTGCATATCTCTAGCTCTACATACTTGCATTTAATTAATTTAATCTGCATATCTCTAGCTCTAAAACTTGCATTTAATTAATTTAATCTGCATATCTCTAGAATACATACCTGCATTTAATTAATTTAATTTCCATATTTCTAGCTCTACATACTTGCATTTAATTAATTTAATTTCCATATCTCTAGCTCTACATACTTGCATTTAATTAATTTAATTTGCGTATCTCTAGGTCTACATACGTACATTTAATTAATTTAATTTGCATATCTCTAGCTATATATACTTGTATTTTATTAATTTGATTTGCATATCTCTAGCTCTACATACTTGCATTTAATTAATTTAATTTGCATATCACTAGGTCTATATACTTGCATTTAATTAATTTAATTTGCCTATCTCCAGCTATATATAATTGCAATTAATCAATTTAATTTGCATATCTCTAGATCAACATACTTGCATTTAATTAATTTAATTTCCATATCTCTATTCTACATACTTGCATCAATTAATTTAATTTGCATATCCCTAGTATACATACTTGCATTTAATTATTTTAATTTGCATATCTCTAGGTCTGCATTCGTGCATTTAATTAATTTAATTTGTATATCTCTAGCTCTACATACATTACTTTGATTTGCTTATCTCTAGTTCTACATACTTGCATTTAATTAATTTAATTTGCATTTCTCTAGGTCTACATACTAGCATTTAATTAATTTAACTTGCATATCTCTAGCTATATATACTTGTATTTAATTAATTTAATTTGCATTTCTCTAGGTCTACATACTAGCATTTAATTAATTTAACTTGCATATCTCTAGCTATATATACTTGCATATCTCTAGCTATATATACTTGCATATCTCTAGCTATATATACTTGCATTTAATTAATTTAATTTGCATTTCTCTAGCTATATATACTTGTATTTTATTTATTTAATTTGCATATCTCTAGCTATATATACTTGCATTTGTTTCGAAATTTAAAATATAGTTGAGCGATAGTATTGTCACAAAACCTGCTTCTTTCATATATTTATATGAAAATTTCCATGTGTTCAATCATATACAGACAATATTACCTGTCATATTTAATAGACACATCAACTCCAAGTTCTTGTAGAAACATGTCCGCTGTCTCAACATCCAACAGTCTTGCTAGGATTTCTCTAACCTTCTCACATTGTTTAATTTCCCCCTCTTCACTCTTCTAATTCAAAAAATTAAATAAGTACAATGTATTGAGTTCAAGTCATTTCGGCCATGTTTTCAAACTGCATTTCACAACCAACGACAAGACCGTATCTAAATTAATTTACTTCTTACACTAATTAGTTTAGCATTTTGACAAGTCTCTTTGTCTCCAGATGTATTTGTATGTCTTCTAGTACAGGCTAGACTAATTAGTTTAGCATTGACAAGTCTCTTTGCCGCCAGATGTATTTGTATGTCTTCTAGTACAGGCTAGACTAATTAGTTTAGCATTGACAAGTCTCTTTGCCACCAGATTTATTTGTATGTCTTCTAGTACAGGCTAGACTAATTAGTTTAGCATTGACAAGTCTCTTTGCCACCAGATGTATTTGTATGTCTTCTAGTACAGGCTAGACTAATTAGTTTAGCATTGACAAGTCTCTTTGCCACCATATTTATTTGTATGTATTCTAGTACAGACTAGACTAATTTCTTTAGCATTGACAAGTCTATATACCACCAGATTTATTTGTATGTCTTCTAGTACAGGCTAGACTAATTAGTTTAGCATTGACAAGTCTCTTTGCCACCATATTTATTTGTATGTCTTATAGTACAGGCTAGACTAATTAGTTTAGCATTGACAAGTCTCTTTGCCACCATATTTATTTGTATGTATTCTAGTACAGGCTAGATTAATTTCTTTAGCAGTGACAAGTCTATATACCACCAGATGTATTTGTATGTCTTCTAGTACAGGCTAGACTAATTTCTTTAGTATTGGCAAGTCTATATGCCACCAGATTTATTTGTATGTCTTCTAGTACAGGCTAGACTAATTTCTTTAGCATTGACAAGTCTATATGCCACCAGATTTATTTGTATGTATTCTAGTACAGACTAGACTAATTTCTTTAGCATTGACAAGTCTATATGCCACCAGATTTATTTGTATGTCTTCTAGTACAGGCTAGACGAATTAGTTTAGCATTGGCAAGTCTATTTGCAAACCAGATGTATTTGTATGTCTTCTAGTAGAGGCTAGACTAATTAGGTTAGCATTGACAAGTCTCTTTGCCACCAGATTTATTTGTATGTCTTCTAGTACAGACTAGACACTATCTCATTTCAAAAGACTATCACACTAAATATATTTAGTCTGTATGCGTATTAAAATATGGAACATGAATGGGGAGCGTGTATTTGCATTTCCCGACAGTATTATTCTAAAAGAAAAAGTCACATACATTATTTGAATGTTTTCACTATAGTATAAAAATATATCGGAACGATTTGACAACGTATATATTTCTTCATTTACTGTCAGATATATTACACAAAATCCATGCTAATAAAAATTAATACTAACATCCAGCCATTTTTCCATATAAGAATGGTGCCATATTAAAACCAAAGAAGGACATATATTTTTTCATAACTGCCATTGTTTGTACCTTTTGCATCCTCAAGCCTTCTATAATGATAGTACTGCAAGCGGAAGTACTGTCAGAGGCGGTGACATCTCTGTTATTTGCGACAGTTACGTCAATGTCGATGAAACATTGGAAATTTCTTTTTGCTCCTAAATTGTGATTTTCCAGAAGCCATTCGACAAAGGCTGGATAATCATCCTGTCGGCAGCATCTCACTATTTTGGATAGTTGTAGACGCTGCAAAGTAGACATTAAAATGAGAAATGAAGCAAGTTGTCAAGAAATTGAAAACCGAATTGCTAAATAAATGAAAGAAGCGTTCGTTCAGCTTCCCTAGAACAAGATGTAATAACAGTTGAAAGATGAATTTTTAAATTACGATAAATTCGCAGAAGAAAATGTTCTATTAATTGGGGTTTTTCTTTTGTTTTTTCTTACTTGTTGTGTTTAACAATGTCTGCTGTGAGCAAGTACATTTGGTGTTCAAAGGCCGACAACCCATAAATCATAGCACAGTGAAATGTTTCATTACCATACCTGTACGTCTGGTTTCAATGGCTGTCCAGATCTCTTCTTCTTATTTTTCCAATGACCATCTTCATCATCCATGACTTCGAGTCTCATGCTCAAAATATCCCCACTCTCTAGTTCGTCAGGCACAAGTCCTATCTCTGTGGTCTCTATGTGTTCTCTCCCTTTACTAGATTCCCGTCTCACGTATTCCTATAACATAAAGAATAACACCATGAAAAAAGGATTTAATTAATCTCTATTCATGTGGGGGCTTTATTCCCAGTTTTAAAGAGACCTAAATTTATATGTAATGTTTACATTAATTTGATCGTGTGATTAAATCATTTATATGGTATATTATTGAAATATCAAAAATGTATTTCAGTTCCTTACATGTTTAAATTTTCGAGATCACTTTTAGAACTACTGAAAATAACACTATGCCTGAAGATAAATACACAGATATAAGATATTCCTTAAAATAATATGTTAGCCAAAATCTAGATAAATAAAGTATGCTTGTAAAATCATATAAAATATTTTATGTTTTGATTACCTGCAGAAATGCATCAAGTTTTGCCTTTCCATCCGCAATATATAGCCTGACACGCACTTGTCTCCCTTCATCAATAGATTTGTAAGAACCAAATACTACTCCATAAAGAGTTAGTTCCCGTTTATTGACTTTAGGACATTTATCGCAGGTACATCGCGTGCAGAGAAAACCACTAAAGTGTTTTGTATAGATGTACACAAACCCATCTCCTCCAATATGACAATACATGTCTTGGTTTGCATTGTTATATTTCGATTTAGCTTCAAGCTTCTGAAGTGTTAATTTCTCATTACTGCCACTATCAGATGCAAACCAGTAGACACAGACATTGTCATAGCCGAAATAGGGAATTTTGACGATAGCATACTTATTGAATTTAGGTAGAGTTGGAAACCAAAATTCTACTCCTGGTCCAACTATTTCTTCGTTTTCTGATAGGTCGAACTTTCGCCGCAAAGCCCCTATCTTTGTAAATACTGAACCGTAGACCTCTGACGTAGAGAACACATTGAAAAGCCCTTGTGGAATAATCAGCTCTATTGATGTTTTCTCGTCCCGTAGCAATCCTCCAGTCGCATCAAAAGTTCCATGCAATGTCCAGTCCTCACCGAATATATTAAGCTTCTTTGTGTTATTGTCTTGCATCGTCTGTGATCCGATTTCCCTCCAAATAGAAGTTGTAAGATTCCTCAAGTCAATAGAAACATCTTTAGCTAACCCGCCAGAAACGTTGTTTTCATGACCTACAGTTTCACGATGATGTCGATCATTAAAAGAATCTCCTTGTTCAAAATCGTTATTGTCTGCAAAATGGTATTCTTCGTCTGTAAAATCACTCATATGGCCATCGGACTGACACTCAGAAAGAACAACACTTATACTGCTTTTCACACTAGAAAATGAATATCTGTCATTGCATCTCTTGACGAACATTGTTTCCTTTTCAAAATCACTTGTGACAAGCGGATCATTTAATTCACCTCCGGTTGTATCAGAGATGCGGTCCTCTCCAAATGTATCCAACATCTCAATTTGTTCGTGAGTGGTTTCTTGTGTTCGATCCTGGCTTGAAATCGAAACTAGCATATTTTGGGAAAGTCCGCTGGATTCGTCTTCCATACAATAATTTTCGCGATTCAAGCTTTCATCACCATTCAAACAACTAACATATTCTTCCTGGACCTTTCCATCTGGAAAGTCACTTAAATAGTGTTTCTCAAGACAAGCGACAAATTGGCGGCTTCCAATGCTCAGTAATGAATTTCCACCGTTATTTTCCTTGGTTTGCGTTGTTTCTTTATCTGCGACTCTCTCAAGAAAGGGGTCCTTCGAAGTCATGCTTCCTGATTCAATAATGTTCATAGTATGGTTTCCAGAAGCTTTGTGTCTTTTGGCTTTTCGTTTGTAAACGAAGAAAGCTAAGGAAACAACAGCAGCAACAACTGAAACGGAAATGAATAGTCCTTACTGTGTTCTATTTCTAAATAAACTGAACAATTCAAAACGTCATTTGGATTGGAAACTTACAGTTAATCTATAAAAAAGGTATATAAATTAGGAACCATCGTTTGCTAATCCGCTGCTTATGAAGGATAAATAAATGACAAATGTCATCAAATTCCTATATTTTAACTTTACAAAGTCATTTGCTGAAGGTTATATTTCAATTTAAAATATACTTCGTTTGTTTTGGGCGAAATAAACAAAATCATGATCCAATATACGGAGTGATGGTCTGAAACTGTACAAAGCTATCGTTTCATATTTATTATCAGACAACAGTGTTGCTACAGCTTGTTTCAATTCCTGTAACAGGATGATTTAAGTTTAGCGGAAAAATGATGGGTACTATATAAGTGTGTGTGTGTGTGTTTATGTGTGGGTGGGTGGGTGGGGGTATATTTGCGAGGACCTGAGTTTGAATGCACACCAACATCTTGAGGACTGGACTACATTGTGAGGACTTACACACCAGTCCTCGAAATGTTTCCTCGGCAAACGGTTGAGAATGATCATAAGAGATGAATTACGCGTTATTGTTAAAGTCCTCACAAAGTCGGTAATGTCTGACAGACAGTTACACTCAGTGTGTATTGTTCACACAATATGTGAACCTCCTTGGGTTGTAGACTGGTGTGCAAACACTTAGCCAATCAGAAGGGGCGTGACTTCTGATTGTTTGTCATCCAATGAGAACATCTCCATTGTGCAGTGTCACTGTAAATTTCGTATACCTATAAATACTTCTCATAAAATAATTACTAATATTATTAGTGATTTTTAAAAAGAAATAATTTTGTAAAATGGTAAACTGGTGATGCTAGCAGAAAGTGCGTTATTTTAAGCCCGGTGCAGCTGATATAGTGCGGTATTTGTGGCGCGTGATTTGGTGTGTACATGGATTTTACTGCTTCGAGAGTATGTTAGAGTAGGTATGCACGAGATGCAAATCACTGGCCACTAATTACTGCAATGAAATGAATGCCCCTCTATCCTGACATTACCTTGTCAGCAAATATTCAGCGTACTTAAAACAATACTTATTGAGGACCAACGAGAGTTACTCAAATAAAAACAAAACCTTTCAATGTAAAAAACAAAGATCATAATGATACATGTTAGATGTAATACAAAAGCGGCAACTGCTCTAATATCACATCAAATTTAGCTACTCTGGAAATTATTCGACCATTAATGAAAAGCTATATGCAACATTTTGGCAGCTGCCGTCAACAAATGTATACGAGACCAAAATGCCAGGATCGTTCATTGAAGGAGATGATTAGCCATGGGTCAACATTACGCCCTTGGACTACCATTCTAACAAAAATAATCCCAATTGCATTCTAAGAACAATAATCCCTAATACAATCTAATAAAACTAATCCCATTTACATTTTAACTTATTTCCATAAACTAAATTATTTGAAAGTATAAAATGTTAAATTTTAAATTATTAACAGATCAATATGGTAAAAGTATGATTTCAAGAAAAATGCCTAATTTAAATACAGAAACTACGCTAAAAGCCACTCTTAGGATTTAACATTTATATAGGTACATTGCTCTACCTTTTGAGTTCATAATCCTTGAATTTACTTTATTCTATTATCCTTTACCTCCCTTTTCAACAGATTTTAAACAAACCTGAATCCATATATTACCACTAGATGAAAAGTATGAACAAAAAGAAAAGACTGATTTAAAATTGTTGTTTTCAATTAAGTTAAATATAGAGAAATAAATGTAAAATATAAACCCCACGGAGTTTCGAGTTATTGCCACACTAACATGTGACGCATCTTCTCAAAAACAAAGAAACTGCAAGCCTTATAGTTAAGTTGCGTAATTTAAATGTCTTTCTTGCCTAAATTTTGGAAAGAATAACTATTTTTCCACATTATCCTAAAGCATGCCTGGTTTAAAGTATACAATGCGATGAGTTAAATCCATTATTGAAAGATTCTACAGAAGTATACATTCGTTCTTGTGTAAATCTGTCGTCTCGGTGAACTACTTGGTAAGAATAGTTGAGTAGTACGTTTTCTCTGACATGAAACAAAGAACGTCTCGTGCAGTTATGTTATATATCAGGACATGAAACAAGGAACGTCTCGTGCAGTTAGTTTATATATAAAGAAATGAAACAAGGAACGTCTCGTGCAGTTAGGTTATATATAAGGACATGAAACAAGGAACGTCTCGTGCAGTTAGTTTATGTATAAGGACATGAAACAATCAACGTCTCGTGCAGTTAGGTTATATATAAGGACATGAAACAAGGAACGTCTCGTGCAGTTAGGTTATATATAAGGACATGAAACAAGGAACGTCTCGTGCAGTTAGTTTATGTATAAGGACATGAAACAATCAACGTCTCGTGCAGTTAGGTTATATATAAGGACAGGAAACAAGGAACGTCTCGTGCAGTTAGGTTATATATAAGGACATGAAACAATGAACGTCTCGTGCAGTTAGTTTATGTATAAGGACATGAAACAATCAACGTCTCGTGCAGTTAGGTTATATATAAGGACATGAAACAATGAACGTCTCGTGCAGTTAGGTTATATATAAGGACATGAAACAAGGAACGTCTCGTGCAGTTAGTTTATATATAAGGACATGAAACAAGGAACGTCTCGTGCAGTTATGTTATATATAAGGACATGAAACAAGGAACGTCTCGTGCAGTTAGGGGTTATATATAAGTATAAGATAGAACAGAAATCAAACGTACTAACAATTACTGCAACCACCAACATCACGACTTGAGGTACATATGACTTCGACCCTGCATTCTTCAGAGAAGTGCCTTGAACATCTTCATTCTCTGATTTTTCCTTTAAATCAATTTCGCTGTCAACATTTTTCGCATTGTTCCCTGTATAAAACAATAATTTGCGATTTCAATATTTTGCAATCTATATCAACGCAATTATATAAATTTTAAAAAGTATGATTACCAATATCGACATTGATTCTCATCAGTCTGCGAAATTTCGTTCTGTCAGATGTAGTCAATGATAAATTAGCATAAACTGAAATCACATACGTTTATTTTATAAAGCACGTTATAAATGTTACAAAATTATATCTAAGCTGCATTTCCTCGTAAAAAGTCGTACATGTATTTAAGAGCATGGCATAATAATGGGAAACATTTTGGATAAGTGTACTTCAGAGTCCAGAAAAATGGAAAATCTGGTGTGGGTGGTGGTGGTAGTCCTGTACTATCGTTCAGACTAGATAATAAGAAAATAGAGAAGAGACGTTGCCAATACGTTGTTTGTCACACACTCCCGTCACGATGTCAGCAACTCAGTTAACAAGGTAAGCGTATGATATGGTATCCATAACAACAAACTCTGTGTGGAAAAGTACATTATAGGGCATGAGCAGTCACAGTCCCTATGTTGTTATCAGATAAAGTTGTGTTTAATCAGAAACATGATCTACATCAAACAAAGTATACGAGACTCAAAAATAGGGGATATTTGCTTGAAACGAGTGAATAACATATATATTTCATCGAGTGGGTGAAAATACTTAAGTTTTTCACCTACGAGATGAAAAATATCCGTTATTCAATCGTAGCAAACACATTTTCTTTTACTTTTATACTCAGCCCTATGGACTAGCAATATGAACTCAATAACGGATTGAAGTAACAGATTTCTTACTGGATCCTGAGCGATTTGAAGCGGTTTACCGTTTATGTACTGCTGTGCTTTGTGATTATTTACAAAGAAAATATAAACAGTTACATAATTCTCCTTGCCAATTCAATGAAAAATAGCACATTACGGAAAAAATTAATTAGTACCTTGCTGGATTTTGACTCGAGTTATCTTTACGAAGAGGCAGCCGTATTTACCACTCGGGAACGTCAGCATGTAACTCACGGCCTAGCATAAAATAAACTGAGACTATTTTGTAAAAGGAATGCAGCTTTAAATATATTTTGGCCATAAAACGCTCACCTATGATTATCATCATCTTTAAAACAGTTGTTGTCTTGGCAAAATGATTTCGTTTATAAAGAAATACAAGGGGTTTATATACTCTAATGTATTCAGAAATTACAACAAAAACATCATCCTGCATACCCACAGTGTACCATTTACTAGATGACGTTACGTGGGTCATCACGTGGTGGTAAGCACAATCTACGTCTCCTGTATGCACCTCATTTCCACAACACTTCACGTCTCTGCCAACATCGCTTACGTTGTAAATGACACCTTCACAACAGATGGAAGTGCCGACGTCGAAGTTACCTCTGATGATGCCATATCTGCACGAATAACAATCTGTATCAATCGTTAAACTCTTGCAACAGTTTGTATTATGTTTATCTTTAGCTGTGTCCAAACAGCATTTTTCTCGTAACGAATCATAAATGTACTTTCCACAGCAAGATGTTGATTTTCCATATCGCTTCTTGTGTAATTTGTCCTTGCAACATATCGATGACCTTGTATCAATGGTTCCACATTCCGCTGATAAAAAAGAAATTGTGAGACATGAAATGGTGCATGGGATATATTCAATCTCGCAGAAGCATGCATACAATTTGCACATACCTTTTATATTCAGTTATGACTTCTTGCTATTCTTATATATATATATATATATATATATATATATATATATATATATATATATATATATAACTGCATTGCGGATCCGCAGATCTTGCAGAAGATTAAACATGGGCGGATGGAGTAATATCGTTCGGGGAGGGGAGGGGCATAAACAAATAGGCAGGGGAACTTTAGGGTGGATTGAATAGAATCTCAAGTGTGGACCCTAGAAGTTCATTCATTTTAAGCGTTTTCTGGGCATGATTCTAACTTTAAGAAAACTTACACTAGTAAACTTAATGTTTCCTTCGCGCTCATTTTTAGGAGGGGGGGGGGCTCTAGGAGGCGCTCATGCTCCGCAACCCACACCACACCCCCATCCAACTCGGGTCTGTCCCTGATATTTGGGTCTAACGTTGTTGAATGTCGTCTACTGACAACTTTTTTAGTTTATGTTTTTGGTAGATTTTTAATCTTTTGCCCTTTTTTTATTTCGACAATGCCGTCACACTTTAATCACAGGTCAAAGTATGTGCTGGATAACATGGGCTTAAATTTATCCAGACGACAAGCCGATCTCTTTGCTTTAAAAAAATAATCGTGCAAGGTTCAAAAACTTTCTACATGTTCATTTAATTAGCTGACATTTCACGTAAGAGTGGCTACTTACTTTTTCGCTTGTACTTTTGCCGACTCTTTATCTTATCGAGCTTTCTCCATAATCTACTGCAATTCTGAAAGTAAACAAATTGAAAACATTCATTTCAAATTCATAACATATCAGCTTATATCCAATCTTTTTAAAAGTAAAATGACGGCCTACATAGTAAATATAATTGCGGATTTTTGTTGTCATAAATTAGTATAATCTCCGATCTTGCAGATTAAAATACATATGTCAATTATTTATATCAATTAGTTATGACAAATATGTATGCCAATTTTGTTTCAAGACGGCTGCAACAAACGTAATGTATAAATCAACTCTATTAAAACAAGAAACAAGCGCCGCTAGTTCATTATATATATATATATATATATATATATATATATATATATATATATATATATATATATATATATATATATATATATATATATATATGTATGTATGTATGTGTGTCTGTGTGTGTGTATTTTCTAATAGTGGCCTAATGGTTAGAGCGTCCGCCTCGAGTCGGGAGGTCGTGGGTTCGATCCCCGGTCGAGTCATACCAAAGACTTAGAAAATCGGTACTAACAGCTGCCTCGCTTGGCGCTCAGCATTAAGAGGTTAGTGTTAGGACTGGTCGACCTGGTGTCAGGATAATGTGACTGGGTGGGACATCATGCCACATATCTGCAGCATGATGCCCCAGTGCTAGACATAACTATAAACTGTCACACTGCAGACATCGTAGCGATATGACTGAACATTTTTAAAAAGCTACGTTAAAAATCCAAATCACACACACACACACACACACACACACACACACACACACAAATAGTGATATGTTTAAGGAAAATTCCGACATTTCACAGCAAAAGGTTTGTGACTCAAGTCCTCTTCCTGGGTCATTTACAATATGCTAATGTCATCCGTCGAAAATTACGCGAAAGTTGATATTGCATGATAAGTAACAAGGAACCAAGAACTCACAAGTTGATATTGCATGATAAGTAACAAGGAACCAAGAACTCACAAGTTGTTATTGCATGATAAGTAACAAGGAACCAAGAACTCACAAGTTGATGGTGCATGATAAGTAACAAGGAACCAAGAACTCTCAAGTTGATAGTGCATGATAAGGAACAAGGAACCAAGAACTCACAAGTTGATATTGCATGATACGTAACAAGGAACCAAGAACTCACAAGTTGATAGTGCATGATAAGTAACAAGGAACCAAGAACTCACAAGTTGATATTGCATGATAAGTAACAAGGAACCAAGAACTCGCAAGTTGATATTGCATGATAAGGAACAAGGAACCAAGAACTCACAAGCTGATATTGCATGATAAGTAAAAAGGAACCAAGAACTCGCAAGTTGATACTGCATGATAAGGAACAAGGAACCAAGAACTCACAAGCTGATATTGCATGATAAGTAACAAGGAACCAAGAACTCACAAGTTGATAGTGCATGATAAGGAACAAGGAACCAAGAACTCACAAGTTGATATTGCATGATACGTAACAAGGAACCAAGAACTCACAAGTTGATAGTGCATGATAAGGAACAAGGAACCAAGAACTCACAAGTTGTTATTGCATGATAAGTAACAAGGAACCAAGAACTCACAAGTTGATGGTGCATGATAAGTAACAAGGAACCAAGAACTCTCAAGTTGATAGTGCATGATAAGGAACAAGGAACCAAGAACTCACAAGTTGATATTGCATGATACGTAACAAGGAACCAAGAACTCACAAGTTGATAGTGCATGATAAGTAACAAGGAACCAAGAACTCACAAGTTGATATTGCATGATAAGTAACAAGGAACCAAGAACTCGCAAGTTGATATTGCATGATAAGGAACAAGGAACCAAGAACTCACAAGCTGATATTGCATGATAAGTAACAAGGAACCAAGAACTCGCAAGTTGATACTGCATGATAAGGAACAAGGAACCAAGAACTCACAAGCTGATATTGCATGATAAGTAACAAGGAACCAAGAACTCACAAGTTGATAGTGCATGATAAGGAACAAGGAACCAAGAACTCACAAGTTGATATTGCATGATACGTAACAAGGAACCAAGAACTCACAAGTTGATAGTGCATGATAAGTAACAAGGAACCAAGAACTCACAAGTTGATATTGCATGATAAGTAACAAGGAACCAAGAACTCGCAAGTTGATATTGCATGATAAGGAACAAGGAACCAAGAACTCACAAGCTGATATTGCATGATAAGTAACAAGGAACCAAGAACTCACAAGTTGATATTGCATGATAAGTAACAAGGAACCAAGAACTCACAAGTTGATATTACATGATAAGTAACAAGGAACCAAGAACTCACAAGTTGATATTACATGATAAGTAACAAGGAACCAAGAACGCACACCGTGCTGGTTCATCTGCCTGAATATCCCATACTGATGTGTTCCTTTTCCTATTACAGATTTATCGAGGTTCCTCGTTTATCTTCAGAAAGAAGATTCCTTACCGTAAAAGAAATTGATATCGTAATTTAATTATATGTGATACACAACAATCTGATAAAGATTCGTGCAATTATATACAGATCTGCTAATCATTCAAACTATTTGTTTGTAAATGAAAACAGAAACACGGAACGAGAATGCTTGATAGCCATCAAGGTTATAACATAATCAATGTAAATCAATACAAATTTAGCCATACACGAGAGGCAATGGTTGTTCTATTAATTGGTTCAATAAAATTACTCCAAGTATTGTTCTTAAGTTTCTCCGACCTGTGTGTTTGTCAAGGAATAAGACAAAACAATTAACTTGGTTGTACCTTAGAACGAGTATGTGTAATTGATTTCGTTGACGCGTACATCAATATCTAGAGTTGTTTTCTTTTTTCCTCGACTATTAGCAACTGAGTAATCTCGCTGTAGGTCGCTGTAAGCGATATAATCATATTTTGTGATGTGCACGGGTACTTTACCCTTGCTTCTGGCACGTGCTTTTCTAGTACTAATATAATGCATACCCTATGTGCAGGCAAAGTGATCACCGAGATCTTGTCTGGGGGTGTTTACTTAAGACGATTGGTCTCAAACACCCGGACCGCCAAGCCGTAGCATGTGGCCCGCAAAATGATTGGAGTCGCAAGGTGTCATGAGAGATAACAAAGGTGGTGCGGCCCTTGGACCATCGAAAATGCCCTAATGTGGCCTTCAGGTGGTTTGAGTTTGAGACCAGTGCTTTAGACAATGCACTACAGCCATAGGGGTAAGTAGTAGCTTACTTTAAGAAGTTCTATTTGTAACTGTATCCATACTTTCAATATCTCGTATGGATATACCATTTTAACTTTTTTCTTTATATGAATTGTACCGTGTATTGGTATGGAATATAATCGGTTTGATGTAGTTTACTGTTAAAGTATTTATATTGAAGTAGAACATTGATGGTAGTGTTCATTTTAAATCGATTTTTGCAATAATTGTAAATGTGTATTTTTATATGCTGGTTATGATTCACGGGATGTAAATATTATCACTGACATTTATTCGACACAATACGCTAGCCAACGCTCCGGTGGACTAAGTGGTTAAAGAGCTCACGATTTCGAACCCCGGCCGAGTCATAACAAAGACTTATAAGAATGGTACTAGCAGCTGCCTCGCTCAGCGCTCAGCGTTAAGAAGTTAGTGTTAGGACTGGTCGACCTAGTGCCAGGATAATGTAACTGGGTGGGGCTTGATGCTACATGTCTGCGGCATGACGCCCCAGTACTAGTCAGTACTGTAAACTGCCACATTGCAGACACCGTAGCGACATGACTCCAATTGTTAAAATCCAAACACACAAACACACACACACACACACACACACACACAGAGGCTGGTATCGTGGCAGTACAGGGCTGGCAGTCTGATAGGGCTGGCAGCGTGGCAGCTTGTAGCTGGCAATGTGTCAACATAGGGCTGGCAGCGTGGCAGCATAACTGCTAGTGCAGAAGCAATGCTGTTAGTGTGGCAATGCAGCTGGTAGTGTAGCAGAGTATCTGGCAGTATGATAGCATAGCTGGCTGTATGGTAGCCTATCTAAAAGTATGGTAACATAGCTGGCTATATGATAGCATAGCTGGCTGTGTGATAGCATAGCTGGCTGTATGATGATAGAATAGCTGGCTGTATGATAGCATAGCTGGCTGTATGGTAGCCTATCTAGAGGTATGGTAACATAGCTGGTTATATGATAGCATAGCTGGCTGTATGATAGCATAGCTGATTGTATGATAGCAAAGCTGGCTCTATGATACCATAGATGGTTGTATGATAGCATAGTTAGCTGTATGATGGCATAGCTGTCTGTATGATGATAGTATAGTTGTCTGCATGATGATAGCATAGCTGGCTGTATGATCGCATAGCTGGCTGTATGATAGCAAAGTTGGCTGTATGATGGCTGGCTTTATGATCGTAGCATAGCTGGCTGTAAGATGTCTGGCTGTATGATAGCATAGCTGGCTATATGATGGCTGGCTGTATGATGATAGCATAGCTGGCTATATGATGGCTGGCTGTATGATGATAGCATAGCTGGCTGTATGATGATAACATAGCTAGCTGTATGGTAGCGTAATTGGTGGCAGTATAGCCTTATAACTGACAACAAAACAACACGGTACAGTCGTCGAAAATGGGACGGAGCATAAAGAATTCATCCCAGTGATGTGAATTTTGAAATATGCAATAAAACATTGAATTATGAATTTGGATTATCAGTAAATATAGTTATATGAACCGTACTCATTTTTATAATAACAGCATATTTGTGTTTAAAACCATATTCGTATCATGGATATATCATATTATTTGATGAATGATTCTTTTTGTACATATTTATGAGAAAGGCTAGTGTTGTCTTTTAAATCTTGTCATAGTTAAGGCAGTTCATTATTCGAATAAATGTGATTTGTAAAGAAGATAAAGTTACCTTCCACTGCATGCACTTGTCAGCCTTGCAGAATATCACTAAATGAGGATACTGTTACCATGCATTAGGTGCACGAGTCAGTCCTACAGATCACTTATGGAGAATACATTTACCTTATATTGAGTTACCAGTCAGTCCTATAGATCACTTACGGAGGATACATTTACCTTGTATTGAGTTACCAGTCAGACATACAGATCACTTACGGAGGATACATTTACCTTATATTGAGTTACCAGTCAGTCTTGCAGATCACTTACGGAGGATACATTTACCTTATATTGAGTTACCAGTCAGTCCTATAGATCACTTACGGAGGATACATTTACCTTGTATTGAGTTACCAGTCAGACATACAGATCACTTACGGAGGATACATTTACCTTATATTGAGTTACCAGTCAGTCTTGCAGATCACTTACGGAGGATACATTTACCTTGTATTGAGTTACCAGTCAGTCATACAGATCACTTACGGAGGATACATTTACCTTGTACTGAGTTACCAGTCAGTCATACAGATCACTTACGGAGGATACATTTACCTTGTATTGAGTTACCAGTCAGTCCTACAGATCACTTACGGAGGATACATTTACCTTGTATTGAGTTACCAGTCAGCCTTACAGATCACTTACGGAGGATACATTTACCTTGTATTGAGTTACCAGTCAGTCATACAGATCACTTACGGAGGATACATTTACCTTGTACTGAGTTACCAGTCAGTCATACAGATCACTTACGGAGGATACATTTACCTTGTATTGAGTTACCAGTCAGTCCTACAGATCACTTACGGAGGATACATTTACCTTGTATTGAGTTACCAGTCAGACATACAGATCACTTACGGAGGATACATTTACCTTATATTGAGTTACCAGTCAGTCTTGCAGATCACTTACGGAGGATACATTTACCTTGTATTGAGTTACCAGTCAGTCATACAGATCACTTACGGAGGATACATTTACCTTGTATTGAGTTACCAGTCAGTCCTATAGATCACTTACGGAGGATACATTTACCTTGTATTGAGTTACCAGTCAGCCTTACAGATCACTTACGGAGGATACATTTACCTTGTATTGAGTTACCAGTCAGTCCTACAGATCACTCACGGAGGATAAATTTATCTTGTATTGAGTTATCAGTCAGTCATATAGATCACTTACGGAGGATACATTTACCTTGTACTGAGTTACCAGTCAGTCTTACAGGTCACTTACGGAGGATACATTTACTTTGTACTGAGTTAAAAGTCAGTCTTGCGGAAGATCACTTAAGGAAGATAGTTCCCATTAACTGGATAAACCAGTCAGTCTTGTTGCAGATCAACTATGGAGAACACAGTTACCTTGTATTGGGTGAACCAGTCACAATCTTGCAGACGTTCATTAACATGATGTTTGTCCCACCTTAATCTAGTTTTCTTGTCTGGATTATATGAAAAAAGCAATAAATAAAAAAAAGAGTGTATACGTGTAAATCTTTATCTCTTTTTCCAACTATATGTAAAAGAGATTGCTTAATTTTAACTATTCTTCTTCTCCATTATCTTCAAAGACAAGGTGTTACAGTCTAATGGACTACAAAAACAAGGTGTTAGAGTCTAATGGACTACAAAGATAAGGTGTTAGAGTCTAATGGACTACAAAGGTAAGGTGTTAGAATCGAATGGACTACAAAGACAAGGTGTTACAGTCTAACGAATTACAAAGACAAGGTGTTAGAGTCTAATGGACCACAAAGATAAGGTGTTAGAGTCTAATGGACTACAAAGATAAGGTGTTAGAGTCTAATGGACTACAAAGATAAGGTGTTAGAGTCTAATGGACTACAAAGACAAGGTGTTAGAGTCTAATGGACTACAAAGATAAGGTGTTAGAGTCTAATGGACTACAAAGATAAGGTGTTAGAGTCTAATGGACTACAAAGACAAGGTGTTAGAGTCTAATGGACTACAAAGATAATGTGTTAGAGTCTAATGGACAAGAAAAAATAAGGCGTTAGAGTCTAATAGATTACAAAGATAAGGTGTTAGAGTCTAATGGACTACAAAGATAAGGTGCTACAGTCTAATGGACTATAAAAATAAGGTGTTACAGTCTAATGGACTACAAAGATAAGGTGTTAGAGTCTAAAGGACTACAAAAATAAGGTGTTAGAGTCTAATAGACTACAAAGATAAGGCGTTAGAGTCTAATGGGCTACAAGCATAAGGTGTTACAGTCTGATGGACTACAGAAATAATGTGTTACAGTCTAATGGACTACAAAGATAAAGTGTTAGAGTCCAATGGACTACAAGGATAAGATGTTAGAGTCTAACGGACTACAAAGAGCATTGTAACCAATGAAACTTGTACATTACACTGATATATAACTCAAAATACGGTGACATGTACCAAATACGTTCGCCATTTCAAATACATTTAGATTGAGGATTTAGGACATGTACAAAATGTGTTCACCATTTCAAATACATTTAGATTGGGGTTTATGACATGTACCAAATACGTTCGCCATTTCAAATACATTTAGATTGAGGATTTAGGACATGTACCAAATACGTTCGCCATTTCAAATACATTTAGATTGGGGTTTATGACATGAACCAAATACGTTCGCCATTTCAAATATATTTAGACTGAGGATTTAGGACGTGTACCAAATACGTTCGCCATTTCAAATACATTTAGATTGGGGATTTATGACATGTACCAAATAATTTCACCATTTTTAATACATTTAGATTGGGCATTTAGAACGTGTATCAAATATGTTCACCATTTCTAATACATTTAGATTGGGCATTTAGAACGTGTATCAAATATGTTCACCATTTCAAATACGTTTAGATTTTGGTTTATGACATGTACCAAATACGTTCGTCATTTCAAATGCATTTAGATTGGGGATTTAGAACGTGTATCAAATATGTTCACCGTTTCAAATACATCTAAGGGATTTGGGAAATTATATTGAAAATAATTCGTACCTTTGATCTGTCCTTCAGCTGGTGAATTTTCTGCAGATCCTTCTTGAGATTTTGTCCTGCAGTCTATACACAATGTTTGGTTTCCTTGAACACTCCATTCCTCTTTCCTTTCTTCTTCCGGCTTCTGTTTAATATAAAGACATACTAGTCCGTAGTTTGTAATGCAATGCTTTATATTACATTACTTTCATATTTCTCATTTTTTGTTTGTGGTTTAATTTGTTTTGCATTGATAGTTTTTTGCATTGATGAGAAGACGTATTACTGAATGCAAAGCAAAACTGTATTCTTTGCTAGATTCTGATCCATGTTTCAAGAAATATAGTTCCTACCATACCAAATAAAATAAACAATAAAATAATAAAGATATGATATTAATTAGTCCTGGTAGATAATAAGGGCATATAATTAATCAGTCCTGGTAGATAATGTTTTAGATCTCCCAGAATTCATTAAAGTATTGTAACAAAACTTTAAAGCAGTATTCCTAAGATCAGTTTTAAACAAGTATCGTGTATTTTGTTTTTCGTTCATAACTATTTAAAAACATTGCTTCGAGAACAAAGTAATTAAGTTGGATCATTTTGACTAATTTAGCTATTGGAAAACCGCAGTGTTACTGACTAAGAATAGTACTGATATACGCATAGTAACGTAGATGTTTTAAACCAGAGGTCTCGCTGTCTCCATACTGTAAACATTACAAATATCCACTGTGTTCAGAGATAGTTTGGGGTTTTTCATTACGACTATTATAAAATTAGGTACGGACTGATTTAATAGCCTAGTGGTTAGAGTATCCGCTTCTGATGCGGGTGATCGCGGGTTCGAACCTCTGCCGAGTCATACCAAAGACTTATTAAATAAAATGGTACTAGCAGCTGCTTCGCTAGGCACTCAGCATAAAGAGGTTAGTGTTGGGACTGGTGGGCCGGGTGTCAGAATAATGTAACTGGGTAGAACATGATTATGCATGTCTGCAGCATGATGCCCCAGTGCTAGACATCAGTATAAACTGTTATTTGACTGAAAACTTGATGAAGCTACGTTAAAATTCCATATTTAAAAAAAAAAAAAACACAAACACACACAATTTAGGTGCAAAAAGTCTTCAGCCAGACATATAACGTCTGGCAAGGCCACTGGGACAACTAGAGCACGTTCTACAATTTGCCTTTCTTGACATAGAGTTAAATCATGGGTGGTCTATATACATTGCATGTGTCACGCTGAACTTTTTGCCGATGGTTTACTTCATGATAAGTCTGCTTGACGAACAAAGTAATGGAAATCATCCAGCTTATTTACAAGTCATTTTGACTTTATGACTTGACAAACCTCAATTCCCTACACTAGAGATTTATCCCCATTTTTACTGAAATTCAATCAGATTAGCTCGTGGCTTTGAGAGATCGAGCGAGAGTATTACGCAGATCTTTACAAATGGTCGAATTAACGTGTACCGAAAATTTAGTCACTTCGCTGATTGGCTGATAGACTAGTCGGTATTCTTAATTGGAGCCAAGCTGGCATGAATTCAAAATTTTCATATATATATATATATATATATATATATATATATATATATATATATATATATATTGGACGTACCAGACATTGTATGTACATGAAATATAGGTCTTCGCTTCTGCTTCCGCATGAGAATCTTGAAAATCGCCAGACTTTGACACTCGCACAAAGGGTACGCAAGGGGGTGCACTTTGACCTCTTCTTCGTCAGTATATTCTATCAACTTCCAAGTATATATTATACATGTTTACATGTATTGACTATGCACAAATGGTGTTGATTACGTATTGAAAAAAGACGGTGCATTTTATTGACAGAAAAGGTACGGAAACAACACGCAAATAAGCCACACCCGCTGCTAGCACCAAATTTCATAGACCTTTACCAGACTCACACAAAAGAGTCTAGTTCAACAAGACTACCCCTTCTGGCTCAGCTTCATGTTTCCAAAAATACGTTTTCATAATATTTCATTTGAAAATCATCAGATGTCGTGTGCCATTATTTTTGATGTATGCCTTTTGCGAAGGAATGCAGATGTAAGGAAGCATGACCTATCAGCATCAGTTTAGAAGAGGTGGATCAATGCATGTCACGATCAAGAATTTTCAGCAACCACGTCATTCATCACCTTCCCAGCGCCCCTCCCCTTTCATTCCTAACCCTTTGCGGTGTTTTAACTGCCGGAAATGTGGCCACAACAAATATAGTTGCAAGATGAACAGGTCTTTTCATGTGTGGGCAAGAGGATTACAATGGAGCGTCGAGCATCAGAAAAGATCTTGTGCAAATTACCAGACATAACATTTCTCGTCCTCTAGACACTGGCCAAAGTGGAAAGAAGAGAATGTTACCCAATGAGTTAAAAAAGACAAAGGTATGAGCTTTCCTGGGGCTAGGATATAAGCGGAAGCCACAGCTCCACTTAATACAGTTGGAAAATCCTGTACCAGCACAGCTAAAGTGGAAAATAAAATCTTCCACAAATATTGTCTGTAATCAGGCAGACATTATCTGGCCAGATGATCAAGGCAAATTCAGTCTGGATGCCAACACAATCCGTGCTAGCAGCGATCCACAACATCAACGAAGTAGACAAACTCAAATTATCCGCTTGACAGTGTAGCAACTAACCGCTCCGGTGGCCTAGTGGTTAGAGCGTCCGCCTCGGATGCGGGAGGTCGTGGGTTCGATCCCCGGCCGAATCATACCAAAGACTTACAAAAATGGTACTAACAGCTGCCTCGCTTGGCGCTCAGCATTACGAGGTTAGTGTTAGGACTGGTCGGCCCGGTGTCAGGATAATGTGACTGGGTGGGACATCATGCTACATGTCTGCGCATGATGCCCCAGTGCTAGACGTCACTATAAACTGCCACATTGCAGACATCGTAGCGATATGACTGAAAAATTGTTAAAGCTACGTTAAAAATCCAAATCACATCACACACGTGTAGCAACTAAAAGACCTGACGACACAAACGACAAACCACATAAATACAGATTAGGAAATGGGCAGCCAACCAGTGGCCATAATGGACATAAAATCATTGTGACACAGAACATTCCGAAAAACCTCAGAGAAACTAGGTTATGCAGGGACCACCAAAAGAGCATCCGACCGTAGGCAGCAGTAGAAATGTATGCTCCAAACCGAATAAAGAGTGGAAATGTATGGTCTAAGCCAAATAAAGAGTGGAAATGTATGCTCTAAACCAAATAAAAAGTAGAAATGTATGCTCTAAACCAAATAAAGAGTGAAAATGTAAGCTCTCAACCAAATAAAGAGAGAATTAAAGAATCTAATCTACTTCAGAAGGTTCTGATGATCCTAACAAACGGTTTAATAAGTTTCGTAGTCAAGGGTATGAACATTGGAGAGCCCCTTGATATCGCAGCATGGAAACCTCCCAGAAGCCCCGTACTCCTACCACATTCATAAATGTCTGGCACGATAGTACCATAGACTTGCTGAGGATTAAAGGCAAGTATAATCAAATTAGTCTTTTACTTGAAGAACATGATCCAACAGCTGTATCACTTCAGGAGACTTTTTCAAGGAAAAGAACAGTTTGTCTTAGAACCGTCAGCAAATGTAGATGCAATCATTATGAATAATTAAAGTATTCGCGGCCAATTTGTCGCAATAGTACTTTAGAAGCAGTAGCCCTTGTGTCGTTACTTAAAACTCATTCATTCTGTTGAGTCCCCCAATGGCCTAGTGGTCTAAAGCGTTAACCGTTATGGATCACTGCCGTCTCAGCTCGGTCTGTGTGGGTCTCGGGCTCGGCCAATGTGGGTACGTGAGAAAGCTTGCCAGTAGCTTCTCGTGGGTCGGTGGTTCTTTCCGAGGTTTTCCCCGAGTTTTTCCTTCACCATTTATACTGACCGCCATGTATAGCCTATTTTTGTGCTGAAAAATGGCGTTAAACCATACAACAACAACATGCATTGTATTCACTGTATATCCCGTCAACCACTCAAATCAATCAATCTGATCTTGACCATGTTATCGAACAGTTGCCCCCGCCTTTATTTTCGTTCAACGATTTAAACGGCCACAAATACACTTTCGGACAGTAGAAATATCAACAAGAGATAGAAGATAAAAGACTTTCTTTGAAAACACGCTTTGCATATTTAATTATAGGTTGCATAACTACCTGTATCCTGCAACATGACCATACCTATCCTTAGATTTGACTATACCTGACTTCTCCTGGGACGGTGACATAGTGAGTATTTTCTAATATATTTAAGAGTCGCATTCACCAAAACAGCCCCTCTTGTCAGACTTGAAGCAGTTATTACAGAAGATTTTATAAGTAAAGAACATATAGTTGCCGACTTGAAGAAAGTTTACAAAACAGTGTAGAGGAACGTTTAGGACTGCTGACCTAACTTTGTCTCTGACTGTTCGAAAGATAGCAACTTCCCGAGTTTGGTTTATGGCAGCAAATGAGAGTTCAGTCGTTGAATTGGGTTACATCCGTGAAACCAAAGACTTAAGGCTGGTGTGGATCAATGTTACCAAGGTGATTGTGCTTCACAATAATTGGAAACTTGGGAAGGCTATCCTAATGTGTGGCCGGCTGAGAAGTTCATACATCATACAAGCATTTATAATGTTGTGACAGTAATACTTGCCTTAAAGTTTTATCACCGAAAACCTATTCTCTATATGTTGGTGATCCGCAATTAAATTGCTGTCTATTTGTATGTCTTTTTAAAAAGCTTTTGAATGCGAAATTAAACCATGGTCTATTGATATGATGCAGACATGCCTTTCGAGCATTATTATAAACTACACAGTCTGGAAAAATAAACGTCCTAAAGGTATACGATTTATTTTTCATTTGTTACAAATGGTCAAAATTAAAAATTCTTCAACGATCACGAATATGCTGCATATATCAAATGCATTTCGCTAATTGTTTATTTTAAATAAAGAATCGAAAATATGTATATTTTACCAAAATATATAACCTTTTTCTTCAAGATACGATGCCGACTGGTACCCGGACATGTATCTAAAATAAAACTTTACCTTCGATAGGCATCTAGCTGTCGGAAGAAAAAGCAAGACTGCCATATGAAGTGTAGACCACATGTTTTTCATATGCTTCTAATCCTGAAACGAATAATTTGTTGAATAAAGAAACAAAATATGTGTGCAAGAGAAAATGAAATGAACAATTCAATATATTAGCATAAGTATCTAGATCTCCTTACAAATTAGATAGAAATAATGAAAACGAATGTGTATGGTGGTACTGGAATAGCAAGTACACGACAGATGGAGTGCCTAATTCCAGATGGAAAGCTATATGTGTGAACTGACTGATGTTACAGCCCAAATTTCGTATTGTTGTTTTATAAGTAATTAGTCTATACGCATTTCAAATAGCAAAACTTAGACATAATGAAGATACGGGTATTACCTTAATAAAAAGAAGGGGAAATATCCATTTTCTTTGCGTTTTCTACGCACATGTAATCAACTGGGCTGTCATTCTTCATACAAATATTACTTATCATCACACTTGTCGTATAATATTGTTTATCATCAGACTCGTCGTAAATATTGCTAATCATCAGACTCGTCGTATAATATTGCTAATCATCAGACTCGTCGTATAATATTGTTTATCATCAGACTCTTCGTATAATATTGCTTATCATCACACTCATCGTATAATATTGTTTATCATCAGACTTGTCGTATAATATTGCTTATCATCAGACCCGTCGTATAATATTGTTTATCATCAGACTCTTCGTATAATATTGCTTATCATCACACTCATCGTATAACATTGTTTATCATCAGACCCGTCGTATAATATTGCTAATCATCAGACTCGTCGTATAATATTGTTAATCATCAGACTCTTCGTATAATATTGCTTATCATCACACTCGTCGTATAATATTGTTTATCATCAGACTTGTCGTATAATATTGCTAATCATCAGACTCGTCGTATAATATTGGTAATCATCAGACTCTTCGTATAATATTGCTTATCATCACACTCGTCGTATAATATTGTTTATCATCAGACTCTTCGTATAATATTGCTTATCATCACACTCGTCGTATAATATTGTTTATCATCAGACTTGTCGTATAATATTGCTTATCATCAGACCCGTCGTATAATATTGCTTATCATCAGACTCGTCGTATTTATAAATGACAACATACACGCACAATTAAGACTAGTTGTATTTATAAGTGAAACACACATGCACACACAAGATTCGTTGCATTTATAAGTGAAACCACACATTCAAGCATTTTATTAATCACATATATAAAGCGAGAAAGAAAGGTTGCACCGTATGATAATACACCTTTATCGCCACGTACGGTCTGCCATGGTAAGACATACCAAAAAAAAGTTCACTGTACAGTTTGACTACACAGTAAATGGCCCTAATTGTAGTATTTCAATCTCTTTAATAATTTATTAATGGCAGTAGAAGTCTCGATTGTATAGCTTTAATGGAGAAAGAGTTGCTCAACATTAGGCGTGCGCAATGTGTTACATAATTATCGCTTCTTCTTCTTCGAATAGCAGTTACTGCTAATGCATATTATCCATATCTGAAGTTTCACTAGTATGTAGATACAAAGAATTACTATATTACGCATAGATTGCGCAATCCATGTAATATCAGTGTATGTATATATGTATGTATATGTACAAAATATGGACGGACGGAATGACAGAGAAAACTCTTGCTACTTAGATCATAACCTCTTTCAGTCGATAGTGTTTCTGATCCGAACTTAAGTCAATCAAGTATTTAGTGCATTGAAATTGAGATGATATAGGAATTATTACTGACGTAAAATTTCAAAGGTTAAATTCGTAATGGGTATTCTGGAATCTTTTGTTCAACAGGAAAGACTTACAACTTAAATAAGTATGTTTCTGTGAAATACAAATCCCTTTCACTTCAGATACCTATAGACCTCTTAGAACCCACGGGTAAATTATAGGCATGAAAATTGTTAAACACAAAAATATAGCTAAGTTTAAAAAACGGTAATGAAAACTTACCGAATGTTTAGGCAAACTGTACAGAACGCTGATGAACTCTCACGCTGTAAAAACAGTAATGATACTGCTAATTATATTTTACGAATCAACATACATTAAACGTAAATTTGCAATCAAAAGATAACACTGAAGTTCATACGTGCACAATATCTACGACAAGAGAATCAAATAAAAGCTTCGTCCTGTTACGCACATGTACGACCGTAATAACATCATCCCCACTCTTTACCCAACCCCTTAGTTTTAAATATATATCGTTAAAGAAGGAGACAAACTATTAACCAAATAAAATAGGTGCACACATACACAAAAGAACGAGAGGTCTTAAAATCTCTTCACTTTCATCAGAACTTCTGGCAACTGTTTCAAACATGGCTATGTCCTAGTGTCCTAGAAGAGTTAGATACACGAAGCAACAATTCACACACACACGCCCATTCCTCAAAAGTACTATTGTGGGAAATTATGGGTAATCCCATAGTGCCACGAACATCCCATAGTGAATTAAATATTTCTATTTTGCTTTTTTGGGATAAACATCCCATAATAGGGTCTAATGTGGAATGCAACGACTAGAGGATGTCATACTGGCCCAGCGTGTCCTACGTAGGCTTGACGAGGATCTTGATAATGGACCAAAATGGCAGGTGGAAAGTTGGCAGGCAACCCCATATTAGCCCAAATGTATCCAGGATAAAGTTGATCGGAAACCTTGAGTGTGCCAAAGTGGTAAAAGTCGAAAACACACAGAAAGTTAGACAAATATTTATCCCAACAAACACGCATTCTCATAAACCAGCACACATCCTTAACACCAAATAGTGTTAATTACAGACCAGCGTTAATACTTACAGTAAGACATCAGTGCTAATGAACAAGCACTCATACTTACCAAGACACGTAATAGAGTAATGGGATATAGAGTACGGGGCTATAGAGTACAGGGCTATAGAGTAATTGGTGGGCTATAGAGTACGGGGCTGTAGAGTAATGGGCTATAGAGTACGGGGCTATAGAGTAATGGACATTAGAGTACGGGGCTATAGAGTAATGAGCTATAGAGTACGGGGCAATGAAATGATGGTAATGTTTGTTTTTGTATAATTTTCGGCCAAAAAATGCATACATAAAAATGAAACGAAAATAATGAAGACAAAAAATTTGTTCGTTTAGAGATGCAATGCAAAAAGATACGTTGGAATGTCAGTGTGTCTGAATAAATCTTGTTAAAAGGAACGACACCTCTTTATTCTGCACGGAGGCAGACTTCTTTTCTTCACCAGTGGTCCGTAGTTGAAAATTATTTGAAGAAAGAAAAAAAACGTGTCGTTCGATGTATATCGTTTTATAAATATTCCCGTCTGTTTTCTCTTGGATAGCTCACTTGGTCCTAAGGTAGACAGGATATAATTCTTTAAGGAGCAAGTTGGATATTGCTGTGAAACACGATTCGTATTGCTTCTTCGATAATCGATGGTAAAGGCTGGTGAAAGACCGTAGTTTATATGGGGAGGATTCAAACTAGTTTATGCATACAGCGCGTCTCGCTCAGCCAATCAGAGTACGTCTTACATGAACGAATCAAAATGAAGCACCGCGTTTCGCGTGACTCAAAGTAGAAACTGGAGTTTTCTGGTTGTATGCAATGAAAGCCAATATTAACACTACTGCTGCCATCATCACTACCACAGTCATGACGCATCGCTTCGAGCTGGAAGTTATTAAACAAAGCTCTCTTAGATTTTTCTAAACGCAGAAGTTTCACTTGCCACAGAACCGAAAAATATAAAGACTTTTAAAAAAAGCAAGAGTAGTCCACGCATAGATTTAAAGAAATAATGGGGGGTGGGGGGGGTGAGAAGAGACATTTTACATCACAGAAAGAGTAGACGAAACGAGAAAGAACGTTTACAGGCCAATAGAGTGGGACTGAAGGAATGACCCCCACCACCAAATCGCGAATGTATTAAGACTGATCCTATCCTAACCCAAAAATATGAGAGCTTTGTATGAATCGTGTTTGCCAAAGTCAACGAAGAGGAAACCTGTACCACAAAGATCCAATCCGTGGAAAAACAACAATCTAACAATACAGACCTAAATGCATGTGTGCCCTGGAAACTAGGCACACTGGCAACGTCAACGACACACTGACAATTCATAACGATGATACGGACCAATATCAGGGATTTGCCAATCGACACAAAAATGATAAAGAAATCAAACAATGTCTCAGTTTAGAAATAATGGATCTCTGGACCTGGACATGTGGCTACAAGACAAGTACTTGTTCCATTAAGTGGATGGTTATCTGAGACTAAATTAGAGTAGCGCAGTCTTCCTTGTGATGGCAAACGCTAACGATCTCAAAACCGTCATTGAAGAAACTGCACTGAATATGCGACGCGTGGAACTCTTGCCTAATATAGGAAACGAGTTGAGTCAGGAGCACAGCCAAGTTTCCAATGCGACGACTGGTAGTGGAAGACTTCAACCGTGTCATTGGGCTCAGACACAAGACCATACGTTATTTTCGAGGGTCAGTAACCCAAACTTTTATTCGTTAACATAGTCACCGTTAATCACTACAACGTACACATGATATAATTCACCACGATCGTACTGACTCGCATATCTGACCATTGAACCTGTCTTTGCCTGCAAGAATTACTTTAGAACCTACCAAACCCTGTTTGAAGCCATGGAACAGCTGGGTACCACCACACAAACTGAATTTCCTACGACGATTATGGTGGAAATTACTATTAATGGGAACTAGATTTCACGTCATACAACTTTTAAGACAGAAGAAATTTCCACATAATAAATCGTGACAACTGCGTTTAGAAATTCAGTTTACTCAGGCACTTGGCAAGATGTTCAACACAATCTTGTTTCTGAATTCGACAATACTTTAGAAAAACAAGAATCTCGGTCTAAGAGACGTGATCCTAAGCAAACAAACCTCAATACAGAGAAATACGATTTTCAGCAACAACAGAAAACATCGTCGTCAACGTGTTGGAGGTTATGGAGAAGCAGAAGTGTTGCCACTATGGTCTGATCAAGAAATAGTCTTGTAGAAACGTTTTATTAAACATTTACCATGAGAATCACGCTACTAACGATTAAATAATGCATAAATAGTTGTAAAAATTTAAAGTTTCATATCATCGCCTAAACCTATCTGTGAACTCTGTCTACGAATAAAGACAAAAGTAACAAACTAATCATTATTGCTATCTTTATTTTCATCTTTCTCTGAACAATACAAGAACATAAACCGCTACCATCCCATACCACCATCTCTATTGAAAAAAAAAACTGCATAAGAATGGGCATTTGTTTGCAAATAAGGTTGATTTCATGGAACTAGTACTGCTTGACTGCAATTACCGGTGTTTGTCATAACAGCTATGCCTTGTTTGGTAACGAGTGTTGGTCGATACGAGAAAGCGAGAGACACACAGAGACAAAGTGTGTGTTTATAATGATGAATATTTCACTCTATACTGATTTCTCTCGTGTAATTAGATTAGACTGCCAGGAATGGTGTGTGTTTTCTGTAATTAGATTAGACTGCCAGGAATGGTGTGTGTTTTTCTGTAATTAGGGATCTTTATCGTTCGATGTGTGTCTTTGCCTGTACAATGTGGACCACAATTAGAACTCTCTTCGTTCTGTACACTATGGACCACAATTAGAACTCTCTTCACTCTGTACACTATGGACCACAATTATAACTCTCTTCACTCTGTGCACTATGGACCACAATTAGAACTCTCTTCACTCTGTACTCTATCGTAGGACAATATATAACAAAATTCCCCCAAAATTTAAAACTACACAATATGGAAAACTGTGGTGTTTGTGTATGTAGAATTAGCCCAAAGTGCCACCCCATGCTACTTTCGTAATATTTTCTCCAATCACTTCATGTGAATATCCGTTGAAATGTTTCATATTCTGTCTTGCTTTTGTGTGTCTGTTTTAAACGCAACCTGATCCGAGGCCTGCATGTAACGCATCTCCGCGATCTTTAAATCAGTTTCTTCTTAAAATGAAAAGACAGTAATGATTTTTCTCTTAAACTATATAATATCCACGTTTCATCACATTATGAGCCATGTAACTTCTCCCTCGAACTGTGATACCCTGCCATATTCCACAGGTGTACAAATTAATCCGATATTGATCGGCGATATCCGTGCGTCAACCGGTTTCAGTCGAAAGCTGGTACATAAGATCTGATGAGGTTACCGTTATAAACTTAAGAAGCTAATATCACGCTATTGCCTTCAGCCTAAGGTCGCCCTTCAGTATACAGTTCAGCGCCCAAGATGATCACCAATATTCACCCGAGTCTTATATTTATCTAATGCACGGTTTTTCTTCTCATATCCACTTTTAAAAAATAAAAAATAAAAAATCGGTCCTGACACCCTTCATTTCCTCTCAATTTGTTCGCCACATGCCAATGTTTTTTGGGTTTTTTTTGTTTTTGTTTTTTTGGATTAGTCACTAACGGAATTTTTCTAGTGGACCTCATCACTACTTCATGAGCACTCCAGTAAAAGATCGGTATTACGAGCGACTTTGTTGACTGAACATCTTAATTCTAAATTGAACATATGAAAGTCCTTTAAACCTAATTACTACAACGAGCAGTTTATATCACATAGCTTTGTCAACAAATCATTTCCTTTCTTCAAAACTGGAGTTAGATCGGACGAATAGTCAAATAAATTGATGATAAACGGCGGCATCTGGGCTTTAAATAAGTGTCCATTTAAAAAACAAAATAATTTTTGTCACTAAAACCTGTTCTTCTTTGCGTTAATTATTGTAAAAAATCTAATCGAAAGACAATATGTATCTTCAAAGGCACTGATAGAACCTAAAATATTTGTCAGAGTTACAAAACATGTGCCCTGCAATTCCCTTCACACCGATGTCATCAATCATGCGTAGAATGAAACAGACTACCAAACTTAAAAAAGTGCCGTCCTTTAAATTTGTATTCTTGGAAACTGTATATGTAACCATCATATTTTCTTGTTACAAATATTACACTAATCAACCCTCTCTGTTCAACATACTCATGGTTATTAAAGGTCATTTCCATTTGTAGGTCATGCCATCTCCACTACTACAACCCCCAACCCCCTTTATACCGAAACTTCCTGTTTTGATTTCTACAGCAGCCGACTAATGATGAGTCATCCATGCTCTTGGGATCCCAGGCATGATCTTGTATGAATACTCCATACATTTGACCTCTTGGGATCCCAGCCATGATCTTGTATAAATATTCCATAAATTCGATGGATTCAAAACGTACAAATTCAGTTAAGTGTATTGTGCAAGACACCAACAATAAGCAGTGTAGTGTAATATAGTATGACAAGATCGATAGATTTTTCTTTCTCTAACCATGACATATATTTTTCAGCTAATATAACAGAATATGTTCTTTCTTTACGACTGGTAGTGAAAGATTTCAACCTTGTCATCGGAGCAAGAGTGTTTTCTCAAATTACTTGGACACCAAAAAACAACAGAATCCCAGTACACCTACTTCTCTCACCACCCACCACCCGCCACAATTAAAATGGACGGTCCCTGAATCACGCAGTTTATTTGACGCATTTTATTAGTCTCAGACTGGGACTAATACTGTTTATTCGTCCAAGGTTTAGTAAAGAAAGTAAAAGACAAAATAATCAGCACACCCGGCTCCCCGTTATAAAAGCATAGTTTTGTGAGGATAAAACACTCGTAATTTTATTCCATTAAAACATTACTCATTATAACCGTACATTCTCTCAATACAGATAAAGAAACGCCAATGTGATCGTCTATATACATTTTAAGACGCCTCATGTATACGATATTTTTATCATCGCCCACCACACTCTCCTAAATTATATTACAGTAATCGGGATTCTAAATGTCGTTTCTTCTTGTAGTATTTTGTATCATCACACCTACACCCAACTACCGGAATTCGGTAAATACTGTAACGGGGAGGGGGTACTTCATGTCACTTCTTTTGATATATATTTATCTTATCACACCCTCAACACCCCCTCCCTAAATCCATTATTTACCCTGATGGGAGATCTAAAGGTCATTTCTTCTTTCTTTAGATTTATCTTATTGCACAGGCAGCACTGCTATAACTTCTGACTAACACTCTAGTCATAACAAAACTATTGTTAAGTTTTTACATTTATAAAAGTTTTGAAGCGAATACTTATAAATGTACAACATTACACAGACGGGGATTTTATGCAGATTTCTACATAAGGAAATTAAAGGTGACGGTATCTTCAAGGTACATGCAATTTCAGTAAATAAAATTCCACTTACGATACGCTTCTGCCCGGTCTATTCATACGGTTACCTTTACTTTCTTTCCTTTTAAAACATAAAGCTCTAGGAGCATAAGTTTCTTACTGCTTTCACAAACATTTTACAAAAAAAAAAAAAAAAAAAAAAAAAAAAAAACTAGATAAAGATATAAATATGACATGGTGGAGTTTTAAAATGTATCTACCGTACCTGAACACCGTGTGTACAGGTCCATGTATCCCGTCGTGCTACATGGTTGGCGGTTCTCCAGATATTTGATAGAACTTTCTCAGCCCATTGGTATTTGTCCGACTGACATCTGCTCTTGAACAATATCGGAGTCACCAGATATATCTACTTCTAAAGTTGTGACCCAAATAAATGAAAATATAATCTTTTACCTGTTACCGAGAAGGAGCTGTGTGTGATTTACCTACGATAAACTTCAATGAAGCTTTGCATCGTATGAGCATGGTAATTTTATGGGGATTTCCAATGATCCAATTATAGATCCTAAGGCTTTTTACGTTTGGGGGCTGCCATTTAATTTTCAGCAGGTATTGGGGGAATCTTGGACTGATTTTGTTTTCAACCAGGATATTCTTACTTTTACCTCAGTATAATTTAGCTCTTTGACCTAAAATAATTGATATACTTTGTTTAAATTATCAGTGTACCAAATTTGTATCAAGCTATTTGACCGCAGGAATTCTTTTTCTCCAAAAGTCCTAGACCCCATCCCCACCCCCACCGCAAAATAGGTCGGTCCCTTTAGGCAACGTGATGTGGAAGTAGAAACAAAATAATGTTAATTTCCATTTAAATTTCAAAATTTTGCCATTGTTTTAATATTAGATGTTACTTTCCTCATATGAGCCTGTGTGCATGTTTATGTGTGTGGGCTCGTGAGCAGACACGTGTTGAGCTGTGTTCAACAACAAGATACATCAATTAAAACCCTTTACGGGAGCAGGGGATACAAATTGTTTTGAGAAATGATAATTTGAGAATGATATAGTTAACAACGTTCAACATATTAATATTTGATTTATTTTATGTTAAAAGAAATCACCAGTTAGACTGAATAGTTGGCAAACATCTATCAATCAGTCCACAGTAAATCCCGGATGACGAAGCCCAAGGGACTCCCAAAACCATACCGTTATGTCCGAATCCCGTAATAACCGAGACATTTATAATATACACCATTAGGAGACACTGCAATGTGCTTCATAATATCATAAATTTCATTGTAAACGGAGTTTACTAAATGATTACTGCATAATGCACACACACACAAGACGTGCATATCTGAGACGATGATAGGCTGACTGTTAAAAACTCGGATGCATATCTTTTGAAGTTATCTAGAAACTCCCTGCATCAGCACGTGGAAAAAGTCTTTGGTCAGTGTCTGGCAATTATCTTGTGCTACCAAGGTCTATTGTCAACTACAAACATACCTTGGAATACACTGGTACAGAAACTTGGAATACTGTGAATTCACTCCTCTCTTTCAACAGGAGTAATGTATACTGGACATAATACGCACGTCACGATATAGACTATGGGAGGAGGGATTCCAGTTTAGGATATCACACTTTTGATAACTCCCTCAGATTTGTTACGTAAAGATATACTGATCCCATGGCTAAATTTTATAGCTGGAGAGCAAAATGACCGATCCTAGACATGAGCAGCAGAGGGGGCGATCAGACCACTTTAGGGAATGGTCACCCTTGTTTTTAAACAAAAAAAATAGTGACCCTTCATAGAGGTCAATACCACGTCTACGATTATTGTTTGTCCCCAAAATAATTGTAGACGAACCCCCGCTGGTGCTATAATTAAATCATCATGTTATAATAAAATGGTACATCCGGAATCTCATACTGCAAGGATAGCTCGAGAACGATTAGAAGCAATTAAAAAATTTCTTCCTGTTAGAGATTCATTTAGAAAAAATCTACAAGCGCAGCAAGAAGCTCAAGTTGAGTACGAAGAAGAAACTAAAAAACTCTTTAAGCCCGTCACTGCAGCTACTGAGAAAGTTACAACTGTCATCAAAGAAGATCTTCTTCCGGTATCAAAACAAACTGCGGCGCAGACTGAAAAAATAGCAAGAAGAACTAAACAAACAAAAAGGATTTTACGAGACCTTCCAACTGATACAGCTGCAGCTCAACATCCACCTGTCGGTGAAGAAATACTTGAAGGTATTGGAAAACTTCGTACTGAAGTCGCCGACGTGAGAAAAAAACATGCATCTGAATCCAAACCAGTAGGAGAAAACTTAGAATTGATTGCAAGATTTAACGAAGGAATTGTTGAAGATATTAGAAATACTGAAAAAGAAAAATTACCTGAAATGATATTATTTGGTATATTTAATAAATCTGGTATTTTAAAAACTAGTCATGAAAAAGTAAATGATGATAATTTTATTAAATGGATATATCGCGTATATTACAACAAAAAACAAGCTAGAGGTCCAGAATACGAAAGTCTTCATGAAGAAGTAAAAAGACTTTATAAAGAGAGAATGAAACAACTAAAACAAGAACAACTCTCTCAGTATCAACTTCCTCCACCTCTGCAACAGATAGAACAACAACAGTCTTCTTTGCCGAAACTTAAAGAGAAGTATCTTAAAAGAGCAAGAAGATCCTTATCTAAAGACACAGAGACAACAGAAAAAAGAGATCCTGACGATGATCCTCCTGGCGCTGTAGGAAGTGGTTTTTTGACTGCATCAGGAGAAAATAATTTTGTTTGTCCTGATAATATCCTCAATGACGTGTCACGGTTAGAAGTTCTGATAGGGGGGAAACGTGCAGGAAATAACTCACCAGAAATAACCAATGAAGCAACTGATATTTGCCGGCGACTATTTCAAGGTGGTATCATGGATATCGGCGTTTACCGAGAACTTATTGATGAGCTCGTTGATGATTAGTCACCGCGATTAGATAAATGGTAAATGAAATAAGATGATCGTACACAATAATCATCGTAAATCCGTATCGGTCAGAGCGGTAAACTCACGATTACCAATCTATAGGGTTATTTACGGACATGGACTTGGTGATGTCATTCAGGGATTATTTACAAGGTTAGCCCCAAAAGCAGCGCCTATTGCAAAACAATTATCGATGAAAGCTATTGATATTGTTCGTGAAAAAGCTCCTGGTGCAATTGTCAATGTTGCTGGTAAGGCGTTCTCGGCGATCAAAGATAGACTAGCACGATTATTGCGACGAAAACGACAACCACCAGTGAAACTGGCAAGTACTGATATTATGCCCGCAGACGTAAGTAAAATAATAAATCAAGCTGCAAATCAAAAACTAGCAGCGTTAGCAGATCAGGGACTCGGTGAATCGGGAAATAATATCTCAAGTTTGGTATCCGGAAGTGGAATTTTCCGAATGCGGTAATCAACGTGTTAGACGAAATAATTATAATAAAATGTTCAAGCGCGTATCCGACACAGCATTTGACATGGAAGCACCTGTCCTTAAAGATGAATCAGTACGTGATTATCAGTTTTATTCTTATGAAGCACGAGTACCAGATCAACGTGGAAGAATTGAACTACAAGTTCATGACACAAGTAGATATTTTCTACCCGCTGAGGCTTTTATTGAGGTAGAAGGTACAATTATAAAAACGGATGATACTAATTATGCAGGTGCAGTAAAAATTGGTTTTGTCAACAACGGGATCATGGCATTATTTGATAGTGCCACGTATATGATTGATGGAAAAAATATTGAATCGATTGAGAAAGATGTAGACGTTGCTACAACAATAATTGGTCTAGCAAGATATTCTGATGATTATACAAGATCAGCAGGTCCCACAATGATGTTTGTAAAAGATAACTCCAATCACCCCGAAAGCGATCCATATAATATAAGACAACCAAGAAACAATGCCAATAACGCTGATGCTGATGTGTGGCCAGTGGTTCATGGTTCTAATGAAAATTTTAACTTGGGATTTGCAGCGCGTAGAAATATGTTGTCAGGAGGCAATAGAGGTTTTTCATGTACAATTCCACTATCGCACATTTTTGGATTTTGTAGGAATGTTAAAAGGGTTATTTTTGGAGCTAGACACACGGTTGTTCTTGTAAGAAAGGTTAATGATAACGACGCTCTGTGGAGACCTGTTGGTGATGCTGGTAAAGTAATATTATCGAAACTTTCACTGTGGATGCCGGTAATGACTCCAACGATCGCAGAAGAACAAAAATTGATTTATTTCATGGACACAGGTGGTAAATCCTTGTTGTCATGGTTAATAACAAGCACAGATAGTATGCAAACTAACGTTAACGGTCAGTTTACATGGCATATAGCATCACAACAAGGTGTTTCTGCACCACGGCATATTTTTATTGCGTTTCAGGAAACTAATCGTTTAAACTCACAAACTCACTCTCATAAGATATTTAACCAACTAGGTCTCACAAATATTTCCTTACGGATAAACGGACAACAAGAACCAACAGAGAATATACAACTAAATTATGCACAAAATCATATAGGACGTGCATATCATCGTTTGATGTCATTTATAGGACATGATCAAAATGTAGATACTGGGTTGCAAATATCACAATATGAATTCAAAACCTTGTACCCGATTTATTATTTCTCACTGGAGCATCTTGATCTATCAAAACAATCTGTCGTTGATATACATCTTAAAGCAACATTAGATACAGGTAATGTTGATTACAGAGCAATCGCGGTTATTCTCAGCGATAAAGCCATGTTACTTGAAGGTGGTAGTGGTCGAATGAGAGTCGTTGATGCACCAGTGGAAAATCTTTAATCACCATTTGGAAAAATGGCGAGTATTATCATAAAATGCCATATCAACACGTTAGTGTCAGTCTGACTCACGGTCAGATTAAAAACCTTCAATCAAATTCAGCAAAAAACTGCGGAATGAAAATATCACTAAAGCGAGATCAGATCACGGGTGGTCAAAATAAACTATCATTATCAGAACGCCAGCTTAAACATTTCAACGACGCTAAACAATCAAAAACAGGCGTCAAACTCAATCTCTCTGCGGGTGCGGTTAAAGACTCAATTAAAACAGGCGGTATTTTTCCACTCCTCGCGGCTATTCCAGCGTTAATAGCTGCTGCCGCGCCAACCGTAGCAAAAGCAGCCGCGTTAGGTGTTGATGGAACAGCTGCTGGAATGGCTCTAAAGAAAGCAACAGGGCAAGGATACAAAAAAAAGGGACGCGGCTTAAGATTGCCAGGATCTCGTTGGGGAAGAGGTCTAAGGCTTCCACGTTAGACGTTCCAGCATCAAATTTTGATTTACTTGATGCTGCTAAACGATTAAAAATAAAAGCCTTTAGAGGTGTTTTCATGCGAGATCAATTACCAAAACAACCAAATAAACTCGAAACAGGTATTATTAATCTCGACGAACGTTCCGGACCTGGTACTCACTGGGTATCATACGCGGTTGATCCACGTGGAATCGTTTATTTTGATTCATACGGGTTAGCTCCACCTGTTGAATTTATCAAGTATGTTGCACCACTTCACGCAAGAACCTCTGGTTCCAAAGTTTGGTATTCAACGCTACCCACACAAACAATGACAGATCCGCCAATATGCGGCCGTGAAGTAATTAATGTACTTGACGCTATATCAAAATCATCCAGGCCGCCACATAAAGTCGTGCATGATTATACAAGCAACCGATTCGTTTTAAACAACAGGTCTTATTATAATGGTTGATATTTACGGAAGATCTTCCTCACGCGCTAAGAAAAAGCCCGGCGACATTGATCTGTCGAAGTACGCGACTAAGGATGACCTCGCTGATATTATGAACCTGCTGGAGTTGACCCAGATGAGGTTGTTATTTTTCAGGATCGACATGGTAAACTAAAAAGCAGCAATATCAAATGGAATGATATAATTCGACGAGTACTTGGTGCAGTTACGGATAATATACCCGTGTTTACTGACAGCGGCAGAATCAGGGATTCAAGTATATCGTTTACAACCATCAGAAATCAAATTACGGCAGCTGTTGCTAATCGCGTAAAAAATACCGGTGACACAATGACAGGTGAACTTAGCATGAACGGAAATAAAATAGTAGTTTTAGGAGATCCAACATCCGGTGAAGATGCTGCAACGAAAAAGTATGTTGACATTAGCTATGGTATCGTAGATAATAAATTATCCACGCTGCGAGCCGAGTATGATGTTCACGTAGGCGCTTTTGGAAGATTTGGAAGAAATTTTCAAAAAACCGACGAATCCATAGATAAATTCTTCGGCACTCCGCGCGCCATTGACATGAAACTCGTTGATATCAAAACTAACCTAGACACAATCAAACAAACACAGCAAAACATCGTAGCGGGAATTCCTGAAATCGTTAATAAAACCAATTTGATTAAAATCTCAGCCGGAATAACTTCCGGGCATATTACCAACATCGTATGCACGGTATCATCGGGATTTGCAACATGGTCGCAGCAAAATAATACTATCAAATATACTGCAACAGTCACTGGCGTGTACAGGCTGTCTGTGTTCAGTGCTGCAAAATTTGAAATATTTACAACGTATCGATGGCGTCATTCAACTGATAAGTTTTCCGGGGTTGTATCTGTCATATTAAATAACGGAACCGAGGAAATATTTATTCTGGAAGCGGCTGATAAGAAATTAACCGCAACATCCTTCTGGTGGTGTTTGGAATTTGTAGCTGAAACACCTCAATTGGTTACGGCATAAAATATAATGAGTGCTATCGACGTTCAAGGATTTAGGTACAATCAAGCGCGTGAATGGCAGGCAGCGTTGAAAGATCGAGTCGAACAATATACAGTAAAAATAAAAAAGTATCAACGACGATTAGTTATCATCGACGTTGTTGTTTATTCGGTATCCGCTGTTGTTGCCGGAAGCGGAATAATATTATCCGCGGTAACAATGATGGCACCAGTAGCTGTGACTATTTGTGTTTGTGCAACTACGACAATTGCAGGTGTGCTTAATATCGTTGCAAAAAAAATATGTACTTGCACGAATGAAAAATTATCCGATTACAAGATAAAATTACACATAGCAACTGTCGCATACACGAGGTTATCCTCGTTGTTATCAGCGAGTCTCAATGATGGAATTATATCCGATTTTGAGTTTTCGATGATGATCAGGGTATACAATTGCGCTGGTATTAAAGGTACGAGTATCATTAATGACGGTATTACTGCAGCAGATCGTGACGAACACAACCCCGCACAAGACCACGATGATCTCGCTAAGCTCGATTAATCCTGAATTTGACATCAATTTTCCAACAGCAATTCGCGCGAATGAAATTGCACTAGCACAATTTCGAGTATATTACAGCTGGCCAAATATCAGATCGAGATCATTTAATGGTACACCAGCAAATAATTCGCTTGTATTTGCTGATAAAAACAAACCCGATGGAACACCTGACTGGGTTGTTGTTGGAATACCAACTGGTAGTTATGAGGTCGAACAAATAAATGATGAATTTGCGCGTAGAATAAAATCAATAACCGGAAAAGAAGCAAAAATATCAATTAATGTTCATGAGCCGACGCTGTCCTCGACGATTGAAATAAACTCGCCTGATTACGTCGTTGATATTTATCAATCTTCAATCAGATCCGTGCTAGGCTGGCCTGAAATAACACCACAAATACCTGCACAGATACCAGAACCAACTCGGGCTGATTTTACATCGACGAAGAGTTTTCATCATAATATTAAAATGAATTACACAAGTTTTTGGTGGAACATAGAAAAACGGGTATGGGATAAACGTGATCAATTTCGTGTTGAGCGAACTGGTGAACATTATTGGCTTTTACACAACGCTGATGACGGTAATAACCTGTATAATTCATTTTACGATATAAATATCAATAATGTCATTAATATCATAAATTCAGACCATAAAGAACAACTAGATAATTTACTTGTTCTTTTTCATGAATATTTGTCTGATTTGACATCTACGCGTGAAGAAATTATTAAACGAATAGAAATTTTAAATCATATAGCTGATACCATTGAATATTTTCATAACAGAATCATAAACCTGGTTTTTGAATCATCAGGCGATTATAGAAGGTTTTTCGCAACCAAATACAAAATAACCGAAGCTGACATTGTAACGTTTAAGTTCCCTGATTATGATCCAAATGGATTAAGAAAATCTGTCAATGATGTCATTGATGATTCTTTCCTAAAATACTTGATGCATGGACAAAAATAACTCCACCAGCAACTGTTCTTAGATATAATAATGATCCCCTCGGCGGCGGCAGACACGTATCTCCGGGAATCGTTAATCTAGTTTGTGACGTAATCGAAGGCAGTTATCAAATAGATCTTGGAAAATCAAATCAGGCTCAACAAGGATACATCCTATACACGTTCACACCACAAGTCCCCCCTGGCGATTTGATCGTACAAGTACCAACCAATCCTGTTTATCTACGCACACATAATCAGTATTTGTCACGAATAAATTTCAAACTCACAGACCACCTTAATCGCTTAATTGACCTACGTGGAGAAGAGCTTGTAATAAATCTGTATGTGAAATCGTAGATCTTTGATTTTAAAGATCCAGCATGTGAGGGTTTTTATACACTTGAAAACGCGCGTTTTCAAAACACAGAGCAATTTAGTTATTGATGAACACGGAAACGAGGATTTCTTATTAACACAAGAACAGTTAAATGAACTCCGTCGAGATCAAGCACACTCCTGCATCAAAGTCGATCAACTTAAATAAATAAATATATCTGATGAGGTAATTCATCTTTTTTAAAATGTTTTATTTTGTTCTGATTTCACATAAATCTGAGTACCAACAGTTATAAATTGCATAAATCTGAGTACCAACAATTATAAATTGCATAAATCTGAGTACCAACTCACCCATCAGAGTTATAAATAAAGTAATAATTCAGAAATAAATAATTTGCAAAATTAAGAAATTTGTACAATTTTGTAAATTTGATGGGGTAAATGGTAGCCAAATTAAGAAATGTGTACAATTTTATGTTTTTGATGGGGTAAATGGTAGTCAAAATTAAGAAATTTGTACAATTTTGTAAATTTGATGGGGTAAATGGTAGTCAAAATTAACAAATTTGTACAATTTTGTAAATTTGATGGGGTAAATGGTAGTCAAAATTAAGAAATTTGTACAATTTTGTTAAATTTCAGTAAATAAATCAATTAGTTCAGTAAATAAATAAATTAATTCAGTAAATAAATAATTTGTAAAATTAAGAAATTTGTACAATTTTGTAAATTTGATGGGGTAAATGGTGGTCAAAATTAAGAAATTTGTACAATTTTGTTGTATTTTGTGAAATAATTAAGAAATTCTTCATTTTGATGGGGTAAATGGTAGTTAAAATTAAGAAATTTGTACAATTTTATGTTTTTGATGGGGTAAATGGTAGTCAAAATTAAGAAATTTGTACAATTTTGTTAAATTTCAGTAAAAAAAAACAAATTAATTCAGTAAATAAATAATAAATAATAAATCTGAGTACCAAGTAGCCCATCAAAATTATGAATACATAATAATAAATCTGAGTACCAACAGTTATAAATTGCATAAATCTGAGTACCAACTAGCCCATCAAATTCAGAAAAAATGAATAATAAAGCAGAAATAAATTGCATAAATCTGAGTACCAACTAGCCCATCAAATTCAGAAATAAATAATAATTCAGAAATAAATAATAATTCAGAAATAAATTGCATAAATATGAGTACCAACTCACCCATCAAAATTACAAATTGCAACCAACTCACCCATCAAATTCAGAATAATATTTCTGATCAAAGATCTCAGTCATCTTCATCGGAATTACTACTTTGGATCGTTTCACCAACTAGGTTACTCGCTAACATAATTTTTCTTAATAGTCTTATGCGAGTACTAATTGTTTTCTTTTCCTCGTACTCGTGGGATAACAGCGATCTAATTTTTTCCACTGCGGCAGAGAGAGGAAAGAATTCCTTCACCTGATTATCTTCTACGGTAGCTAGCGACTGATACATTGCCGCCTGAATCCGTTTTATGAGCTTATATTCAGATGATAGTGTGTGTATTCCTTGGTTTTTACGTTCTTGTAAAATCTCAAAATCAGAAACTATTTTTTCAGGATTTAGTTCATTAGATATATTAATTCCATCTTTTTCCAATTTTTTAATAGCAGAAATAATGTCTTTGATATTTTCATGGTTCATTATATAATATATAAATCTTTAAAATAAAAAAAATTTATCCCTACAGAACCCCTATCGAGTGTTTAGCGAGTTCGTCGGGATGTTTCAAGGACAGTACAGCCAAGAACTCGCAGATTGCCATCGCATTCTACCAAGTTCACCAGGCACACGAAATATTCCTTCTACGAGAGCTTCTAACCCGTCAAACAACAGTCTAGAGGCCCAAGAAGGGGGACGGCACAAACATATATTATGAATGAACCTTTAGCAGGTTCAGTAAATATGTAATGAGATGTAATGAATGAATGAATGTAATGAGATGTAATGAATGAATGAAATGAATGAAATGAGGCCATTTTCTCCGCTGTCAGAACACCCACCCACCAAATAATCAACCCGTGGGAAATACAAAAACATGTATCTACCACGTTTGACATGGTAGGATGGTGTTCTGACAGCGGAGAGGGGCTGGCGGTGCCCCAATTAATTATAAAAATCGCAATTATGCGTACACCACCGACAAGTTGTCAGCCATGGGGATTCGATCCTGGACCTCGAGCGTCACAGTCCAATACGATACGGATTGAGCTATCAAATCTTATTACAAACATATGTTTCGAAAGTTAATATATAACTAAGGAACTAATTTCAAATATATTTACACTAAAATAGCGGAATAATTTCTACACTTAAATAACTGCCCCTGCATTAAAATAACGGTTTCTGAATTATAACAACGGTTTCTGAATATATCTGTATTATGCAGACTGCAAAACCTGCGAAATCAATAACGGATTGTGAAATACGCCTGTACGCCATAACAACGGTTTCTAAGCTGATTGTAAATGCAGCATAGACAGCTACTTGCGGATCAATAACAACGGTCAAGTTGCCTCAGTTTCTCGCTATGTTGTATGATGGGAAATTTCTATTTTGTAAGTTAGAAACCATAAATATACTTCTGCGAGTAATTAATTACGACGTAAGTGGTTAATCTGACCATAAAAATCGGAAATTTACGAAGAAAACTATATATTACAAAGTAATCTCCCTTTTACATAATTAAAAATTCAGTAGTATAAGGGGGACATACACCGTCTAATAGAATTCAATGTGGTGATGATAGTTATTGATACTGAAAGGTGATTTTCTGCTTATATTTCTTTGAGAAAGTAGATTTGGTTATATTTTCTGCGACGTATTTTACCGCACGCGAGTTAATATCAAAATATTTCGCAGCCGCGTTCATAGATTGAAATATAATTTCTTTGCCAGTTTCTGTGTTTGTAGCCTTGATTACCCTTCTAGAAACTGTCTTACATCTTCCAGTATTACCACGTGCAGAGTTCACGCTTTGCGTGACAACACGAAGGTTGGATAAGGAGTTGTTCTGAGGATTCCCGTCAATATGATCAATAACAAAACCATCTTGGATCAATCCGTTGTGACACTCGAAAATAAATCTATGACAGAGATAATTTTTCCTTCCAGCAGTAAACATTAGATAACCAGTATTAATGACAAAACCAACCGGTCTTTTAAGCATACAATTTCTGATCATACCATAAATATTTGATTCGTAGTTTGTTACGACAGGATGTGGGATAAATATATTTTGCTCCATATATGATAATATTATTTGTTTAAATCATTATTTGTCTGAAAACTTAGTTAGATAATCCTCCACGGATTTTATAGCATTTTCACTATTATTATTTTTCTTGTCATAATATCTTTTAAGCTCTCTGTATCGTTTTCCCCCGCACTTTCCACATAATTTTTCCTCGCACTCCAGTACCACATCGCAGACATGGTATTGGTTCTAAGCTTCCACGGTTAACGCACTGCATGTGTTGTCCGCAGAACTCCTTTTTACAGGATTTATTACAACGAGTTAATGAACCCACCATGAGCCATCTGCATTGAGACATTGTATACATAATATTTTAATTTAAATACTTGTCTGAAATATAGTATGAACGAATTCGATAGATTATCCCAAATAAAGCCCTGGAGCGTGGATAAATTCAACCTCGACAGAATATCTCCAGACTTACCAGTACGAGATCTGGTTGATCCGAAAAATAAAAGTTTGATTAATAAAATTCACAACGCCAAGAAAGAATTTCACACAGATGGTGCATCTCATGTCTGGTCAACGTTCAAGATTATATGCAACGGCGCCATTAACGCTATGATGAACGACAAACGAGCAGCAATTATCATTAACTATCTTGATAATCGCAAGTATCTTTTCAGAATAAAATTCGTCGTGTTGACAGAAACAAATGATTGGATTATCCGTGACAAATATGATCATGTCCACGGTAATAAAAAAACTGTCGTACTAAGTAAAGATTCCAAACCAGGTCTATTGACAGGTATTGACAAACCGTATTATGAACGAGCATATCCTGAAACCGCGGTTATTTATGGAATCTATGTGATAAATGAAAAACCTAGCGTTGATAAACTAGCGCCGATGAAATTTTCAAAGATAAATTGTGTAGCTGAACGAGTAACAGAACATTTTACCGTTTCGACTCGTGGAAACGGTCTAACGGATAAGAGACGTAAAATAATAAACACGTGGGGAGAAATGGTTAAAGATACTGGTGCGTCTATTAAAGATGTCGCTGAGTTAGGAAAAAAATTAAAATTTCCAATAACCGTAGCGACGATAACAGGATAAATTTTGTATGAATCAAAATATAGATCAAAAGGAGCTTCGATCGAAATTATTGATCATAACGCACACGCGTGGACTAACGCAGTAACAATATTTCCACGAGATCAAACTGTTAAATGTTATCCCCCAGAATTATCTGATGGAGGCATGCTTGATTTTATTAACGAAATAAGTAAAAACGATCCTGTGTCAGTATGGTTATTTCAGTCTTGCGTGGAAGAAAATAATCAATTTGATCAGTTTATGAGACCAAATGGTGTTATTTATCGAACAAATCCTCTTCACGAGAAAATGAAAAATCTTGCACTGCAATACACTGATGACACTGACGAATTATTGAGCAACTGTTTTACTGTTTCGTCAGTTGCGGCTCATTTTGCTAGAAAGAAAAATTCGTGGAAACCAACTCGGTTTGATTTTCTCAATGACATAGTATCCAGTTGTGTCGAATATGGACACGGCGGACTATGGAATACTAAATACGATCACAGAGATGTTATTTCAGTTGATATGGTTGCGTGTTATCCGGGACGTTTTCTTGGATACGGAGATTGTTCTGTGTATTTTGAGCGATTCGGACATCCGACGCACGAAATGACGCGAGTATCGATAAATGGACCATTACCGGATTTTGACCTGACTGGATTTGCTCGTATCGAGTCATTCGAAATGTCTAAAGGACTCCATGCAATTTGTTATGTTTGGTTTGGAAAACATTTTTCAGAAAAAATGTGGACACCAATAGTATTATTACGGTATATGCTTGATTGCATGATGTTAATATCGCTTACGATCAGCGAAGCAATTATATCATATCGAAAACAAACCGAAGTTTGGTTACCACATTCGAATGAAACCGATTCGAAGGATCTTGGTAGAAAAATAATTGGCAAATTTACCCAAGGAGCAGAATATGATCACAGACGACATTGTACAAGATTGATCATGGACGACGCTGAGTTAGATTTTATAATCGCTGATACAACGAACATGAACACGTTTGTAAGTCGAGAAACAGCTTTCTTGTCAAATGGAAATAAACTAGGTACCATTGTGAGCTACATGGACGGTGAGTCACCTCAGTATACTCATTTAAGATCATCGATGCTCGCGTATGTTTCAATAAATCTATTATCGATGATAAATAAGGTTTCTACGCATGCCGTCAGAGTTGCTACTGATTCGTTTTATATAAGTGAAAAACATTCAATACTGTTAGAAAAATTAAACATAGACACTTATGCATCGTGGGGTTCGTGGAGAATAAAAAAGGAATATATGCTCGATTATTCCGAATCCGCTGATGTTGCGGTTAAAGATATTTACTGTAAAAAATATCAAACGTTGACAACTTCGTTGTTACCATCGACAAACGATCCAATAACTAGACACAAAACGGTTTATCTAAACGGACCTGGCGGCAGTGGCAAAACCACTCGAACTATCGAACTATTTCAGGACTCGGATATGATCGTGCTAACACCCACACATAGACTCACGCGAGAGATGAAACAACGCGGTGTTATTTCCTGTACTTATCACAGCTTTTTTCGATGGAAGGGTGATACATGGACATCTTTAAGGATGGGCGAGAAATACATTCCAAGGATTATAATATGGGATGAAATATGCACTGTACCGCTAGAAACATTAAAAACATTTCTTGATTGGTTGTTAACAAGAAATACTGCTGTGATAATGTGCGGCGATCACGGTCAACCACCACCTGTAGCTGGACCATCTCCACATGGATGGCTGAAAAATTTCGTTGATCACGCTGAAGAAATAACTGATGATCATAGAGCACTTGAGGCAGCGTTGAAGGAATTTAAAAAATTAATCAGACTACAACCGGATAAAATACAGTGTGAAGTAATGCGCGGGATAATTTCAGAAACACCCATGAAAGACTTTTTGCAAACGTGGCGACCAAACGATTTGATAGTTGCAAGTAGAAAGATAGTTCGTGATATACTTCAGCGGGAGTTGTTTCAGTTACAACGTGAAAAGTTTCCAACGTTGTCAGTTCCACTATGTTATCGACCAGCAGATACGCGACGGCAAAATATCGACGTTGATATACCAGGAGAGTCAAAGAGGAAACAGAATCTTGTATTGAATGATATTGTTGCCGTCGACGTTGATGTTGTTGAAGATGCTCTACGTGCTGATAAATCCCCGTGGACGCTCGGATACGCGATGACGATTCATTCATCTCAGGGATTAACTATTACTGATACAGTTGTTTGGATCGTTGATGATCACATCGAATGGTCGAACTTGGTTTATCTTGCAGTGTCTCGAGTTAGAGAAATATCTCAATTGAGACGGATCGTCATGGACTCGTCAGTGATTAGTGATGATGATGTTGACGGTGATATAATAAGAAAAAAATTATCTGGTTATAAACAGTGTGATAAAAAAAATAAACGCAATTTTGATCTTGATGTTGATTTTATTAATGCGCTGAAACAACAACAGAATAATCATTGTGCAAGTTGTAATTGTATAATGTTATGGCGGTATCTGAAAAATGATCCAAGACAATTTACCATAGATAGAAAAAATAACAATCTTGGTCATACACGAGAAAATATCATGTTGACCTGTCTTGAATGTAATCGACGTAGAGGCGCCAGCGCCTTGGGTGCTAGTTAAGTGATTTTGGTGGTAATTGTGTATCCGTGGGGATTACTTGTAATTGTTCACGTACAAATCCGCGTTGAGGAGCGGCCGAATCTAGTCTGTAGATTGCGGGTCTACCTGAGGATCTAGTTACGGTGGATATCTTATGTGTGGTAACACTCCAAATAGGATCAGTCGCTCTTTTTTTACCACCTTCAAGTTCGCCGGGCTCATATAAATACCTTACAGTGATATTACCTAATAATGGTTGTGCTGAAAGATCACGTCGTTGTGTAGGTATGTGCGCGCTTGCAATTGCATTAATAGGTTTCATGTTGGTTGTTCGAGTTACTTCATTATTTAACGCTGCTATCACATTTGATAATCTTGCCACCCATTCACGAGATCTTTTATCCTGAATAAATTCCTTCGCGTATTGATATCCAAATAACCGCTCGGCAAGTGTTCGATTAAATCGCTCAACAATTGCCTGATCACGATGAATTGCAGTATGTCCGCGTCGTATTTTGGTATTATGTTGTTTCATCAACGATGATACTGGACCAAGAAATTCCTTGCCAGGATCAACCTGTAGCAGCTGTGGCCATCGTAATGGTCCTAGTTGATAAATTCGTTTAAATGTGTCGGCTACGTCAGTTGATGTTTTATTCGTTAACGGTTCTGCTTCTTTATATCTACTTGCAACATCAACAACAGTTGGCGCGTATTTGTACATTTTTCTACGTACAGTATCATATGGTAAAAATAAAATATCAGCTTGATGAACTTCATTAGGAACACTGACACTGAAATGTGCAAATTGAATTTGCTTAGGACGTGGTAGATAAATTTTGCCATATTGCCTGCCTGGACAACCACGTTTTAGCAGTAGAATGTTTAACCGCTGCTGCATCAGCGAGTTTACCAATTGCTGCTTTACCCTTCCAGTATCCAATTGGTGAATAATAAATCGATTCCATTATATATTACCAGCCCCTAGCGCTAATTTACTTTTCATCGCAGATCTTACTAACCAATTAGCTAATGATTCTCTGATATTTTTATTTTTTACGGAATTTAATGCATGAATTAATTTCACATCTGCAATATGCCTATCTTGTAGATTTTTACTCTTATAAGCTACATCATGAAGATGACAAGCTCGATCAATAGCGTTTACTGGTTCCTCGCCTGGTTTTGGTTGATCCTGATTATCAAGCCTGATATCGAGTCGAGTACCAGGACCGCAATAATTATATCCTGGTAGATGTTCTTCTCCGCTGTATTTAGCCCATGGAGCACCTGGAAACTTTGACATCAAATTAGCAATATCACCACCGCGCCTATTAGGTAAAAACGAAAATGTCTTTCTACCGCATACAGAACATTTTCCACCATACGCTATTTTTTTATTTTTTGTTATAACCGTAGCTAAATCAGTGGTTGGAGTTTTAACTTTACAGCGTAAACAATGTAAATTCATGTTATAATATATATGGATATAATTGATTTCTCAGCAACTCGGCAGCCAGTTAAACACCATCCCGCACTACCGAATTCCATCAGAATGATTATCATGGGACCATCTGGATCGGGTAAGACGCAATTATTACTTAATCTGATAATGAGATGGTTGAAATGGGATAAGTTGTATTTGGTAGCACCATCTGTTGATGATCAACGATGTTATGAAGTACTTAAAGATTTTAACGAAAACGCGCGATTACTGGTCGAAAATAATGATGTTATAGAGTTTATAACAGATATTGATGAAGCACCGTCCGTTGATGTTTTAAACGGATTTATTAATAATTTAGTTGTGTATAATGATGTGATGCTAGATAAACAGTCAAATCCAGCTAGGATTTTTTCCCGTGGTAGACATAAAAATACCGATGTTATTTATGTTACTCAACGATACACACAAATACCAAAAGTGATCAGAGATAACTGTAATATTTTAGTTGTGTTTAATGGCGTAGACACACACGTTGCGAAATATTCATCAAACCTGGTGCAGCGGTGACATGGATATAATTAAATTCAGAAACTTCATTTCACGAGCGCAAACTACTCCACTCGGGTTTATAACAATAAATTTGCACGATCCTAGAACAAGATATCGTATTGGACTTGATAAAATATTTGGATAACAGGGGTGATGATAAAATTAAACTGAATTAAAAAGATATCATTGATATAATGAACAATTGTGCGTGGCTGCGTCAAGGAACCACTAATAAATGTGATAAAAAATGTCTTGGAGAATATTGCAAAAAACATAATTATCTTATAAAGAAAAACCCTCATGCTGGTCCACGAAGATGTGTTGGATGTAACAACGGCGTTAGAGGATTATATCAGATTTGCAAAAATTGCGGTGGAGATCGATACAGAAGTTTAATGATATATTACAGAAAAAGAAAAAACATAAATCCAAAAATAGAAAAACCACCATCAGAACTTGAATATTACTTGAAACATAGAACAAATTCCCAGGATTCAGATGAAGATTCCCAGGATTATTCAGAATAACATAGCAGCAGAGGGGGTTCGTCTACAATTATTTTGGGGACAAACAATAATCGTAGACGTGGTATTGACCTCTATGAAGGGTCACTATTTTTTTTGTTTAAAAACAAGGGTGACTATTCCCTAAAGTGGTCTGATCGCCCCCTCTGCTGCTACATGTGATCCAAGGCTGTCAAGCCCGTGCGCCCTTATTTGCATGGGAGACTGGTGGTATCTGTAGTCTCTCTGGAGACAGCAGTCCCTATATACATTCATGCCAAGACTTTGCACCTAGCTCTCTAGTCCTACAATGTAAGCCCTAGACCCTGATATTTATATTTTGGGCGTCGATGTCTTACTGCCTAAATAATGGCGCTGTGTAGCGTGTTTTGACGTCGACTGACATCGTAACTAAGTCAAATTTTCTGGAATATCACACACACTTGGCAACCCATAACGACGCTTTCTACAAATTAAAGTCATAATGTTTTAGTAAGACTATACTTACTCCGGTGTCTTTTTTCAAATAAATTCAAATTCTCTCACAAGAAAATGGACCTGTTTACAAGTTTCGTTGGCCTACATTTCAGTTGGAGGGAAAGTAATGGAAGCCTGGAATGCCGAAATCGGGTTAAACTGAACTAAATTTCTTTAACCATGCGAATAAAAATATATTATTATTGAAGAAATTGTTTAGATAGCTTCGCTACTTTCAAACTTCTTATTTTCATTTTAACCGATTTTGATATTCCCGGCTTCCATCGCAATCCAGCCAACTGAATTGTAGGCCAACGGAGCTTGAAAACATGTTCATTTGCTTATTTGGGAATTTGAATTTATTATGAAAAAGACATCAGAATGAGTAAAGTTTTACTAAAACATTAAAACTTTAATTTGTGGAAAATCGCCGATATGGGCTGCCAAGTGAGTGAGATATTCCTTGTTATTGACACATCGAAACACGTTAGACAGCGACGTTATTTTGGGCAGTAAGACCTCAACGCCCAAAACATAAATATCAGGGTCGAGGACTTCTAGCTCCCTGACTCAATTTACGTTTGTAGTGGACTAGCAGACAAATCTTTCACGAAAAACAGCAAAATGTTCCAGAAAGTTTTAAGTTTAGATGCTGATTCAACAAAACAATATTCTGCATATAGTTTTATTCTTTTATATAGCAGACTTTCGGCAATATCGAAACCATTGTGTTAATACTACATGTTGATGTATTCATGTGTGTGTGTGTGTGTGTGTGTGTGTGTGTTACGTATATGGTTGTACTTTACTGATTACCAGTTCCAAAAATGTCAACCTAGAAAACATTAAATAATGAATTCCCAGATGGTCTGACATCGAACACCGGACATGCATTGGCAAAGGCAAATGTAGCAACAAGGCAATTCAGGACGGATATATCAGGATAATTTCCAATTACCTGGTAGACTTCTGTGGTATCAGACGTGTTTAACTCATTTTACTTTCCAGAAACCTCGGCTGACGGTGCATTATCATGTTTCGCAAGAATATGAAAAGTACTTTTGTCGGGACTCAACCCATCAAATATGATCTGATATTGTCAGTTTTTCAATGTCGTTTTATAAAAGCATTCTTAGTGTCAATAAATATGTACAGATTGCCATACCTGATTGGACAGAAGCATCTTTTCATGTTTTACCTTGGTAGCAATGAAAGTCACAACGTTGCTAGGCGAGTCACCCCGCTTGTTATACGAGTCATTTACACCAAGTTTCATCAAAATTGGCTAGGTTGTTCCGAGGAAGAAGTTGAAATCAATTTTTGAAATGTTCGCTATGGACATCATACTGCTGCAAAGTGAGCCATGTCAGACACATTTCTAATAGAAAATATCCTAGAAAATATTCTTGCGATGTTTGATCAAAAATGATCCAGCTGTTCTCGAGAAGTTTAATAGACGTTTACCACGTGATTGCTGCTATGGAAATTACTCCTTTGCTTACAGTGCCACGCAGGACAAATTTTTAGGGCATGTTCTAAAAAATACTCCGGTCAACATTAACTGAAACTTGTCCCGTCGTTCTGGAAATGCAAGTTTCTAAGGGTTTTGGTGCTTGGTGGAGACACCGGACACAACTTGATATAAATAGTACAGCCCAGCCTGATCAAAATTGGTTCAGCCTTACCAGAGAAAACGTCGAAAATGGATTTTCCTACCGACTACTGAAAAAAATACACCACTCCCACATATGCCATTCGAGACCTAATTTTGATAGAGCATTTCCTAAGAAACATTCCTACCACGTGTGAATGAAGCTGGCTCAGAAGTCACGGAGAAGAAGTAAAACCATTTGATAAGGAAACCACATCGTTGTTAAAGGGTCACCTCTGAGAAAGAAAAAAAAAACTTTGAAAGAGAATGTCATAACAAAGATTAAAAACTGATCAAAACTGGCTGAACCGTTCTGGAAAACAAGTTGAAGAAGGTTTCCATTTTGCATGGTATGATTACTTCGCCGTTGCTAGGGTAACTACCCCAAGCAGATGGTATATATAAAAGGCATACAAGTTAGTGAACACAATACTTGATATATAGTGCAGTATAAAAGATGTTCAAAAAAAATTAAAATTACAGAATTGAAAAATACCTTTCGAAGGGAACGACGCTATGTTGCGCTCTACTGGACAACTCGAATTTTCTAGGAATTCAGAATAAGACTATATTTTTTTAACAGCTGTGTGTTGAACCCATAATTTTTAAGGAATCATAATAATTTCAAAGTGTTAGAGGTTATGGAAGAGCAGAAGTGTTGCCGCTATGGTCAGGTTAAGGAAAAATCTTGTAGAAACGTTTTATTAAACACTTACCATGATAATTACGCTACTAACGATTAAACAATGCACCATCGCCTAAATGTATTGGTAAATTCTGTCAAAGGATTAAATACAAAACGAACCAACTAATCATTATTGGATCCTTATTTTCATCTTTTTTTCTGAAATAAACAATACAAGAACAGAAACCGCTAACATCACATACCCCATCTCCATTGAACAAAACTGCATAAGAATGGGCATTTGTTTGCAAATAAGGTTGATTTTATGTAACTAGTAGTGTTTGTCTGCAATTACCAGTCTTTGTCCTTACAGTTATGCCTTGTTTGGTAACGAGTGTTGGTCGATACGAGAGAGCGAGAGACAGACAGACAAGGACAAAGTGTGTGTGTGTTTATAATGATGAATATTTCACTCTATACTGATTTCTCTTTGTAATTAGATTAGACTGCCAGGAATGGTGTGTGTTTTTCTGTAATTAGGGATCTTTATCGTTCGATATGTCTTTGCCCGTACACTATGGACCACAATTAGAACTCTCTTCACTCTGTACACTATGGACCACAATTAGAAATCTCTTCACTCTGTACACTATGGACCACAATTAAAACTCTCTTCACTCTGTACACTATGGACCACAATTAAAACTCTCTTCACTCTGTACTCTGTCATGGGACACGATAAAAGTTTTACCCCCAAAATTCAACACTGCACAATATGGGAGACAGTGGTGTTTGTGTATTCAGAATTAGCCCATAGTGCCACCCTATACTACTTTCAAAATATTTTCTCCAATCACTTAATATGACTATCTATTCCACTGAAACGTTACGATTTTTCTCTTAAAGTACCAATGCCGCCGTTACGTCAAACAATCGCGTCTGCACAATACTGAATCTTAACAGATATTGGTTCTAAACGACATTGGGTTCCGTTAAAAACTATTTAATATCCACGTTTCATCACATTACGAGCCACGTAATTTCTCCCTCGAACTGAGATACCCTGTCATTTTCCACATGTGTATAAATTAATCCGACATTGATCGGCGATATCCGTGCGTCAACCGGTTTCAGTCGAAAGCTGGTACATAAGATTTGATGAGGTTACCGTTGTAAACTTAAGAAGCTAATATCACGCTATTTCCTTCAGCCTAAGGTCGCCCTTCAGTATACAGTACAGCGCCCCAGATGATCACCAATATTCATCCGATTCTTTTTTATCTAATGCACGCTTTTTCTTCTCAAATCCGCTTTAAAACAAGCGGACCTATTTCCCTTCGTTCCCTCTCAAATCCATTTGTGCACCACTTGCCAATGGTGTTGTTGTTGTTGTTAGATTAGTTATTATCGGACTTTGTCCAATTAATCACTACTTTTGGAGAACCTACGAAAAATATCGGAGTTACGAGCGACTTTGTTTACTGAACCGCTTAATTCTAAATATAACATATGAACGTTCTTTAAACCTAATTATTACAACGAACAGTTTATGTCAGAGAGCTTTGTCAACAAATCGTTTCCTTCCTTCCAAACTGGAGTTAGATCGGACGAATAGTCAAATTTATCATAAACGACAGCATCTGGGCTTTAAATATATGTGCATTTAAAAACCCAAATTAGCTCTACTATTTGTGTCACTAAAACACGTTATTCTTGGCGTTAATTATTGTAAAAACCTGATAGAAATACAATACGTAGCGTCAAAGGGATTTCACATTAATATCGGTCATTCAATTCTATTCATAGAACCAAAGATAGCTGTCAGAGTTACAAAACATATGTACACTAAGTCCCTTCTCGCTGATATCATACATGGATTACCGAACATAACAATTATCGTACTTCGAATGGACATTCATGGAAACTGTATTTGTAACTATCATATTTTTCTTGTTACAAATATTACACTAATCAACCCTATCTGTTGAATATACTCAAAAGACATTTCTATTTTGATATTGCCTTCTCAATCACTGCCCCCACCTAACCCTTTCCAAAACACTTCTGATGCGATTTCTAATTTACGATGAGTTATCCATGCTCTAGGCATCCCAGCCTTGATCTTGTTTGAAAGACTCCAAAATTTGATGGATTCGAATTTTACAAAGTAAATTTAGTTTCTTGCGAAAGACACAAACAATAAGCAGCGTACAATAAGACATGATGACAAAATCGATATGATATAAACATAGTTTAAGGAACGAACCATTTAATCTCGGGGGTGGGATGAGTAGGCAGCGCATTTACTTTTCAAACCATGACATCTTAAGATATTGTTTTCAATTTATTTAATAGAATCATTTATTTCTTTACAATAAGAGAAGGGCATTTTATCAAACTACTTGGTCAACAAAAAACAACAGAATCCCAACACACCGTCAACACTCACCCCCACCCCGCCCCACCCCAATTAAAATGATCGGTCCCTGAATTGTGCAGATTAAACGCCTTTCATTAGTCTTAGCCTGGGACTAATACAGTTCCAGGTTCAGTAAAGAAAGTAAAAGAAAAAATAATCAGCACACCCGTCTCCCTAGTTTGTGAGGATGAAACAGATTGTTTTTCCATTGAAACATTACTCGTTATATCAGTAACCTCTCTCAATTCACATGAAGAAATGCCACTGTGATCGTTTATTTACGTTTTAAGGCGTCTGATATATACAATATTTTTATCATCGCCCACCATACCCTCCTAAATTATGTTACAGTAATCGGGGTTCTGAATGTCATTTCTTCTAGTCGTATTTTATATTATCACACCTACATCCAACTACCAGAATTCTGTTATTACTGAAAGTGGAAGGGGTACTTCAGGTCACGTCTTTCTTTAATGCTTATTTTATCACACCCGCAACACCCCATCCCTAAATCCTGTACTTACCCTAATGAGATATCAAAAGGTCATTTCTTCTTTCTTTTGATTTATCTTATCACACAGGCAGCACTGTTACAACTTTTGACTAAACACTCAAGTTATAAAAAACTGGTGTTAAGTTATTACATTTATATAAGTTTTGCAACGGATACTTATAAGAATACAACATAACAAGGATTGGGATTTTATGCAGATTTCTGCATAAGGAAATTAAATGTGACGGTACCTTCAAGGCGCATACAATTACAGTATATAAAATTTCACTTACGACACGCAGCTGTCTGGTCTCTTTGTACGGTTACCTTTATTTCCTTCCTTTTTAAGACATTAAAACTCTTATGAGTATCAATTTCCTGCCACTTTGAAAACCTTTTTACATACCCGAGAAAAAGATATAACTATGACATGGTGGAGTACTAAAATGTGACTTATGTACCTGAATACTCTGGGTAAAGATCCATGTATTCCCTCCTGTTTCAAGGTTGGCTGTTTTCCAAATATGTGTTAGATCTCTCTCTCTCTCTGCCAATTAGTATTTTTCCACCTGACATCTGCTCTTCAACAATGACACAAAATATTGAAAATTTAACCTTTTACCTGTTTCTGGGAAGGAGCTGTGTGTGATTTACCTAGATAAACTTCATCGAAGCTTATCATCGTATGAGCATGGTAATTGTATGGGGATTTCCAATGATCCAATTATAGACCATACGCCTAGTTACGGTTGGGCGCTGCCATTTAATTTTCAGCAGGTAATGGAGGGGATCTTGGATTGATTTTGTTTTCAACCAGAATATTCTTACTTTTACCTCAAGATAATTTAGCGCTTTGAACTAAAATAATTAATCTATTTTGTTTTCTTTCTTTAAATCAAAGCACGACAATTTTTTTCTCAAACTATTTAACCGCAGGAATTTTTTTCTCCAAAAGTCCCAGGCCCTACCGCCACCCCCACCAAAAAAATAGTTCGGTCCCTTTAGGAAACGTGATGTAGAAGTAGAAACCAAACCATGTTGATCTCCATTGAAATTTGACAATTTTGCCAATGTTTTAATATTAAATGTTGCTTTGTTCATATGTACGTGTGCGTGCATGTGCTTGTGTATGTGTGTGGGCGCGAGAGCCGGCACGTACTGATCTGTGCTGAACAACAAAATACATCAATTTAAACCATTTACAGGAGCAGGGGATACAAATTGTTTTGACCAACGGTAATTTAAGAATGAGATAGTTAAAAACGTTCAACATGTTAGTATTTTATGTATTTTATTTTTCTTATAAGGAACACACCAATTAGACTGAAAACGAGGAAACATCAAACAGTCTACAGTAAACCCCGGATAACGAAGCCCAAGGCACTATCAAACTGATAGTATTGTGTCCGAATCTCGTAATAACCGAGAAAATTATAATATACTCCATTAGGAGACACTGCAATGTGCTTTGTAATATTAGAAATTTTGTTATGACGAGTTTGCTAACTGTTTACTAAATAAATGTACACACCAGAAGTACATACCTGAGGCGATGATATAGGATTCTTCTGCAACAGTATTCTTAAATTGGATATATTTCTGAAGAAAGCAGCAACACAGTACTCACATATGTAAAAATTGTGTACTGGAAGAAACTGCAAGCAAATATAGACAAACTGGGAAGTTACAATCATTCAAACACACTGGTCAACAGTGAAATCATTACTGACTTGAAAAGGCCCTAATCTGTAGTATTTTGGTGTGCCGAACACGAATATAACCGTGAAAAATTTGTATTGGCTCTCGTTTTGAAGATATTCATATACCTCATTTTCTATGTTTCACTGTGTAAATTTCTCCAGTAGGACTGCAGCTACATCCGGAATAATGATGTAACATTGCATAATACCATCATGCTCACATCATCCACAGTTGATTGCATCATTTTCTGATGCAATGCAATACTAATGCCATGCGGCTGCTGAAGTAAGTTGACGTCAGCAGTGTACTATACATGTGTAGGCCTATTATACTAATGCCAGGCGGCTGCTGAAGCTGACGTAAGCAGTGTACTATATAAAGCCCAATCAGATAGGTTCAGCATTTAAAATATTTTAGACGTTGTGCGAGACAGTTCAAGCTACTGTTACATAAAACTTATTATTTTATCCATTTACGTACAATAAAGAACAGTAATGCCTCGAAAGTGTGTTAATACCGCGGACAATTTTTGCTATATTTGTGGGGAAGTGACATTTGCCAACCAGAAGAAAAGTATCAATTCTCAAGTGAAGAAGGCATATCATCTTTACTTCGGATGCAAGGTTGGTGACCAAGACAAGCCTTGGGCTCCGCATATATGCTGTGCTACATGTACAACACAGCTTTCACAGTGGTTGAATTGCAAAAGGTCATCAATGCCGTTTGCAGTCCCAATGGTGTGGAGAGAGCCAAGCAACCACCTAAATGACTGTTACTTCTGCTTGGTTCCTCCTCTTTCCGGCGGAATAACGAAGCGAAAGAAGTCGAGAATAGTCTACCCAAACATTCCGTCTGCATTGAGACCAGTTCCACATGGTGAGGGACTTCCTATTCCAGAACCTCCAGCAGAATATTCTCTTGATTCATCTGACGAAGACAAAGGTGAGTCGACCTGTTCTTCTCCTGGTCCATCAGCATGCAGTGATCCAGATTTTCACTGTGGTGCATCATCAACCCCACACAGAATAACACAGGAAGAACTAAATGACCTGATTCGTGATTTGGACTTATCAAAGAACAAGGCAGAATTGCTAGGATCAAGACTCCAACAATGGAATCTTCTAGAAGAAGATGTCACAATTACTGCATATCGAAAGCGCCACCAGCAATTGGAGCCTTTCTTCAGAAAGGAAAGTAATCTGATATTCTGTTCCGATATTGAGGGCCTCATGAATGCTTTAAAAATCACTCATGACCCACAAGAATGGAGACTATTTGTGGACTCTTCGAAACTGAGTCTCAAGGCTGTGCTTTTGCACAATGGAAACATTCTTCCATCTATTCCAGTAGCGTATGCTGTCCACATGAAAGAAACATACGATAACTTAAGGCAGCTACTGAATTCCATTGAGTATAACAAGTACAGCTGGCACCTCTGTGGTGATTTGAAGGTAGTTGCCCTTTTAATGGGACTGCAACAAGGATATACAAAATACATGTGTTTCTTATGCGAGTGGGATAGCCGAGCAAGGGAAATGCACTACATGAGGAAGGAATGGACTCACAGGCAGAATGTAGCCATTGGAGAGAAGAATATCCAACACCCAGCTCTGGTTGAGGCTCAGAAAATCTTGCTACCACCCCTTCACATCAAACTAGGTTTGATGAAGAACTTCGTGAAAGCCATTGACCGGACTTTGCCAGCATTCCGATACCTGCATGAAAAATTCCCTCGACTCAGCGAAGCAAAGATTAAAGAGGGAGTTTTTGTGGGTCCTCAGATTCGAGAGCTTTTCAAAGATGACCGGTTCAACAACTTGCTGGAAGGTGACGCGAAACAAGCATGGAATGCTTTTCGCCTAGTTTCTACAAACTTCCTCGGACATGTTAGGGCAGAAAACTATAAGGAACTAGTAGAAGACATGTTGATGAAGTATAAGAAACTTGGCTGCAATATGTCTCTAAAGATTCACTTCCTTCATTCCCATTTGGATTTCTTTCCTAGCAACTGTGGTATTGTTAGTGATGAACACGGCGAACGTTTTCATCAAGATATCGCAACAATGGAACAAAGATACCAGGGAAAATGGTCCACTACAATGCTGGCTGACTACTGCTGGACACTCCTCAGAGATGCTCCCGAACAGCTGTACAAGAGACAGGCGAAGAAATCTAAGATGTAGTCAATGACTTGATTTTTTATAGGTAGGCTATTACAGTTGACCTTTTACTATTGGAATGCATTTCGTTATGTAAACATTAATTTCTTGCAGATTACAAAAAAACTAGAGCCAATTTTGCAATTTGACTGTCATATTCGTGTTCAGCACATAAAAATTGATAAGAATTGACTAATTTTATTTCAGTAACATGACTTTTGTAAAAATTTGTTGTCCAGTGACATCATTGACCCTCGCATTTTTTATTTTATTTTGCGGGGGGGGGGGGCTGGTTGGGGGATAGATTTTTTGTTGTTGTTTTTTTTTTTGTACCTGTTGCGGGGGGGGGGGGTTGTTCCCTACATATAAAATAAATGAATACAGACTTTTTCGATTACTTTCAGAAAGTAGTAAGAGTGTTCTTATCCTAGGCAACAAGGCCGACTGTTTAAAACTAGGATTCCAATCTTTTTAAGTTATCAAATAACTCCATGCCTCAGCATGTTGAAAAAGTCTAGGATCAGTTTCTTGCAATAATCTTGTGCTACCAATGCCTTTTTTCAACTACAGACATTCCTTGGAATGAACTGGTACAGAAACTTTGAATGTTAATACAGTTATTCAGTCCTCTCTTTCAACAAGAGCATCGCATGCCGTAAATACTACGCCCGTTTCGATATAGATTTGGGGAGGAGGGATTCCAGTTTATGATATCATGAAATGTAAATTTCATATATTCGTCTTTACGTTCGATATAACTTATCAATATTTTTCATTACTCGATTTCAAATACAAAGTATACATTTACCTTATGAGGTTAAGTTCGAATAAACGAGACCATAATTGCGAATTTATGAACTCATAAATTCATCAGCATTTGTATTTTTTATTTTTAAATCAAATATTTCTGCTAATATTGGCAGCCACCCATTTGATAACTCCCTCTGATCTGTAAAGAAAAGATATACTGATCCCAAAGCTAAATTGTATTGCTGGAGGGCAGATTGACTGATCATTGTCATGTGATCCAAGGCTGTCAAGCACATGCCCACTCAAATTTGCTTAGAAGAGAAAGGTTTCAGGTTTAGATGCTGTTGCAACAATTTTTTTGAACATAGTTCTCTTTTTTAATATAACAAGTTTTCGTCTATATCAAAACCTTTGACTGAATTCAATCTTTCTCCCCTTTGCTTCAGCACTAGGGCAGGGGAGAATTCACACTTTGAATTTGGGAAATAATATAATTTCGACTATATGTAATTTCAATTCATGATATGATAATAAAAAAAGCACTTGAAATCATAACAAACTTAATAATAAGTGAAACGACGCACTATGTACCCTATAGTAGGTTTTAAAACTTTTTACGACTGGTTCCTAAGGTCAAGACATGCCTTCAAATAAATATAATAAAACCTTTTCTTAAGAAACCTTGGTTGACGGTATAAATTAAAACTTCAAGGCCATGCGAGAAACCCACAAATGGCAATGCTAGATGACCCCAGGCGATATTCAAATTAGAAATTACAAATTGAAAAATAAAGTTACTAACTTTAGGGCTCATTTTATATCCTTGTTTGATTATTGTTTTGTTTTTTGTGTGTGTGTTTTTTTAAATTAGAGGGCGGGGGGTTATAGATGTTCTTACGCATTTTGAGTTTTATTGTACGTATTTTGTCGAGTATATGCCACACACACACACACACACACACACACATATATATATATATTGTTTCCTTTATCACGGTTTATCAGCAAATCATGTCTTTGTAGGATTTGGAATATTAACATGTCAAATTTCAGTCTTGCAATGCTTTCAGTGTGAAAAGGTAATCACAGATGAAATTTGATTTTGGAGATGTTTTAAAATAGTTCAAAACGACCATAGTATGGTTATAACTTCTGCACTAAAAAGTAAGGTCTTTATCATCGAAATGGCTCGAGATGGTGCCAAGAGGTGTTTGAACAATTCACCCCATTCTTTGAAGCATCTCCATGCAATAATGGCAGTATATTTACCTTACTCTGGAGGACTGAAAGCAGACTTTTTAAATCGGCAATAATCAACTATTACTTTCAGAGAATTTAATAACCACGATGTTGATTTATTTGGTCGAGAATTCTGTCGTATTGGCAGGACTGAATTTCGTTCCTTCTAGATGTGGACCAATTTGTAAAACAAAAGACGGAATGGAATATATTTCGAATTGTATGTGATTGGTATTGTGATCAAAGGCAACGTTACATGCTAATTACATGCAAGTTACAAGCATGTTAGATGGATTAGATATTTTGGCAGTCTCCTGAACAGCAACCATGATTCGTCTGCGATAAAGTGGCGTTCATTTACATCGGCATACAGACTTTCTGTATTGGCAATTTTCAACTCTCAAATTTCGAGTCCTGCATCATATATAGGATAAAGAATCAGATAGTACAATTTGATCGGTACACATTTAACCCATGGTCAGATTCATTTCTTTCTTAAGTCCTTTATACGTGGAACAAGACCATACGGTCTGCTCCTCAACTCTGACAGAGAATACCCTAAATAATAACAACAACAGGCCCAAATGTGCCGATATCATTCATTTGGGTAACTAACATGGCTTGCGAATTCAAATTCATATGCTGAGATCGTGGAATGGAAAGAAAAGTTCTAGTACCTTTAATGCTTATGTCATTTAACGTTTTTCGTAGAGCAAACATGTGAGACATTAAAACATTCCGGAATTTTCGCTTCATATTTGGTGGTGGTGGGTTGGGGTGTCTTTTGTAGTATGATTGCAGTTTAATGCATATTGAAATAAAAGTTACGAAACAAGGCAAGCTGTATCGGTTTTAGTTCATTGAAGGTCGTATTTTACTTTGCTGTAGGCATTGCAGAATAACGTAACGTCTTATGTGTGTGTTTCTTTATCAGGGTTCGATTTTTCTTTCAATTGTTTCGGAGATAGAGTGAAATATATTTGTATGCTTTGAGGCACAAAAAAATACTTATTTTTCAAAACACCACCAGAAGACAGTATATACATTTTCGTAGCATCAAAAGACCATTAACATCGGCCCTGGATCTACCTGGCCCCTGAGAACCAGCCCCAGATCACAACTTGGAAATTGTTTTTATCCCCAGCCTTCAGTGCCGCATTACCAAATAGGTAGAGTAGGTACTAGCCTATGGGCCCCTCGCCTTTTAGGGGCCCCGCGACAACGGATTAAAATAATATTGATTTGATCTGGAAAGAAAATTACTATCAAGCTTTCTTAAATTGTTTCCAAACGATAAAAGAAAAAAATGAATCAAAGAAACGAAAACTTTACTCTAAAGACTTTTTAGAGAAAATACTGTATTAATGTAAGTGCGAGGGTGGCTCCAAGATTGAGAATGGCTAAGGGCCTCCACAGGGTTTAACCCGGTACTGCCAGCCTTAAAGTATGCATGTACTTACTTGGCACCGTAATGAAGTAAACCTGTGCAATTAGGACTCTCCTAACCCAACTCTGGTCATTATTTGGAAATGACTAATATCCCTATAGGATAGGACCCGGGAAAAGGAGGGTGTTGGTTCAATTCCCACTAGCAGAAGAGTCCGGATCTACTGCCAAATTGTTCTGGACTTTTTTCTTCATAAGGGCTATGGGTTTCTTTGCTCTTAGTATTTAAATGAGGAAGCATTTCAGAATAAATACATACCCCTTCCCCGATTTTATTTTTTAATTTTAATTAAATTTTATATGTAAAATAAATTGTGATTAGTGACATTGCATGTATAAAATGACACAACATAATAAACATGCATTTTATAATGTTATAAACACGAAATATTTCGTGACTTTAAATATAGCGATACCGTTTTAAAGTATAATTGCTAGCGTCTGGTCTGAAAGGATAGTCCGTTTTAAACTATTTTGCCTCAAAGGCACGATACAGTGCACAAACTCCCTGAATGGACAGTGTCAAAAGTCAAAGTATACCAACATTAATTCACAAAACGTTACACACTCCAATTATGTACGCACTAATATTAACCATAATTTAATCTTTTGATTTCTACTTCATATTTATTTCTAACGCCTAAGACTAATCAGTTTAATTCCAAAGGTATAATATTTTCGTAATGTGATTCTCGGTAGCCATATTTGATCCGGGTCTTTTTGAACAAATTTGATAAGATTCCATGACAGAGTGCCGTCCGTCAAACTCTGTTCTTCCTATTGTATAAGCTCAAAATAACAACCGTGAGCAGGCGACCCACGAAAGACGAATGATCATGTCATAAGCTTATTTGGCCTTTATGGCAAGGTGAACTAAAAACTGTACAGACCTTTCCCAAGAAGAAAATGAAAATAAGTTTCTCATTTGTTTGCTACGAAAGCCATTCCATAGCTAAAAGGGTCAAGTTAGGCTTTTTCTACACAGGATGTCCCAAGTCCTAAGAAACATTTCTACCAAGCTTCATACAAAATGGCAAGCAGTTTCGGAAGAATTGAAAATAGCTTATCCATACAGTTGCTACAGAGGCATCGCCCTTGCTTGGAGTTCCTTTCCTTACAAACTGTTGACAGAGTGTGCCCAAGCAGGTTTGCCTATCAAATGTAATCGAGAATACATGATACGTTGCAAAGAAGTCAAAATTAGGTTTGACAGATATACAAGGAGAAAGAGGACCAAAGCTCGCCTGAACATATAGACATATAACGATTTTGTGTTGCTTTAGTAAACATTTTACATCTATTCTTCTACCCAAAAAAAAGATTTTAAAAAAAACAAATCATTTAGATCATTTTAGGTTTCTACAATCTTCTTAAAGAGAACCCGGATTCAGGGCAGGATTTTCAACCACACATCATGCATCATATTTTGTCCTCACCCTCTACTGATATTTAAAATCTTTCAAGATGAAAGTATTTTGTGCTTTTATTAATTTTGGTTTGGATTCTTTTCTTGATGAAGGTTGGATTATTTATTTACTTTTTTAAAAGAGAAAGATACACCTGAAAGAATGGTTTAAAGATCTCAAATAACATTCTAAACCCGAAATGACCCACGCAGAGACGGAATTGACTGAAGCATTCCTGCTTAGATCTTGAATCCACCAAACTCACTCAATTGTTGAAAGAAAGAAGTCAAATTTCAGATCATCGCCTACAATTATCTGTGAATTCTATATCGGAATAAAAACACAATGAACAAACTATTTATCATTGTCATCCTTATTTTGTTTTATCTTAGTTAAATTTTGACCTGAAATGAAAGTACAAAACAAAAACCTGTTATCATCCCATACTCCCATCACTTTTCTAAAATTTTAGTCATAATTCTTTGTTTCAAAACACGGTTGTTTGTATATAACTAGGAGTGTTGCTCTTCAAATAGTTGTGTTCTCTCTAAAGTTATGTGTTGGTTAGTGACGAGTGTTGGTCGATAAGAGTGTGTGTTTGTTCGTTTTTTTTAAATAAGTGTTAAGAGTCTATGCTCTTAAAATAAGTAATAGAAAACAGTAAAAAGCAATAAACGTTATATAATTCAACAAACAGTGTATTTCTCTATAATATAAAGTGAACATAAAACAAGAACTTACGGTATTGCGAATTAAATCCCAAAATAATCCTATAATTACAGACACAGTCCGAATAACTTAATGTTCTGAATAAACTTCAGTGGAAATGCAAATTAAATCTAACGCTGAATGTGTTGATGTGCCTGTGACCGCCTGTATTGTGTAGTTGTACCAACACAGCAGCATAATTTCAGATTTGAATTCACTATAAATTCAAGTGAATGTATCTGTCCAAGAATATGACTTTTTATTAGCACTCGGTATTTCCAGGGGAAAAAAATCAATGACTTAAATAATTTAAAGAAATACATTAGTAGTAAAGTGGGATACTATAGCGACAATGGGAATTAGCATTACAGACCCCCCCCCCCCGGGAACATATAGCGACAATGGAAAATTAACATGGAGAAAAATCGTGGGAACATATAGCGACAAGGGAAATTAACATGGAGAAAAAATCGTGGGACTGTTGAGCGACAAAGGAAATTGAACATGGGATTTTTATTTTTTTTTAAAAAAAAAAAATAAAAAAAAATTTTTAAAAAGGGGTAGGCAATGGAAAGTCATTCTCTTTTCGAGAAATGTGGGTGGCCCTGAAAAGGGCCTTTGGGTTTATGTTAATGTATCCATTAACATAAAGGGCACGGCATTGGTCTTCTTCTTGTCCTTAGGCTGCGTTTCACTGTTGGCCCGTAAATCAGCACTCTTTTGAGGCATCCTTGTCTTTCTACGTAGATCCTACGTATCCACAGACTGGTGTCTGTCCTGTGGACAACAGTCCACTTAGACCGGACATACATGAGCATGTCCGTCCTAAACATCATTGAAGACACAAGGGTGGATGATTCGACTGTGGTCCACATCTTGAAGCGACGAGAACAGGTGAATCAATGCAGTGAACTGCGCTTATTTATAGGTACAGGAAGGATTGAAACGGATTGAGTTCATTCACCAATCCGAACACGCGTTACAAAATTCAGTTAGCCCGCATCCAATCCGAAGAGAGCAGTCTGTGACGTCACGTGGTCTATATAGATTCGCTAGCGCTTGTGTGCAGTCAATCTATGCGGCAGTCATTCAACATGACGGAAACTCAGAAAACGATCCATTGGGGTGCACCAGCAGTGGAGACCGCCCAAGGGAACCCGGACTTACTTTCAGAAGAGGTGAATTGGGATTTTGTGGATTTTCTTACCTCGCAAGAATTTGTTCCGGAACCTTCGTTACCTTCTTCATTACCGCAAGTGGAGAATTTTAGACAGGGACAGAAAGAAGAATTGGAGAAATTTATACAACGACAAAAGGAAGCGGAACAAGCTTTTCTCCTACATCAGCAGCAAGAAGAAGAGGTAAGAAAAAAACAACAGCAACAACAGCAAGAAGAAGTAGCAGCAAAGAAACAAGAGGGTGAAAATCAAACGGTCACGGTGCTGTTGGACATTTTAGCGGAGTTAAGAAGTCTGAAACAAATGTATCAGACTTCTTTATTACGACCGAAGAGAATACGACCTTCCCGAGCTAAACACGTTAACCCTGTGACTAAGCCTACCGTACCACCCTTAGTGATTTCAACCCAATCATCATCAACATTACGCAGTCCAGAAGTAGGCCTTGGCCGTGGCAAAGGCTTAAGGCAGTTAAAGTTGATTGCTTAAACTCACCCCTACACCAAAAAAGGCCCTTTTCAGGGCCATCCACATTTCTCGAAAAGAGATAGCCTTTCAATTTGCCAATAACTCAAAAAAAAAACCAACCCATTTTACCCCAATAGTACGTGTCTTTGTATGAGTGCGTGAGTGTACGTTCTTATTTTAAAATCATAACTCAAAGACACTTACCTTATATAATTAATTTATTCTTTTATCCATTGTTACAATCCAATTCACAATTCACAACAGAACACTTTAATTAAAAGTTCATTTACTTCTTCTTTCTCCTTGTTTAGTCTCTCTGTTTTTTGAATTTCTTCACCGTCTTTTCCTCTTCTTTCTCCTCATTTTCTTCCCTTCGTCTTTTCTTCTCCTGTTTCTTTGCCTCTTGTAAATAGAATTGTCTTCTTTCTTCCTCTTCTTCCTCTGAAGAATCCCTCTCTTCCTCTGAAGAATCCCTCTCTTCTTCTGAAGAATTCCTCTTTTCTTCTGACTCCTCTTGTTTCTTTTTTGGGCAATCTGAAGACCAATGTCCTTTTTCTTGACAATAATAACAGGTATCTTGACTTTTGTCTTTTTTAGCCTTTTTTTTCTTTTTTGACGGTCTGGACACTCTGAAGACCAATGCCCTTTCTTCTGACAGACAGAGCAAGTATCTTGACTTTTATCTCGAAAGGAAGGAGAGTAGTCCGTGGGCTGGTCTGAAGAGAATTTTCTAATGACCCCTCGCAAAGCTCTGACGAAACGTTCGATTTGGCTAGTCTCTTCCATCGTTGTGTTCGGCTTGAGAGTGAAATGAATAGTGAACGGACAAGACACACACCCTTTTATATACGCTGGTCTGCCATGACTATAAATTAGTCTATGGTGTTTAAACTTGAGTCATTTGACGTTTCTCACTCAAGATGAAACGATCCTATTCATTCGAGAAGAAAGAAGAAGAAAGTAAGAGGCAGAAACGTGATCTATCGCCTCGTACCAGGGCTGAAATCTTGGCACAAATTCATGCCAGTGATTTTGAAGAGGACATGAGTGAACCAGAATCCGAACCCTCTAAACCAAGTTCACCACCCTTAGTCAACCCTGAAAAATACTATTCCATTCGAGAGACGGAAAAGCGCTCCTCTAGAAAATTTAGAACCACGGCTTACAAATATACAGTGAAGTTTAAAGATTTCAAGGCTGAAGTGCCGTTAGAGAAAGCAGAAGTGTTCATCACTGGGGTGTGGGATTCTTTTCTCACCGCACTCAAGCGACAATGTCAACCCAAAGAACACGATCGCTTGAGACTTTCCATACAACACGACGGTCTGAAATCCCCTGTTTGGATCGAGTTTAGCACCCCTGCAGAATTGACCGCTTCCAAAGTCATGACAAGATTCAACACGTACAACAATCCAGTGACCACTTTGACATCACCGATGGTAAAGCCACACTAGACATGACTCACGTCTCTCCTCCTCAAGGGACCGGACGCAAAAAGATGTTATTGGTGAACGAGCTTCGCAGCATTAAGCGTAGCCTCGTCCAAATTCACAACCCTCAAGACCAGATGTGTTTAGCCCGAGCCATCGTGGTGGGACGAACCTATGCCAACAAGAACGACACGACAGAATGGAAAAGAACCTGGAAAACTATTCAACGATCCGATCGAGCCAAACAACGACACGAAGCAGAACTCCTGATGCAACAAGCTGACTTATCCAAAGACACACCCTGTGGCATTCCTGAGATGCAAAAATTGCAAGATGCCCTAGCTCCACGATACACCTTGAAAGTGCACCCTCAAGAAGTGCGCGGACCTCTGTTGTTTCGAGGCCAAGACTTTAAGGACGGAAAATACATTCATGTCTATTATCACGATGACCATTTCGATACCATTACCAGTAGCACCGGATTCCTGGGATACGGTTATTACTGTGAGAAATGTGACCATGGGTTTAATAATCGAGAGCAACACAAGCATTGCGGATCGAAATGCTCAGGATGTTTGGAATGTCCATCCTGTCTGAGCGAAGGACCAGTGCCATGTTCAACTTGTCAGCGCACGTTTGTCAGCCCTACCTGTTACCAACAACATTTGAAGACGCAAGGTTCACAGCAGAAATGTGCTTGTCAACTCCTGAGATTGTACCCTACCTGTGGACAAGGCATACTTACCAATAATGCCAAGGCACACGTATGTCGAGGAAAGAAAAAATGTCACATTTGTCACCACATCGTGGACTTGGAACACCAATGCTACGTGCAAAAATACCAACCCCAACCAGAGAAAGAGGACGGTCACAAGAAGAAAGGCAATTTCATCTTTTTTTATTTCGAATGCATGCAAGAGACCGGCATTCACATTCCTAATTTCTGCGTGGCTCATCGAGCGTGCGAGAAGTGCATTCAAGAACCTATCTTCAGTCATTGCCCTCACTGCAGCAAGATTCCTGGAGGGCGTGAAAAAATCTTTCGGGGACCGAACACGCTAGCCGATTTTGCCAAATGGGTTTTAGACCCCATTGACAAGACGTAGAGCCAAGAGGACATCGAACGTTACGGAGATTGTCATCGTCATGCCACGGTGATGGCTCACAATTTCTCCGGATACGATGGACAGTTTCTTTTGAGATACTATACGGAACAAGGCACCGAGCGTCCTAAACTCAACTTGAACGGAGCCAAAATCATTTTCATGCAAGTGGGACAAGTACAGTTTAAAGATTCGATCAGTTACTTGGCCATGCCATTGAGTCGAATGCCTAAAACGTTTGGAATGACAGAAATGGCTAAAGGGTACTTTCCACACTTTTTCAATACGAAAGCCAATCAACACGCCGTTCTACCCTATTTACCTGAGGTTCACTATTACGACCCCGACAACATGCGTACCGCACAACGAGAAGCTTTCTACGCTTGGTACCAGGCTCACGACTCGGACCCTTTCGACTTTCAGGAAGAAATGCTAAAGTTTTGTCGTTCCGACGTGGACATTTTACGGCGTTGCTGTGGAAAATTTCGAGAACTGTTCATGGAACACGGAGGGGTCGATCCTTTGAAAGAAGCTTGCACCATTGCCAAAGCGTGTTCCTTAGTGTATCGACAACGATTCATGCCTGAAAACACCGTAGCTGTCATCAGCCCTCAAACGACCAACTTTGTCAAACGTCAATACTCGGTCAAAGCCCTACGTTGCTTACATTACTTGTGCGACAAGGAAGACAAGTGGATTCAGCATGCCCGCAACGGAGGGGGTGAAAAGACCATCGGAACGTATTCGGTCCCGTCTGTTAACCTGATCGTAGCACTAAAAATCAGTTTTTACAACGAACCACGGAAGACTTGTACCAGGACACTTGTCAGCGACGCTTAAAGTTGGAACAGGAAGGATACCAAGTGGTGGAAATGTGGGAACACGAGTACGATCACCGTATGAAAACCTATCCCGAGTTTAAACGCCTCGTGGAAAGTTACCAGTTCATGGACCCGCTGAACCCGAGGGATAGTTTGTACGGAGGAAGGACCAATGCCACCTGTTTGCTGTACCAACCCGACGAAGAGAAAGGAGAAGAAATCAAATACTTGGACGTGTGTTCGCTGTATCCCTACGTGTGCAAATATTGTCGCTTTCCTGTAGGGCACCCGCAATTGTTCACGGAACACATCGACCTGAAAAACATTCGACAATACGAAGGCTTGATCAAGTGTAAAGTTTTGCCACCCACGGACTTGTACCATCCCGTGTTACCTCACCATTCCCAAGGCAAACTGATGTTTCCTTTGTGCCGTACTTGTGCCGAAACGTGCAACCAAGACAAACCTTGTCAGCACACCCAGGAAGAACGTGCCTTGACGGGAATCTGGGTCAGCGTAGAATTGTTCAAAGCTCTGGACATGGGATACCAACTGTTAGAAGTGTACGAAATTTGCCACTTTCCCAAGACACAATAATACCACAAGGGTGATCCCAGTCAGAAAGGCATTTTCGCTGACTACGTGGATGCCTTTTTGAAACTGAAACAAGAAGCCAGCGGCTATCCTTCCTGGTGTCACACTCCCGAAGACCAAATACAATTCAAAGAGAAATACCATGAACAAGAAGGCATCTCTTTAGACCACATCGAGAAAAACGAAGGCAGGCGATCGTTTGCCAAAGTGATGTTAAATTGCTTGTAGGGTAACATGGCACAACGACCGTGTTTACCCAAGACGGAATATTTGACAGAACCTTCCCGCTACTTCCAGATGATTCACGACAAAATCAAATACATGAAACACGTGGACGTCGTTCGAGAGGATTTGATCTTGGTCAATTACGAAGAAGATCTGGACTTTGTACAAGACGACCCTTTTGGAAATGTCATCATTGCGGCTTACGTGACAGCTCATGCTCGCTTAAAATTGTACGAAGCTTTAGAACTGTTAGGGGAACGCGTCCTGTACTTTGACACGGACAGTTGCATTTACATCCATCACCCGAGTCGACAGCACCCTGACATCGAAGGAGACCGTTTAGGAGCCTGGACAGACGAGCATCCCGACGACAAGATTCTAAGTTTCGTCAGTGGCGGTCCCAAAAATTACGGCTACGAATACCGGGACCCACAAGGAGAAGTGCACACGACGTGCAAAGTGAAAGGACTGACTCTGAATTATCGTACCAGTCGTGTGGTGAATTTGGGGGTAATGAAAGAAGCCTTGCAATCGGGAGAGGATGAACACTTTAAAGTGACCACCTATCAACCGAACAAGATTGTACGTTTACCCACTCACCACATCGTCAGTCGACCCTTGGAAAAAGTCTATCAAATCGTGTACCAGAAGCGAGTGCGACTTCCCAATCATTTCACCTTACCGTATGGACACGTCGGTATTGGTCTGTATATTGGTCTGTATATAAAAAGGAACCCTAGGCAAGATCGATAGTTCATTGTGACTACCAAGACCGAGCGAACGAGATGAATACTTTCAGAGAAACACAAAACAAGTTGTTAAGAAAGGCATAATTCAAGTGTGGGAATTCTGAAGTGGAATGCGATTGTGAGCCTTGCGATGGGTACGATGCTGTACGTTGTGACCTTAGCGATGCCGTAAAGCATCATGGGAACTTTAGTGTCACTACCCCTATTATGGAAAGTGATGCTGTGCGTGTCAAACCTGAGGGATGCGAAAGTGATGCCGCTCGTCCTCTTGGACATTTTACTGGGTTTCGTTTTAAAGGGGAATGTTCACCTTCACGTCTACCCCCCTACGGATGTCATCCAGCCCTGAGCAAACTCCTGCCCATGTCACTCAACCCTCATCGAAACGAACCTGTGAAAGACGAATATTCGTTCCCTGTGCGTTTGTCGGAATACTGCGACTTTGAAAATCGTCTTCAAAATGGCCTAAGTATCTTGGAGGACCGACCCCCGAAGAATTAGCCAGAGCCGGAGTTTTCTACTTGGGCGAAGGAGATAAAGTCAAGTGCTTCAGTTGCGGTGTGTCACTTCACCACTGGGAACCGCAAGATTCGGCCTACGTAGAACATGCTCGATGGTCACCGAATTGTCATTACTTACCCTTAGTGGGACCGAGACACTGAAGTAACGTACCATAATCTGTTCATGGATACTTTACACGAGAACATTCGTGCTTTGCCTGTGGAGTTGAGAGAACGCATTTACCGAGAGCTGGTCAAAATACAAGTGAAACGTAAAGAACAATTGCATCCGTTACGTCACCGGTGTTTGAACCACTGGTACCTGAATGCTATACAAGGACTGACTGAGTTGAAAGTGTTCCATTGGACAGACATTGATCAACGACCCCTGGTTTTAAAAAGGAATGGTTTAGTATTGACGATTCTATCTACTACATTGTAAACGTACTGCATCGAATTCCAGAGGAAGAGTTAACGAATTACCAACATCTTGTACACAATGTCGACTTAGTGAAAGAGGAAACATCTGAACGAATGGTAACGTGTAAATTGGTAACTAAACGATTTAGATTCGACAATGAATTAAAACCATGTCTGTGCAAACAGTACATGTCTTGTGTCAGACAAAAGAGGATTTAGCATGACCTATTCATGGATACTTTACAAGAGAACATTCGTGCTTTGCCTGTGGAGTTGAGAGAACGCATTTACCGAGAGCTGGTCAAAATACAAGTCAAACGTAAAGAACAGTTGCATCCGTTACGTCACCAGATCTTTAACCACTGGTACCTGAATGGTATAAGAGAACTGATTCGTCAGAAATTGTTTCAGTGGTCAGACCTTGTTCAATACTTCCAAGCCCCCGATGAACCACGTGTTGATCATTTTGGTTACTTCGAGATTCACCTAGTACAACGCATTGAGGAAGACAAGGTGAAGGATTACCGACATATTTCACGTGGAATCTACTTAGCAGAAGAGGAAACTTCTAAACGAAGTCTGACGTTTCGGTTACAGTATGCAACATTTAAATTCCCCACTGGAGAACGAAGATGTCTTGCTAGAAAGTACGTGTATTGTTTCCGAAACAAAGAGACTATAAAAACAGGCTGCCATGCCATGACTTTTATCGTATGTAATCCAACAGATTCCGTGGAAGGAACTCAATGACCATCTTCAAACCGTGGATCATTACCATCGATTATTACAAGAACTGTATCCATTCAATTTGGGTCGACAAGTGGTGTGTGTCTTAGTGACATGTTTTCTGGGATTTCGTTTACCAGCCGATTCTTTGTGGACTCTTTACGATCAGTACTTACCACCTCAATGGCCTTAAATGGTCACGAAAAACTCCTTTTGCTCAAAGCCTTGCGTTTTCATCTGGATACTTCTCGACCTCAACAGGAAAAAAAGATTCGTCAACTTTTAGCTACCCAAGACGTGTATGACGATGTGTGTGTAGCTTGTGACTTACATCCCCATTGGACAGATGTCCGTGCCTGGACAGAATGGGATTTTGAGGCTTGGACCCAAGAAGTGGCCCAGTATGCACGAGAGTTGTTCAAGGAAAAAAGTTACTTTTCAACCCGTGTTAGTGACGGTGCCAGAAGAAACCGTCACCCAGGACGGGACTGTCATGGACAGGCCTGAAAGACCCTTTCGGGAGGGCACTTGTGTGACCTTACCCCCTACTATAGAACTGGTTAGAACATTACCCAAAACATGTTGTACAGACACTTGTTTTTCTTCCACGTTAATGGTTATCATGTGCCTTTTATCCTTATACTTAAGCCTTTGGCTTTTATGTATTTTTGTCTTTCGTATTCATGTTTGAAACATTCAATAAACGTGTTCTGAAAAAGTATATAAACTCTTGCCTTGCTTGTTTTCGTGTCACAAGTGACATTTCTGACACTTTGGCTACCTCTGCTGTCTCTGCTCCCTCTTCCTCTACTGTCAAAGTCATCGACGAACACTTAGATCGTGCCAGTTGGGAGGCTTTGTATCTTCGCCATCCCTTTAACATGCTCATTGCTGGACCTAGCGGTTCAGGCAAAACCGAATTCGTCAAACGTTTGATCGAACATAAACATCATTTGATCGATCGGCCACCTCAACGAATCGTGTGGTGTTACAAAGAGTGGCAATCGGCGTACAGCCTCTTGCGGGAAAGTCAAGGCGATTCCATCGTGTTTGTGGAAGGCATTCCTAAAGAAGACGACGGCATCGTCTCTGACTCCCGTCAAACCCATTTGGTCATTTTCGACGACATGTTAGGAGAAGACGAAGAAGAAATTAAACTGTGGTTCACGCGCAAAGGGCATCACCGTAATGCCAGTGTCGTTTACATCACTCAAAACTTGTTTCAATAAGTAAAGCCCATCGCACCATCAGTCTCAATGCGCATTACGTGGTCTTGTTTAAAAGCCCTCGAGCTAAATCGCAAGTGCAAGTGTTAGCCAAACAGTTTGGAACGCCTTGGCTGACTCAGGCGTACGACGATACCACTCGAACACCACACGCCTATTTACTCGTCGATTTGAAACCTACAACCCCCGAGGATTTGCGATTTCGTACCCACTTGTTTCACCACTGGTGCCAAGACGGAGGGCCTGTCCTGTACACGTCTCCGTCCTCGACTTAATTTCACTCCACATAAAAAATCTATAAAAACCTCAGACCCTTTTTCGTCTGTCTCACACATTTTGAACATGACGTACCTTCAGTCACATCTTCCCGTCAAATTGATTCGTGCCTTGTATGGCATCAGTCGAGAAAAAAATCCACAAATACGAGCTCGTGTCTTAGAAGCTAGTCTCAAAGAAGTCTTACGATGGTTCACGGTGACGGCACGTCAAATACTCCAAGGAATCATTCAGATTCCTCATCAAACCAAACGCTTTTTCGATCGAAACAAAGTCGCTTTGGTCCAACTGGCCGATCCCCGCATCGACACTCAAACCAAAAAACAAATCATTTTGAAACCTGGAGGGAGCGGTACTCTAGGAGGGGTCATCATTCGCTCTCTCTTAAGATGGGATCCTAATGCTCCCAAACTTCTCCCCAAGAAAAAAGTCCAACGAAGCCCCAAGAAGAAAAAGAAAAAGACCAGGTCCCCAAGAAGGAGAACTTCTCCAGTGGCGGGACCCTCCTCTTACCAGACACCACCCCGGAAAAAGTAAAGAAGCCCCCAGAAAAAGAAACAGAGAAAAAGTCCCCAGAAAAAGAAAAGCCCACAGAAGAAAACTAGTCGCAAGAGAGGCACTTCTTCGGCCAGGACGCAACCTTACACTCGCAAACTACGACCTGCCACGGCGGTGACTGCGTCTCCGACAGCCTCACGTTCATCCACTTCTCCGTTGATGACACCAAAAACTGAAGAGTACTTGGAGACGTTGATCACACCAAGAACTTCTCCGTTGATGACCCTAAAAAGAACTTTCCCAGTGGCAGGACCCTCCAATTTAGTGACAGTGGCTGCTGCTCACAAAGTACCTTCTCCCAAAATCAAAGTCCAAGAAAGATCGGGCATGTTACAAAGTTTACTGGATTTGTCCAAGCAAGAACTGGCTCGATTTAGTTCGTTGCGTACCCCTGCACGATGTGTCATGCCTGTCCTCAAACTGATACGACGTAAAGACAATCAGTGGCGACGCGTTCCAGTATAAAAAAGGTGTGTGACCAAGTAGGGTATCAGTGTTTTTGGTGCTCCTGAAGACTCAAAGATGTCACCCTCCAGAAAACCCCAAGGAAAGAAAAGGAAAGGACTACCACTACGTTTAGTCAAACATGGGGACATGTTATCTGTCCTGTCCAAAGCTTCTCCACCTCTACGAAAAAAACTCATTCAATCGGCCTCCAGAGAGGTCGTCGATACCGTGTGCGAATGTTGTTTGAACGTCTTGAAAGGCACGATCCCTTTGTCCAAACACCAGAAACAATGCTTATGCAAACATCGTCACGTTCTTCGCCAAATCGTTCAAAAGAAAATTCCCATTCGTCAAAAGAAGATGTTGGTCCAACGTGGAGGCATTTTACCTCTCTTGTTAGGCCCCTTACTGAAAGGAGTCTTGGGAACCATGTTGGGAGGACTGGTGGGAGCAAGATAAAAAGGCCCTCGGAAGTCCCAAGATCTAAGAATCGACCCCTGACAAACCCATGGAAGGACGAAAACTAGCTTTAGTGCCTTACAAACGATGGATGGAAAACCATCGTTGGCAAGAACAACGCACCCCGCATCTACCTCCCAATCCCCATTTGAGCGAGATGTCCCAGTTACAACACGAATTGCAGTCCTTGATGGATCGCCAAGATTTGTCCGAAACAGAAAGATCGCAAAGGTACGGTCAACTCTTGCAACGACTGCAACTCTTTCACCAGAAAGCTTTAGACGAAACAGCTCTACCCACTCTGAAAGATTTTAAGACCTTGATGAAAAGTCCAGCACCATCACCAGTACCAGTACCAGTACCAGTACCAGTGACCAAGACAGAAAAAGGAGAAGAAGAAGAAGGGTTTCAAACTCCACCAGAAAAAGTACGCAAGTTAACAACACCACCTACCTCCAGAATTGGATGGATTAAAAAGATGATGGCCACCCCTTCTTCATCACAAGAGAAAAAGAAAGTGAAGACAGAAGTGAAGACAGAAGTGAAACAAGAACCGATATCCCCCGCTCAGACATCCTCCTCCTCTTCAACACCTATTGCCGATCGCACACGCAAAGCATTGCAATCCAAGAAAGTACCCCAAGAGAAAAAGAGTAACATCCTCCAAGAGTGGGTGTCTTATTAACACATCAACCAACACAAAAAAATGGAAAAAGTCTTAGCCAGCATTTACTACGATCCCTCCCATCCTGCAGGTTACGCAGGAGTTCAAAAATTGTATCGTGCTGCCAAAACGCGACTGAAAAGTCTCCATTTACCTCAAGTGCAACGATGGTTACAAGAGCAAGCTACCTACACTTTACACAAACCCATTCGACGCAAGTTTGCCAGAAGTCGCACCCGAGTGGAAGGCATCGATCATCAATGGCAAGCCGATTTAGCCGATGTCTCTCATTTGGCCAGCTACAATCGTGGCTACAAATATTTGTTTTGTGTCATCGACGTCTTTTCCAAATTTGCCTGGGTCGTGCCCTTGACTTCCAAATCGAGCAGCGAGTTAGTGCGAGCCCTGCAACGAGTGTTTAAACAAAGTGGCCGTCACCCTCTTCGATGACAAACGGATAAAGGCACCGAATTTCTGAACTAAGCTTTCCAAAAAGAATTAAAGAAACGTGACATTCATTTTTTTACCACCGAGAATCCCGAAACCAAAGCCAGCATCGTGGAACGTTTTCAACGCACTTTGAAAGAATGCATGTGGAAATATTTTACGCATCACCACACTCTGAAGTACATCGACATCTTACCGCACCTAGTGCAAGCGTACAACCAATCTTACCATCGAAGCATTGGACGTGCCCCGCAAGAAGTGACTCCCGACAACGAAGTGCTGGTGTTTGAGCGTCTGTTCGGTACGTCCCCGACGAGGGCTGTCCCCAAGAAAAGTGGAGAGTTGGTCGTAGGAGATTGGGTGCGCATTGGCAAAACCAAACGCACTTCCGACAAAGGTTACTTACCTAACTGGACGACCGAATTGTTTCGCGTCACTGGACGAGTGCATGGCCGTCATCCTACCGTCTATAAATTGGAAGACATGAACGGAGAAGTGCTCAAAGGAACGTTTTATTTGCCCGAGTTACAACGTGTCACCAAAAAAGAAGACGACGTGTACCACATCGAAAGCATTCTCGAACGCAGAACCCGTAAAGTGGGCAAACGACGTGTCAAAGAAGTCAAAGTACGTTGGAAAGGATATCCACCCAGTTTTGATTCTTGGATCGACGCTTCGCAAGTCATCGACTATAAAAAGAAGTGACCATCATGCCCTTTCACACAGACGCAGCTACGTCGACCACTCCTTCACCTGGTTCTTCTGTGCAAGATTTACAAAAACAACCCTTGTGGGTGTGATGTGGAGAACGTGTGCCTAAAACGCAAATCGTTTTTTTCTGCCAAATCTTCGTGGTGTATTGTGTCATCGGGGCAGCCATTGCCGATTTGAGTTTGCAACAAGGAGACAAACAATTGTGGACCATTTTATTGAGCAGTTGCATCGGTTACCTGCTTCCCAATCCCTCCCTGAAATTCTCCTCGAACGGGATCCGCGGAAACCTTGTGTCCAGTGCCAGTCACCACTCCAACAACAACCACAACCAGAACCCCATTTTGGGCGGAGACACGCCTCTGACTTCCAGTAACCCCTCGGACAGCCATAGAACTCTGGAATTATGAGTCACCAAAACCAATTTTACTTAACCTTACCTAGTGACAGTTCCATGGAGGTGTTTCCCCACAACACGTTGTGCTGTTACACGACCAAATTACCTCAGGCTATCCCCTTAGATCACGAAGCCCATTGGGAAGTGGCTTTGGTAGAAATGATCCACCCAACACAAATCAAAAACATCACTGAAACTCAAAACACTTTTGACGTCGAAATTCTCGACCCAGCAGTGCAGCAACAGATGACGGGCAGTCCTCAACATAGATCACATCTGGCGAAGGACCTAATACCCCGTAACAGCAGTGACCCTTCTCCTCCACTTTACGTTTATCACTTTAAAATTAACTCAGGCCATTATTTTAGTGATCAAGATCTGGTGGAGGCCATCGCTGACAAATTCTATGAAACATTTGACAAAGTTCTGACCAAAGTAGGTAAACGTGTCACCATGGAGTACCACAAACTGTCTCATCGTTTACTCATCAGATTCGAAAGTGAGGAAAAAAGTATACGTATTAAATTTTGCCCTAGATTGTATGACATTTTGGGTGGAGACCTCAATTTGGTCACGGATAAGCAGACCAAAACGATTCACATCGCAGAGATTGACAACAACATGCATTTTACGAGGTATTTTCGTTTCCCGGTAGAACTGAACCCGGGACTGAATTTGATCTTTGTGTACTCCGATGTGGTGGAGTACAACGTGGTGGGACACACCTCCGTGCCATTACTGCGTGTCATTCCTTTCAAAGTAAATTCTGCCACGGTCACTGACGAGGAAGGTGGAAACACTTACCACGTTCACCGCGAATTTGTACATCCTCACTATTTGCCTGTCAGCAAGTCGTATTTGGACACGGTCAACATTGCTATAAAAGGAGATTTGGGACAAAATATTCCATTCACCAAAGGAAAAGTCACGGTGAAACTCCATTTTCGAAAACGGTTCTCTCACGATTCGTAAGTCATGTATCCAGTGTACCGAGGGGTTGCACGACAGCGAGGACACGGTTTAGGAAATATGTTAAAATCGGCCTTTCGTTCGGTGGCCCCGGTGTTGAAACCGATGGTGACACGCGGATTGCACGCCTTGAAAGATGCGGCACTGACGCAAGGCAAAGAATTTCTCCAAAATGTCATCATCGACAAACAAAACCCTAAAGAAGCCTTCATGAGGGCAGGCAAAAATGTCTTGCTTCAAACGGGCAAAGACCTTTTGGGCCGACGCGAAACACCTATAAATGCCCTGCACGCTACCGAGTCAGGCATTCAGCAAGGACAAGGCAGAAAGAGACGACGAAGAAAACACCCTTTCACCAGACTTCACACGTCTAAAGCTAGAAAGACCAAGAAAAGAAGAACCGTTCGAGACTTAGACGTTTTCGATTATTGAGACACAGCAATAAAAAAATGATGTACCGAGAGTCTTGCGCCTGTTCCAAGTCGGAACTGGATCTGTTTGCCATGCCCCCCACCATGATGACCATGCAAGAATCCCAATGGGTGGAATTTAACCCCGTCTCCTCATTGGCCGATTCCGCTCCCATCGAGTTTGACATCAAAGGACAGCCCGAAGATTACATCGATCTGAATAGCAGTTACTTGTACTTGAAAGTCAAAGTTCTAGATAAGGATAATGGTGGAATAGAAGACAGTGAGAATATAGCTCCCGTCAACAATTTCATGCATTCCTTGTTCAGCTCAGTGGATTTGTACTTGAATAACAAACTGGTCAGCAGCAGCATGGATACTTACCCTTACCGTGCCTACCTGGAAAATCTCTTGACGTACGGAATAGATGCCAAGAATACTCATCTCAATGCTTGTGTGCTATGGGAACCTGACGAAGCGGACAAGTTCGACAAAACAGATGGAAGCAATGACGGCTTTGTGGAAAGAGAAAAGAAAATCTTAGATGGAAAGAGTTTAGAACTGATGGATCGTTTGCATTTGGACATGTGGTTGCAAGAGAAATATTTGCTGAACGGGGTAAATGTTCGCTTGAGCCTGAATCGTAGCAGTGCCACTTTCCATTTGTTGGCTGATGGTGATGCTATTAAGAATGGCAATCCTAAAAGCAAAATCGAGGAGGCCAAACTCTACGTACGACGCGTGGAAGTGTTACCTAAAGTGGGAAACGATATCAGTCAAACGTTGAGCAGAACGACCGCCAAGTATCCCATACGACGCGTGGAAGTGAAAACGTTCACCATTCCTAGTGGACAGCTATCCATGATCGAAGATCAACTGTTCCAAGGACAGTTACCGAAGCGTTTAATCCTTGGTATCGTCAAGAATTCAGCCTTCAACGGAGACTTCACTCAAAATCCTTTCAACTTTCATCACTTCAACGTGTCCAAGATTGAAGTCAGTCGCGATGGCAAGACCTTGTGTACCCGACCTTTCGAACCTAACTTTGATCCCACAAAGATGAATTACTTGAGATCGTACTTGTCCCTGTACGAAGCCACGGGACAGTTAGGGACCAACACCAGTCACGGCATTACGTACGAGGATTATGCAGGAGGCTATGCTTTGTGGGCTTTCGATTTCACTCTAGACCAAGGCAGCGACGAGGGACATTTCCACCCTATAAAATCCGGCCAGATTCGTGTGGAAATTCAGTTTTCAAAACGAGACCCTGATGTAACGTTGAACTTCATCCTGTATGCAGAATTCGATAATACGATAGAAATCAACAGTTTGAGAGAAGTCATTCTAGATTACTAGAAACCATGGAAGACTGTTATCCCTCTTTACCTAGTGGAAAAACTTTAGACATGGAATGTGAGGAGACCGTGGAAGGAGAATCCCAAGACAAAGACGAAGAAGTTGTCATGATGAAGTCGAGATGGCCAGAACAAGAATCACATTTAGTCTCCTGTTTTGCCAAACACTTGGTCGAAAAAATGACGGAATTGATCAAGAAAAATTGCTATGGATGTCAAAACGATCATCCCAGTCAAATTCAACACGATAAGTGCGTGATGTTGAGTCAAGAAGAAAAATTGGACGAGTATCTGGACGAAGCTTGGAGTCTCATCTCGGACGAAGACGTGTGGCACCAGTGGTATAAAGACTTGCGTGAACATTCTTGTCCACCATTAACCACTCAAGAGATCCATCGTATCGAAGCTCTCCTGAATCAAAGTGAGGAGACGAAACGAAGAAACGGTTATTTGTCAGACATTTTCTAGCAAAAAGTCAGGATCGAATTGATGACTTATTATTACCTGTGAAGAAGAAAAACACACAAATCAATGGATACCTGGGAACTTTATTACCTTTTGAACCACAGTTCGTATACGGCTTCTTGGAATCCTGTCGTCTGTGCTAAAGATGAACTCCCTCATCGCAAACCTCAAGACCATCAAGCTTAGGTGATCAACACGGACGACAGTCATCTCCCAGGAACCCACTGGGTAGCCGTTTACTTTCCTCAAGAAGGATGTGTGGAATATTTCGATTCGTACGGATTGCCCCCTTTGGAAGACGATATTATCGACTTTATGAGAAGAAATGGTCAGACCACCCGATTCAATAATGTGAAATTACAAGGCACAGATTCCTTGGTGTGTGGACAATATTGTGTGTATTTTCTGCATCATCGCAGCCTGGGCTATTCCTTAGAACATTGAGTGACTCATTTTGATCCTCGTTCTTCTTCAAGAAACGATGTGAAAGTAGATCGATGGTTTTGTGACCATTATGCTTATCTTTTGTCTCAAGCTAGGAAACGTAGTGTCCATCAATGGCCTAATGACTTCCAACAGTGGAAATCACAATTTCATTCACAACGTTGTCAGCCCTGTTTAAAGTAGATTGTGATTTAAGAAAAAATGTTTGTCATTAGAAAAAAAATATTTGATGTTATAATGTTGGATTATTGTTAAAAATGTTAGAGCTGTTGTTGGTTAGTGTTAAGTGATTTTTGAATTAAAAAAATGTGTTTTGAAAAAAATGCCTTTGTCGTTTGTCTGACTATAAGAATGTTTGATTCATGCTCTTTGACTTCTTACTATCCCTCTCATGACACTCATTGAACGTTCCGGCTCGAAAAAAGTGGAGGGATGTTTTCCTTCACGTCCGCGCTTTGACTTTAAGAACCGGGGTTGTTTCCAGTCTAACCATCCATTGTCGACTCATCCTCCTACGAAGATGTGCTCCAAACTAGCTAATCTAAACGAAGCCTACGTGAATTTGCATAGGGTCAGACACAGTCTGATACCGAAGCCAGAAGAGATAGAGAATGTGAGAATGTTAAAAGTCACTGAAGACCTGATAGAAGAGCTCTTCAGAGAAGAAGTGAACAGGGAGAAAGAAGAATGGACAGAGAAGTACAGACTTCAGAGACAGCAGCAACAACAACAACAACAACAACAGCAGCAGCAACCTGAACCTGAGAGAGGCTTTGTCGATTGTCGTATCGACACCAAAGAGTTCTTCTTCTCTTTCCGAAGAAGCAGACCTATCGCCAGAAAGTCCATCCTCAGAGGACATCGCATTCTTAGAAACTAAAAGATTGCCATAGCAAACAAAAAAACAGCCCTTTTCAGGGCTACCCCAATAATCTAGAAAAGAAATAACTTCAATTTGCCAATGTGTGTAGGTAGAGTAGTGTGAATATAAACACTAACTCTTTTTTTATAGTGTGAGGGTATGTGTTTGTGTATAGGATTGTGTGTTTGTAAGTGCTCAAGTAAGTTGGTGTGGATAGTAGATTAAGATAATGTTTTTTTGGCTGTTAGAGGTGTGGGGAGAGTAGATTTGGGGTTGGATTGGATTGCTTTGCGTATGTGAATAGTATATTATTTGTTTAATAAAATTTTTATAATAGTGATGGGTAGCATAAAAAAAGTGAGTGAGTGTTTCTTTTAGGTCCGCGCGTTGTTTGGTCATGATCTAGGTAAGATCAATTTTATGTTTTTAGGGGGATGTTTTCCTTCACGTCCGCGCTTTCACTATAAATTGAAACTCGCTGGACAGTCTAGCTACCCTGTTCATTCGTTGACAAAACAATGAATACCAGAATTGTGAAACTGCTAGAACTCCAGATGCACCTGGAATATGCCAGGAGCATACTAAATGAACTGGCCGCGGAGGCCATTGTAGAAGAAGCAAGAATGAAAGAGGAGGAGAAGGAAAGAAGAAGAAAAGAAGAGGAGGAGAGAAGAAACAAAGAAGAGGAGAGAGGAAATTTCAGAATCCCAGAGACAGAAAATTGGGATTCTGAAGCCACATATCCCGCCTCAGCACTCCCAAGAAGAAAGGTGAAAGGAGACTGGGGAAGAAGATGCGTGTGTGGCTCCAGGCCAGGAAGGTTAGTTAGTTAGTTGGATTATAGTGGTTTTCGTTCTTTTAGATAGGTGCATCTGGAGTTCAAAATAAAAAACCAACAGCCCTTTTCAGGGCTACCCAATACTCTAGAAAAGAAATAACCATCAATTTGCCAATGTGTGTAGGTAGAGTAGTGTGAATATAAACACTGAATCTTTTTTTATAGTGTGAGGGTATGTGTTTGTGTGTTTGTGTTTGTAAGCGCTCACGTAAGTTTGTGTGAATAGTAGATTATGGGTTGGTTTATTGTTTCTTAGCGTATGTAGAGAGTATAGTTTGGGTTTTGTAAAAGCTAAAGTAGGATTGTGTGGATAGTAGATTATGGATTAGGTTTTAATGATTTGCGTGTGTAAATAGTAGATTTGGGGATTGTTCATTGATGGTTCACGTATGTGGATAGTAGATTATATGAAATGAGAAAAGTAGGGGGGTGTTTTCCTTCACGTCCGCGCGTTGCTTGGTCATGATCTAGGTAAGATCAATTTTATGTCTTAGGGGGATGTTTTCCTTCACGCCCGCGCTTTTCGTATAAGAACTCACCACGTTCGTCGTTCGAACCATTCTACGGAATAACAGATACAAGATGGAAGTGTCGGCGTTGTTTAATGACTTAAGAAATGTTTACTTTTGGATGATAGATGGAGAATATACTATTGAAAGGATAGAAAGAGAATGGAGGTTGAGAAAAAGTCTTGACTATGTCAATGAACTAAAATTAGCGAGGAAGATGATAGAGGAGATGATAGAGGAAGAAGTTAAGAGATTGAGAGGATTGATTCAACCAGAGTATGTAAGAGTGGGGACTATAAAAGAGTCTATGGACAAGGTAAAAGGAGAGAGATGCTATTTAGAAGAGCTAGAGAAATGGTCAGAGTGGAAGTTGGTGAAAAGGGGCAGTGAACAACTAAAGAAAGCGGAAGAAAAGATGAAAAAGATAATAGAGGAAGAAGTGCAGAAAATTAAGGACAGGTGGGCAAAAGATAGAAAAGAACAAGAGAATAGAAAGAAAAAAGAAGAATATGAGAGACTGAACAATAACTGGATAAAAATCCAACAGAAGTTCCGAGCCATGGGTCACCCGGACTGGATACCGGAAAATGAAAAGAAGAAGAACAAAGGAATTTGGGGAAAGATTAGGGGCTGGATGAGGAAATGTAGGAAATAGAATAAAGTCAAAGGCCCTTTTCAGGGCCACCCACATTTCTCGAAAAGAGAATGACTTTTCATTGCCTACCCCTTTTTAAAAAAAAAAATTTATTTTTTTTTTTTTAAAAATAAAAATCCCATGTTCAATTTCCCTTGTAGCTCAACAGTCCCACGATTTTTCTCCATGTTAATTTCCCTTGTCGCTCAACAGTCCCACGATTTTTTCTCCATGTTAATTTCCCTTGTCGCTATATGTTCCCACGATTTTTCTCCATGTTAATTTTCCATTGTCGCTATATGTTCCCAGCGGGGGTCTGTAATGGTAATTCCCATTGTCGCTATAGTATCCCACTTTACTACTTACATTCCACCCCAAATGAATGTTTGGACACAGCAATAATACAAAATTGGTTCTGCTAGATCTTAAAGCACGAATTAATAATCCTTCCAGTAGCAGGATTGTAGAGTCTCCTGATTTACCCAAGGTCGCAATTAACATTTTCTATTTTTTTAAAAACATTACCTAATGAAGAACAATCTTATAAAAAGTTCTCAATATTTAAAATAATAAAATCCATTCTTAGAAAGTCTGTTACTAAATTTGTAATATATAACCTGGACAATGTCGGGTACGCAAGGTAAATTGTAGGAGAAATTTCAATAACCTAGACCAAGACCTAAATAAATATGTTTAATTCTATTAATAATGATCCTGATATTAAACACATACTCCTATGGAATATTTTAACCATGAGTTGTTTATAGGATTAAAACAAAATTCAGGTAAAGTACAAAATAACTTGATTTTGGGCAAGGGCAAGTCCAACATACAATGTTACATCACAATAGCATAGAATGAAATAAAATATTTAAAAACTAACAACGATTCATATTAGATGTATATAACAATAAGGACGAATGTTTTTCGTCTATACCGATTTATCTCTGCAATTAAATTTGACTGCAGATAAGGATGTGTGTTTGTATGTAATTATGGTTGTTTATCATCCGATTTGTGTGTTCGAGTCCAAGGCTCGGCTAGCGTGGGTAAGTGGGAAAGCCTGCCAGTAGCTTCTCGTGGGTCGGTGGTTCTTCCCTGGGTTTTCCAGGGTTCTTCCTCCACCAGTTATACTGGCCGCTATGTATAGCCTATCTTGTGCTGAAAAATGGCGTTAAACCCTAGAACAACAAAATCATCCGATTTGTGTTTTTATCTGTACACTATGGGCCACATTTAGAATCCTCTTCTCCTTGCACTCAATAGTTGGACACAATTAAATTTTGACCGACAAAATGCGAACTTGCACAGTGTGGGAAACTGTGTGTTATTAGGGTATTGGGAATTTACACATAGAGCCACCCTATATTACTTTCAAAATATTTAAATCTGATCACGTTATGTGTATATCCATTGAAACGTTGTATCTTCAATTTAACACATTAACCCCTGGTGACGAGTTTACGTGGCAGGAGGTAGTAGCCTACTGCCGAGCTCTGTTGCGTCAACGTCATGTAAGATACACTAAAGTGGGCGGTATTATAGAAAGGTAGACAGATGTAGCTCTACAATGATACCAAATAATCTGGAAGTTCTAGTTGCGCTACAAAATACAGAGGTGAAAACCTCATTTTTGGACCTGATTTTTTTCCACCCAAAATTCGCCCGTGGTCAGAATCCGATTCTGTGTCCGGATTTGAGACTTTTTGGTCTCAGATCTAAGGCAGACCGGTAGGAACTGCAACCAGACGATGAACCTTTGCAAAAAGCAGGATAAGATGGGCATTTGGAATAAAGAGTGGTCTCCATACGAAAATAATGAGTCCGATAAGCAAAAAAATAAATTAAAAAAACTCCAACTTTTACCCTTCTGCTCATGCGCGAGCCAAATAAGCAATGAAAAACGATGTTTTTAACACAACTAGGCATTATGTTATTGGAAAATCACCAGGAAGTTCCTTTCTTAGGATTATTTCAGAAATAGCTTTCAAAATGTGTTTCCTACTCGAACTTCAGGCGAAAATGACAAAAACCTCCAGGGGTTAATGCTTTAATATTGTGTTAATCTTTGCCTGTTTTAAACAGAATCTCCCAAACACAGTCTGATCCAAGGCTTGCATGTAATGCATGCATATACATGATCTTCAAGATTGATTCTTTTTAAAATAAAAAATAAGGGTTATATTGTTTTTCTCTTAAATTTATGGGTATTTTAAAACAAAACTCTGATCTTTTTTGTCACTAAAACATGTTTTTCTTTGCATTATTTATTCTAAAGACCTTTACGAATCACAAAACGTAGCTTTAAAGGTCTTTAACGGTAATATTGAATTGCACTGATAAAACTTTAAAGGCCTTTCAATGTAATATTGAATTCCGCTGATGGAACTTTAAAGGCCTTTCATGGCAATATTAATTTCCACTGATAGAACCTAACATGATATGTGAAAGTTACAAAATATCTTTGCCCTGAAGTTCACATCTCGTTGATATGGACAATCTTACGGAGAATGATGCATGCTTCAAGTAAGTTCATTATCAATTGTAGGTGAATTGTTAGTCAAAACAGACTACCAAATATAAAAGTTAACTGTTTTTACTTATGCTTCAGCCACTTGGTGTGCGGACAGTAGTTTCCTAATCACGAGTCATCCATGCTCTTGGGATCCCAACCAAAATCTTGTTTGAAAGACTCCATACATTCGATGGATTCAAAACGTTCAAACTCAGTTTACATTTTGTATAAGCTGGTATGACAAAATCGATAGAAACATGATTTAAGAGACCGAACCATTTAATCGCAGGGGAAAGTGTGTTAAACATTTTTTCAACATGATATTTCAAGATATTTTTTCAACCTATATAATAAATAGAATCATTTCCTCTTCTATAAATAAGAGCAAGAGCATATTTTTCAAACAATTTTGTAAAATAAAAATGAATACAACCAAATAACTAACCTGACCATCTCTGAATCGAGCAGATTATTCCACGACTAATGCAATGTATTCTTCTCTAGTTTAGTAAAGAAAGTAAAACAAGTTAAAGAGAAAAAAAAGAATCGGCATACCCAGCTCTCAGTTATAAAAAGATCGTTTTATTCGGATGAAATATTCGGATTTTTACCCATAATACCTTGCTCATGAGATCCTTGAACTATCTCGATACACATGAAGAAATTCCAATGCTACAGCCTATATACATTTCAAGACGTCTCATATCTACCGTCATTTTATAATAATCCTCAACAACGTCGCCACCCCTAAATAACATAGTTACAGTAATTGGGGTTGTCCAGGTCACTTCTTCGTTTAGTATTTTCATTTTATAACACCAACACCAACTTCCAAATTCTGTAATTTCTAAAAGGGGAGTTCTGCATGTCACTTCTTCTTTAATATATTTATCTAATCCCACCCACAGCATAACATTTCAATAGATAATCTCACCTACGATACACTACTTCCTGATCTGTTTGAACGATTACATTCACTTTCCTTCTTTTAAAAACATTAAAACACAAGGAGTATCAAGCTCCTGCCACTCTGAAAAACCTGATAAAACCAGAGAAAATATATAAGTATGGCATGGTGCAGTTTAAAATTTGTCTACAGTACCTGAATAGCTGTGTGTACAGGTCCCTGTATTCCATGTTATTACAGGGAAGAGGTCCTCCCAAATTGTTATAGATCTTTCTCGTGCTCATTAGTATTTAATTTCCACCTGATATCTGATTTAGACCAATGTTGGAGTCACATAATATGTATAAGTCAGAAACGGCGATCACAACATTATAAATTTACCTTTTTCGGCCTTGGAGCTGTCTACCACAAATATAGATACAATTCAACAGTCGTTTTAACGTACTAAAATTAGTCACTTTAGAACATAAATAAATGGTCGAGATTTCCAATGATCATGCAGCTACTTATGGTTAGAAGCCGACCATTTATTTTCCAGAAGGAGGGGTACAGATCTTAGACCTTCTTTTTAACCAGGATACTCTTTCTTTTACTTCAAGATAATTTAGCTTTTTAAGTAAAATAATTTAACTAATCTGTAGCGTACTAAACTGATGGGAGGGGAGAGGCGGTGGCCTCGGGTGCAAGAGGTCATGGGGCGGCAAAACAGCTAATAAATGTTTAAATGCTGGCAAGTTGCTGTAGGAGCCATCAACGCTGCTCCGGGCTCCGTTTACCCTTAGTAAGCTACTCGATATAAGTGTTTTCAAAGTTAAGAAAAGAGCAAGACAATATGATTCAAGCCATTTGAGAGCAGGATATTTTTTCTCCCACCCCACCGAAAATTAAATGGGCGGTCCCTTTAGGCAACGCTATGTACAAGTAAACAGAAGAAGATTGCTTTTCAACGAAATTTCTAAATTTTGCCATTGTTTTAAGACTACATTTTGCTTTATTCGTAGCACATGTGCTTTTGTGTGTGTGTGTGTGTGTGTTACGTATATGGTTGTACTTTACTGATTACCAGTTCCAAAACTGTCAGCCTAGAAAACCTTAAATAATGAATTCCCAGATGGTCTGACATCGAACACCGGACATGCATTGGCAAAGGCAAATGTAGCAACAAGGCAATTCAGGACGGATATATCAGGATAATTTCCAATTACCTGGTAGACTGTGGTATCAGACGTGTTTAACTCATTTTACTTTCCAGAAACCTCGGCTGACGGTGGATTATCATCTTTCGCACGAATGTGAAAAGTACTTTTGTCAGGACTCAGCCAATCAAATATGATCTGATATAGTCTATCAGTTGTTCAATGTCGTTTTATAAAAGCATTTTTAGTGTCAATAAATATGTACAGATTGCCATACCTGATTGGAGAAAAGCGTCTTTTTATGTTTTACCTTGGAAGCATTGCAAGTCACAACATTGCAAAGCTAGTCACCCTCGTGTTACATTGGTTAGGTCGTTCCGAGGAAGAAGTGGAAATCAATTTTTGAAATGTTCGCTATGGACATGATACTACTGCAAACAGAGCCATGTCAGACACATTTCTAGTAGAAAATATCCTAGAAAATATTTTTGCAATGTTTGATCAAAAAAGACCCAGCTGTTCTCGAGAAATTTAATAGAAGTTTACCACATGTTTGCTGCAATGGAAACTACCCCTTTGCTTACAGTGCCAAGCAGGACAAATGTTTTAGGGCATGCTCTAAAAAGTACTCGACCAACATTAACTGAAACTAGTCCACTCGTTCTGGAAAGGCAAGTTTCTAAGGGTTTGAGGGCTTGGTGGAGACACCCCGGTCACAACTTGATAGAAATATTACAACCCATCCTGATCAAAATTGGTTCAGCCTTTCCAGAGAAAAAGTCAAAAGCGATTTTCCTACCGACTACTGAAAAAGATACATCACTGCAACATAAGTAGTGAAAGGGGACGATTCAGCGACAATGGGAATTAGCATTACAGACCCTACCCCCGGGAAGGTTTAGCGACTATGTAAATTTAACATGGAGAAAAATCGTGGGATTGATTAGCGACAAGGGAAATTAACATCGAGAAAAAATCGTGGGACTGTTGAGCGACAAGGGGAGTTAAACATGGGAATATGGGACTGTATAGTGTCAAGGGAATTTAAACAGGGTGGGACTATATAGCGACAATGGGAAATTTAACATGGGATTTTTCTTTAAAAAAAAAAAATAAACAAAATAAAAAGGGTAGGCAATGGAAAGTCATTCTCTTTTCGAGACCTATGAGTGGCCCTGAAAAGGGCCTTTGGGTTTATGTTAATGTATCCATTAACATAAGTGGCACCGCATTAGTCTTCTTCTTGTCCTTAGGCTGCGTCTCACTGTAGGACCGTAAATAAGCACTCTTTTGAGGCATCCTTGAATTTCTACGTAGATCCTACGTATCCACAGACTGGTGTCTGTCCTGTGGACAACGGTCCACTTAGATCGGACATACATTAGCATGTCCGTCCTAAACATCATTGAAGACACAAGGGTGGATGATTCGACTGTGGTCCACATCTTGAGGTGACGAGAACAGGTGAATCAATGCAGTGAACTGCGCTTATTTATAGGTAGAGGAAGGATTGAAACGGATTGAGTTCATTCACCAATCCGAACACGCGTTACAAAATTCAGTTAGCCCGCATCCAATCCAAAGAGAACAGTCTGTGACGTCACGTGGTCTATATAGATTCGCTAGCGCCTGTGTGCAGTCAATCTATGCGACAGTGATTCAACATGACGGAAACTCAGAAAACGATTCATTGGGGTGCACCAGCAGTGGAGACCGCCCAAGGGAACCCGGACTTACTTTCAGAAGAGGTAAATTGGGATTTTGTGGATTTTCTTACCTCGCAAGAATTTGTTCCGGAACCTTCGTTACCTTCTTCATTACCGCAATTGGAGAATTTTAGACAGAGACAGAAAGAAGAATTGGAGAAATTTATACAACGACAAAAGGAAGCGGAACAAGCTTTTCTCCTACAGCAACAGCAGCAAGAAGAAGAGGTAAGAAAAAAACAACAACAAGAAGAAGTAGCAGCAAAGAAACAAGAGGGTGAAAATCAAACGGTCACGGTACTGTTGGACATTTTAGCGGAGTTAAGAAGTCTGAAACAAATGTATCAGACTTCTTTATTACGACCGAAGAGAATACGACCTTCCCGAGCTAAACACGTCAACCCTGTGACTAAGCCTACCGTACCACCCTTAGTGATTTCAACCCAATCATCATCAACAGTACGCAGTCCAGAAGTAGGCCTTGGCCGTGGCAAAGGTTTAAGGCAGTTAAAGTTGATTGCTTAAACTCACCCCTACACCAAAAAAGGCCCTTTTCAGGGCCACCCACGTCTCTCGAAAAGAGATAGCCTTTCAATTTGCCAATAACTAAAAAAAAACAAAACATTTTACCCCTATAGTACGTGTATATGAGTGCGTGAGTGTAGCTTCTTATTTTAAAATCAAAGCTCAAAGACACTTACCTTATATAATTAATGTATTCTTTTATCCATAGTTACAATTCAATTCACAATTCACAACGAGCACTTTAAAAAGTTCATAAACTTCTTCTGTCTCATTGTTTACTCTCTCTGTTTTTTAAATTTCTTCACCCTCACAGGCTTTTCCTCTTCTTCCTCCTCACTTTCTTCCCTTCTTCTTTTATTCTCCTGTTTCTTTTTCTTTACCTGACTGCTTCCTTCCTCTGAAGAATCCCTCTTTTCTTCTGACTCCTCTTGTTTCTTTTTTGGGCAATCTGGAGACCAATATCCTTTTTCTTGACAATAATAACAGGTATCTTGACTTTTGTGTTTTTTAGCCCCTTTTTTCTTTTTTTGACGGTCTGGACACTCTGAAGACCAATGCCCTTTTTTCTGACAGATAGAGCAAGTATCTTGACTTTTATCTCAAAAGGAAGGCGAGTAGTCCGTCGGCTGGTCTGAAGAGAATTTTCTAATGACCCCTCGCAAAGCTCTGATGAAACGTTCCATCTGGGTAGTCTCTTCCATCGTTGTGCTCGGTTTGAGAGTAAAATGAATAGTGAAAGGACAAGACACACACCCTTTTATATACGCTGGTCTGCCATGACTATAAATTAGTTTATGTTGTTTAAACTTGAATCATTTGACGTTTTGCACTCAAGATGAAACGATCCAATTCATTTGAGAAGAAAGAAGAAGAAAGTAAGAGGCAGAAACGTGATCTATCGCCTCGTACCAGGGCTGAAGTCTTGGCACAAATTCATGCCAGTGATTTTGAAGAGGACATGAGTGAACCAGAATCCGAACCCTCTAAACAAAGTTCGTCACCCTTAGTCAACCCTGAAAAATACTATTCCATTCGAAAGACGGAAAAGCGCTCCTCTAGAAAATTTAGAACTACGGCTTACAAATACACGGTGAAATTTAAAGATTTCAAGTCCGAAGTACCGTTAGATAAAGCAGAATGGTTCATCACCGGAGTGTGGGATTCTTTGCTCACCTCACTCAAGCGACAATGTCAACCCAAAGAAGACGATCGCTTGAGACTCTCCATACAACACGACGGTTTGAAATCCCCTGTTTGGATCGAGTTTAGCACCCCTGCAGAATTGACAACTTCCAAAGTCATGGACAAGATTCAACACGTGCAACAATCTAATGACCAGTTTGACATCACCGATGGAAAAGCCACACTGGACATGACCCACGTCTCTCCTCCTCAAGGGACCGGACAACGCAATAAGGTCTTACTGGTGAACGACTTTCGCAGCACCAAAAAGAGTCTAGTCCAAATTCACAATTCTCAAGACCAGATGTGTTTAGCCCGTGCCATCGTGGTGGGACGAACGTATGCCAACAAGAACGACACGGTAGAATGGAAAAGAACCTGGAAAACTATCCAACGATCCGATTTAGCCAAACAACGAAACGAAGCAGAACTCCTGTTGCACCAAGCTGACCTATCCAAAGACACACCCTGTGGCATTCCTGAGATGCAAAAATTGCAAGCTGTCCTAGCTCCACGCCACACCTTGAAAGTGCACCCTCAAGAAGTGCGCGGACCTCTGTTGTTTCGAGGCCAAGACTTTAAGGACGGAAAATACATTCATGTCTATTATCACGATGACCATTTCGATACCATTACCAGTATCACTGCATTCCTGGTATACGGTTATTACTGTGAGAAATGTGACCATGGTTATAATAATCGAGAGCAACACAAACATTGTGGATTGAAATGCTCAGGATGTTTGGCCTCTCCACCCTGTCTGAGCGAAGGACCAGTGCCTTGTTCAACTTGTCTGCGCACGTTTGTCAGCCCTACCTGTTACCAACAACATTTGAAGACGCAAGGTTCACAGCAGAAATATGCTTGTCAACTGCTGAGATTGTGCCCTACGTGTGGACAAGGCCTACGTACCAATTATGCCAAGGCACACGTATCTTCAGGAAAGAAAAAATGTCACATTTGTCATCACATCGTCGACTTGGAACACCAATGCTACGTGCAAAAATACCAACCCCCACCAGAGAAAGAGGACGGTCACAAGAAGAAAGGCAATTTCATCTTTTTTAATTTCGAATGCATGCAAGAGACCGGTATTCACATTCCTAATTTCTGCGTGGCTCATCGAGCGTGCGAGAAGTGCATTCAGGAACCTATCTTCAGTCATTGCCCTCACTGCAGCAAGATTCCCGGAGGGCGTGAAAATATCTTTCGAGGATCTAACACGTTAGCCGATTTTGCCAAATGGGTTTTAGACCACATTGACAAGACGTGGAGCCAAGAGGACATCGAACGTTACGGAGATTGTCATCGTCATGCCACGGTGATGGCTCACAATTTCTCCGGATACGATGGACAGTTTCTTTTGAGATACTATACGGAACAAGGCACCGAGCGTCCTAAAGTCACTTTGAACGGAGCCAAAATCATTTTCATGCAAGTGGGACAAGTGCAGTTTAAAGATTCGATGAGTTACTTGGCCATGCCTTTGAGTCGAATGCCTAAAACGTTTGGAATGACAGAAATGGCTAAAGGGTACTTTCTTCACTTTTTCAATACGGAAGCCAATCAACATGCCGTTCTACCCCATTTGCCTGAGGCTCACTATTACGACCCCGACAACATGCGCACCGAACAACGAGAAGCTTTCTACGCTTGGTACCAAGCTCACACCTCCGACCCTTTCGACTTTCAGGAAGAAATGCTAAAGTATTGTCGTTCCGACGTGGACATTTTACGGCGTTGCTGTGGAAAATTTCGAGAACTGTTCATGGAACACGGAGGGGTCGATCCTTTGAAAGAAGCTTGCACCATTGCCAAAGCGTGTTCCTTAGTGTATCGACAACGATTCATGCCTGAAAACACCGTAGCTGTCATCAGTCCTCAAACGACCCACTATGTCAAAGGTCAATACTCGGTCAAAGCCCTACGCTGGTTACGTTACTTGTGCGACAAGGAAGACAAGTGGATTCAGCATGCCCGCAACGGAGGGGGTGAAAAGACCATCGGAACGTATTCGGTCGATGGCTGGGACTTAGAAAACCCCAAGATCGTGTACGAGTTTAACGGTTGCTTATTTCACGGATGTCCCGTCTGTTACCCTGACCGTGGCACTAAATATCAGTTTTTACAACGAACCATGGAAGACTTGTACCAGGACACTTGTCAGCGACGCCTAAAGTTGGAACAGGAAGGATACTAAGTGGTGGAAATGTGGGAACACGAGTACGATCACCGTATGAAAACCGATCCCGAGTTTAAACGCCTCGTGGAAAGTTACCAGTTCATGGACCCGCTGAACCCGAGGGATAGTTTGTACGGAGGAAGGACCAATGCCACCTGTTTACTGTACCAAGCCGACGAAGAGAAAGGAGAAGAAATCAAATACTTGGACGTGTGTTCGCTGTATCCCTACATGTGCAAATATTGTCGCTTTCCTGTAGGGCACCCGCAATTGTTCACGGAACAAATCGACCTGAAAAACATTAGACAATACGAAGGTCTGATCAAGTGTAAAGTTTTGCCACCCACGGACTTGTACCATCCCGTGTTACCTCACCATTGCCAAGGCAAACTGATGTTTCCTTTGTGCCGTACTTGTGCCGAAACGTGCAACCAAGATCAGCCTTGTCGTCACACCCAGGAAGAATGGGCTTTGACGGGAACCTGGGTCAGCGTAGAATTGTTCAAAGCTCTGGACATGGGATACCAACTGTTAGAAGTGTACGAAATTTGCCACTTTCCCAAGACACAACAATACCACAAGGGTGACCCCAGTCAGAAAGGCATTTTCGCCGATTACGTGGATGCCTTTTTGAAACTGAAGCAAGAAGCCAGTGGCTATCCGTCCTGGTGTCACACTCCCGAAGACCAAATACAATTCAAAGAGAAATACCATGAACAAGAAGGCATCTCTTTAGACCACATCGAGAAAAACGAAGGCAGGCGATCGTTTGCCAAAGTGATGTTAAATTGCTTGTGGGGTAAAATGGCACAACGACCGTGTTTACCCAAGACGGAATATTTGACAGAACCTTCCCGCTACTTCCAGATGATTCACGACAAAACCAAATACATGAAACACGTGGACGTCGTTCGAGAGGATTTGATCTTGGTCAATTACGAAGAAGATCTGGACTTTGTACAAGACGACCCTTTTGGAAATGTCATCATTGCGGCTTACGTGACAGCTCATGCTCGCTTAAAATTGTACGAAGCTTTAGAACTGTTAGGGGAACGCGTCCTGTACTTTGACACGGACAGTTGCATTTACATCCATCACCCGAGTCGACAGCACCCTGACATCGAAGGAGACCGTTTAGGAGCCTGGACAGACGAGCATCCCGACGACAAGATTCTAAGTTTCGTCAGTGGCGGTCCCAAAAATTACGGCTACGAATACCGGGACCCACAAGGAGAAGTGCACACGACGTGTAAAGTGAAAGGATTGACTCTGAATTATCGTACCAGTCGTGTGGTCAACTTTGGGGTACTGAAAGAAGCCTTGCAATCGGGAGAAGATGAACACTTTAAAGTGACCACCTATCAACCCAACAAGATTGTACGTTTACCCACTCACCACATCGTCAGTCGGCCCTTGGAAAAAGTCTATTAAATCGTGTACCAGAAGCGAGTTCGACTTCCCAATCATTTCACCTTGCCGTATGGACACGTCGGTATTGGTCTCTATATAAAAAGGAAACCTAGGCAAGATCGATAGTTCATTGGGACTACCAAGACCGAGCGAACAAGATGAATACTTTCAGAGAAACACAAAACAAGTTTAGAAAGGCACACTTCAAGTGAGGGAGTTCTGAAGTGGAATGCGATTGTGAGCCTTGCGATGGGTACGATGCTGTACGTTGTGACCTTAGCGATGCCGTAAAGGATCGTGGGAACTTTGTTCTCACTACCCCTATCATGGAAGGGATGCTGTGCGCGTCAAACTTGAGGGATGCGAAACCGATGCTGCTCGTCCTCTTGGACACTTTACTGGGTTTCGTTTTAAAGGGGAATGTTCACCTTCACGTCTACCCCCCTACGGATGTCATCCAGCTCTGAGCAAACTCCTACCCATGTCACCCAACCCTCATCGAAACGAACCTGTGAAAGACGAATATTCGTTTCCTGTGCATTTGTCGGAATACTGCGACTTTGAAAATCGTCTTCAATCGTTCAAAGGAAAATGGCTTAAGTATCTGGGAGACCGACCCCCGAAGAATTAGCCAGAGCCGGATTTTTCTACTTGGGCGAAGGAGATAAAGTCAAGTGCTTCAGTTGCGGTGTGTCACTTCACCACTGGGAACCGCAAGATTCGGCCTACGTAGAACATGCTCGATGGTCACCGAATTGTCATTACTTACCCTTAGTGGGACCGAGACATTAAAGTAACTTACCATGTCGTTGACGAAGAAGAAACCAGTTTGGCTAGGAGTCAAATGTTGGACATCACCGAGACCAGTATTTAAACTTCATTTCAAAAACGATATTGAATCATTACCTAAAGAACTGAAAGAGAAGATTTACAAGGAAGTTTGGCAGGGACTTGCCAGAGTGAAATCTCAATGGGTCACTGTAGAACTTTTGTGCCGAGAAATTCACAAGAGGAAAGTGAAAAAAGTCAACCAGTGTGTTACATTTCTTTGGGTCAAGTGTGCATTCGTCCTATTGTATTACTCTAGACCGTTTACATCAAAAGAGTTCAGTGACATTCTTGGACGTTACCCTGAATGGCATTGGTCAGAAATTACTCACTATGTGGATTATTTTTGCTCTAGGAGAAGATTGTGAATTGTACGGACTGGCCTATTCATGGATACTTTACAAGAGAACATTCGTGCTTTGCCTGTGGAGTTGAGAGAACGCATTTACCGAGAGCTGGTCAAAATACAAGTCAAACGTAAAGAACAATTGCATCCGTTACGTCACCAGATCTTTAACCACTGGTACCTAAATGGTATAAGAGGACTGATTCGTCAGAAATTCTTTCAGTGGTCAGACCTTGTTCAACACTTTCAGTTTGTGAATGAACTAAACGTTCGTAATTTTGGTTACTTCGAGATTCACCTACTGCAACGTATTGAGGAAGACGAGTTAAAGGATTACCAACATATTTTACGTGAAATCTGCTTAGCGGAAGACGAAACATCTAGACAAACTCTGACTTTTCGGTTACAGTATGTAACATTTAAATTCCCTACTGGAGAACGAACATGTATAGTTAGAAATTACCTTTATTGCTTCCGAAACAAAGAGACTATAAAATCAGGCTGCCATGCCACGGATTATGTCACATATCATTGAACAGATTCCGTGGAAGGACCTCAATGACCATATTCAAACCGTGGATCATTAACATCGATTATTACAAGAACTGTATCCATTCAATTTGGGTCGACAAGTGGTGTGTGTCTTAGTGACTTGTTTTCTGGGATTTCGTTTACCAGCCGATTCTTTGTGGACTCTTTACGATCAGTACTTACCACACCCCCCATGGCCTTAAATGGTCACGAAAAACTCCTTTTGCTCAAAGCCTTGCGTTTTCATCTCGATACTTCTCGACCTCTACGGGAAAAAAAGATTCGTCAACTTTTAGCTACCCAAGACGTGTATGACGATGTGTGTGTAGCTTGTGACTTATGACAGAGGTCCGTGCCTGGAAAGAATGGGATTTTGAGGCTTGGACCCAAGAAGTGGCCCAGTATGCACGAGAGTTGTTCAAGGAAAAAAGTTACTTTCCGACCAGTGTTAGTGACGGTGGCACAAGAACCCGTCACCCAGGACAGGACTGTCATGGACAGGCCTGAAAGACCCTTTCGGGAGGACACTTGTGTGACCTTGCCCCCTATAGAACTGGTCAGAACATTACCCAAAACATGTTGTACAGACACTTGTGTTTATTCCACGTTAACGGTTATCATGTGCCTTTTATCCTTGTACTTAAGCCTTTGGCTTTTATGTATTTTTGTCTTTCGTATTCATGTTTAAAACATTCAATAAACGTGTTCTGAAAAAAAGTATATAAACTCTTGTCTTGTTTGTTTTCGTGTCACAAGTGACATTCCTAACACTATGGCTACCTCTGCTGTCTCTGCTCCCTCTTCCTCTACTGACAAAGTCATCGACTAACACTTAGATCGTGCCAGGTGGGAGGCTTTGTATCTTCGCCATCCTTTTAACATGCTCATTGCTGGACCTAGCGGTTCAGGCAAAATCGAATTCGTCAAACGTTTGATCGAACATAAACATCATTGGATCGATAGGCCACCTCAGCGGATCGTGTGGTGTTACAAAGAGTGGCAATCGGCGTACAGCCTCTTGCAAGAAAGTCAAGGCGATTCCATCGTGTTTGTGGAAGGCATTCCAAAAGAAAACGACGGCATCGTCTATGACCCCCGTCAAACCCATTTGATCATTTTCGACGACATGTTAGGAGAAGACGAAGAAGAAATTAAACTGTGGTTCAGGCGCAAAGGGCATCACCGTAATGCCAGTGTCGTTTACATCACCCAAAATTTGTTTCAACAAAGTAAAGCCCATCGCACCATCAGTCTCAATGCGCATTACGTGGTCTTGTTTAAAAGCCCTCGAGCTAAATCGCAAGTGCAAGTCTTAGCCAAACAGTTAGGAACGCCTTGGCTGACTCAGGCGTACGACGATGCCACTCAAACGCCACACGCCTATTTACTCGTCGATTTGAAACCTACGACCCCCGAGGATTTGCGATTTCGTACCCACTTGTTTCACCACTGGTGCCAAGACGGAGGGCCTGTCCTGTACACGTCTCCGTCCTCGACTTAATTTCACTCCACATAAAAAATCTATAAAAACCTCAGACCCTTTTTCGTCTGTCTCACACATTTTGAACATGACGTACCTTCAGTCACATCTTCCCGTCAAATTGATTCGTGCCTTGTATGGCATCAGTCGAGAAAAAAATCCACAAATACGAGCTCGTGTCTTAGAAGCTAGTCTCAAAGAAGTCTTACGATGGTTCACGGTGACGGCACGTCAAATACTCCAAGGAATCATTCAGATTCCTCATCAAACCAAACGCTTTTTCGATCGAAACAAAGTCGCTTTGGTCCAACTGGCCGATCCCCGCATCGACACCCAAACCAAAAAACAAATCATTTTGAAACCTGGAGGGAGCGGTACTCTAGGAGGGGTCATCATTCGCTCTCTCTTAAGATGGGATCCTAATGCCCCCAAACTTCTCCCCAAGAAAAAAGTCCAACGAAGCCCCAAGAAGAAGAAAAATACCAGGTCCCCAAGGAAAACTTCTAAAGTGGCGGGACCCTCCTCTTACCAGACACCACCCCGGAAAAAGAAAAGAAGCCCCCAGAAAAAGAAACAGAGAAAAAGTCCCCAGAAAAAGAAAAGCCCACAGAAGAAAACTAGTCGCAAGAGAGGCACTTCTTCGGCCAGGACGCAACCTTACACTCGCAAACCACGACCTGCCACGGCGGTGACTGCGTCTCCGGCAGCCTCATGTTCATCCACTTCTCCGTTGATGACACCAAGAACTGAAGAGTACTTGGAGACGTTGATCACACCAAGAACTTCTCCGTTGATGACCCCAAAAAGAACTTTCCCAGTGGCAGGACCCTCCAATTTAGTGGCAGTGGCTGCTGCTCACAAAGTACCTTCTCCCAAAATCAAAGTCCAAGAAAGATCGGGCATGTTACAAAGTTTACTGGATTTGTCCAAGCAAGAACTGGCTCGATTTAGTCCGTTGCGTACCCCTGCACGACGTCTCATGCCTGTCCTCAAATTGATACGCCGTAAAGACAATCAGTGGCGACGCGTTCCAGTATAAAAAAGGCCTTTGACCAAGTTGGGGTATCAGTGTTTTGGTGCTCCTGAAGATGTCACCCTCCAGAAAACATCCCTCTTCTAAACAACCCCAAGGAAAGAAAAGAAAAGGACTGCCTCCTCGTTTAGTCAAACATGGGGACATGTTATCTGTCCTGTCCAAATCTTCTCCACCTCTACGAAAAAAACTCATTCAATCGGCTTCCAAAGACGTCATCGATACCGTGTGCGAATGTTGTTTGAACATCTTGAAAGGCACGATCCCTTTGTCCAAACACCAGAAACAATGCTTATGCAAACATCGTCACGTTCTTCGCCAAATCGTTCAAAAGAAAATTCCCATTCGTCAAAAGAAGAAGATGTTGGCCCAACGTGGAGACTTTTTACCCCTCTTGTTAGGTCCCTTGCTGAAAGGAGTCTTGGGAACCATGTTGGGAGGATTGGTGGGAGCAAGATAAAAAGGCCTTCGGAAGTCCCAAGATCTCAGAATCGACCCCTGACAACCCCATGGAAGGACGAAAACTAGCTTCAGTGCCTTACAAACGATGGATGGAATACCATCGTTGGCAAGAACAACGCACCCCGCATCTACCTCCCAATCCCAATTTGAGCGAGATGTCCCAGTTACAACACGAATTGCAGTCCTTGATGGATCGCCAAGATTTGTCCGAAACAGAAAAATCGCAAAAGTACGGTCAACTTTTGCAACGACTGCAACTCTTTCACCAGAAAGCTTTAGACGAAACAGCTCTACCCACTCTGAAAGATTTTAAGACCTTGATGAAAAGTCCAGCACCATCACCAGTACCAGTACCAGTACCAGTACCAGTGACCAAGACAGAAAAAGGAGAAGAAGAAGAAGGGTTTCAAACTCCACCAGAAAAAGTACGCAAGTTAACAACACCACCTACCTCCAGAATTGGATGGATTAAAAAGATGATGGCCACCCCTTCTTCATCACAAGAGAAAAAGAAAGTGAAGACAGAAGTGAAGACAGAAGTAAAACAAGAACCGATATCCCCTGTTCACACATCCTCCTCCTCGACACCTATTGCTGGTTGCAATCCAAGAAAATACCCCAAGAGAAAAAGAGTAGCATCCTCCAAGAGTGGGTGTCTTCTTAACACACAAACAAACACAAAAAAATGGAAAAAAGTTTTCCAGCATTTACTACGATCCCTCCCATCCTGCAGGTTACGCAGGAGTTCAAAAATTGTATCGTGCTGCCAAAACTCGACTGAAAAGTCTCCGTTTACCTCAAGTGCAACGATGGTTACAAGAACAAGCTACCTACACTTTACACAAACCCATTCGACGCAAGTTTGCCAGAAGTGGCACCCGAGTGGAAGGCATCGATCATCAATGGCAAGCCGATTTAGCCGATGTCTCTCATTTGGCCAGCTACAATCGCGGCTACAAATATTTGTTTTGTGTCATCGACGTCTTTTCCAAATTTGCCTGGGTCGTGCCCTTGACTTCCAAATCGAGCAGCGAGTTAGTGCGAGCCCTGCAACGAGTGTTGAAACAAAGCGGTCGTCACCCTCTTCGATGGCAAACGGACAAAGGTACCGAATTTCTGAACCAAGCTTTCCAAAAAGAATTAAAGAAACGTGACATTCATTTTTTTTACCACCGAGAATCTCGAAACCAAAGCTAGCATCGTGGAACGTTTTCAACACACTTTGAAAGAACGCATGTGGAAATATTTTACGCATCACCACACTCTGAAGTACATCGACATCTTACCGCACCTGGTGCAAGCGTACAACCAATCTTACCATCGAAGCATTGGACGTGCCCCGCGAGAAGTGACTCACGACAATGAAGTGCTGGTGTTTGAGCGCCTGTTTGGTACTTCCCCGACGAGGGCTGCCCCCAAGAAAAGTGGAGTGTTGGCCGTAGGAGATTGGGTACGCATTGGCAAAACCAAACGCACTTTCGACAAAGGTTACTTACCTAACTGGGCGATCGAATTGTTTCGTGTCACTGGACGAGTGCATGGCCGTCATCCTGCCGTCTATAAATTGGGAGACATGAACGGAGAAGTGCTCAAAGGAACGCTTTATTTGCCCGAGTTACAATGTGTCACCAAAAAAGAAGACGACGTGTACGACATCGAAAGCATTCTCGAACTCAGAACCCGTAAAGTGGGCAAACGACGTGTCAAAGAAGTCAAAGTACGTTAGAAAGGATATCCACCCAGTTTTGATTCTTGGATCGACGCTTCGCAAGTCATCGACTATAAAAAGAAGTGACCATCATGCCCTTTCACACAGACGCAGCTACGTCGACCACTCCTTCACCTAGTTCTTCTGTGCAAGATTTACCAAAACAACCTTTGTGGGTGTGGTACGGAGAACGTGTGCCAAAAACGCAAATCATCTTCTTCTGCCAAATCTTCGTGGTGTATTGTGTCATCGGGGCAGCCATTGCTAATTTGAGTTTGCGACAAGGAGACAAACAATTGTGGACCATTTTATTGAGCAGTTGCATCGGTTACCTGCTTCCCAATCCCTCCCTGAAATTCTAATCGAACGGGAACCACGGAAACCTTGTGTCCAGTGCCAGTGCCAGTCACCACTCCAACAACAACCACAACCAGAACCCCATTTTGGGCGGAGACACGACTCTGACGTCCAGTAACCCCTCGGACAGCCACAGAACTCTGGAATTATGAGTCACCAAAACCAATTTTACTTAACCTTACCCAGTGACAGTTCCATGGAGGTGTTTCCCCACAACACGTTGTGCTGTTACACGGCCAAATTACCTCTGGCCATCTCATTAGATCACGAAGCCCATTGGGAAGTGGCTTTGGTAGAAATGATTCACCCTACACAAATCAAAAAATCACTGAAACTCAAAACACTTTTGACGTTGAAATTCTGGACCCAACAGTGCAGCAAACGATGACGACCACTTCTCAACATAAATCACTTCCCAAGACCCCAATACCCCGCAGCAGTAGTGACACTTCTCCTCCTTTTTACATTTATCACTTTAAAATTAACTCAGGCCATTATTTTAGTGGTCAACATCTGGTGGAGGCCATCGCTGACAAATTCTATGCAGCCTTTGACAAACTTCTGACCGGACTAAAAAAACGTGTCACCATTGAGTACCACAAACTGTCTCACCGTCTACTCATCAGATTTGAAAGTGAGGAAAAAAGTATACGTATTAAATTTTGCCCTGAATTGTATGACATTTTGGGTGGAGACCTCAATTTGGTCACGGATGAAAAGACCAAAAAGATAGAGAAAGCAGAGATGGACAACAACGGGCATTTTGCAAGGTACTTTCGTTTCCCGGTAGAACTGAACCAGGGATTGAATTTGATGTTCGTGTACTCCGATGTGGTGAAGTACAACGTGGTGGGACACACCTCCGTGCCGTTACTGCGTGTCATTCCTTTCAAAGTAAATTCTGCCACGGCCACTGACGAGGAAGGTGGAAACACTTACCACGTTCACCGCGAATTTGTACATCCTCATTATTTGCCCGTCAACAAGTCGTATTTGGATACGGTCAACATTGCTATAAAAGGAGATTTGGGACAAAATATTCCATTCACCAAAGGAAAAGTCACGGTGAAACTCCATTTTCGAAAACGGTTCTCTCACGACTCGTAAGTCATGTATCCAGTGTACCGAGGGGTTGCTCGACAGCGAGGACACGGTTTAGGAGATATGTTAAAATCGGCCTTTTGTTCGGTGGCTCCGGTGTTGAAACCGATGGTGACACGCGGATTGCACGCCTTGAAAGACGCGGCACTGACGCAAGGCAAAGAATTTCTCCAAAATGTCATCATCGACAAACAAAACCCTAAAGAAGCCTTCATGAGGGCAGGCAAAAATGTCTTGCTGCAAACGGGCAAAGACCTTTTGGGCCGCCGAGACACACCTATAAATGCCCTGCACGTTACCGAGTCAGGCATTCAGCAAGGACAAGGCAGAAAGAGACGACGAAGAAAACACCCTTTCACCAGACTTCACACGTCTAAAGCGAGAAAGGCCACGAAAAGAAGAACCGTTCGAGACTTAGACGTTTTCGATTATTGAGACAAGTCGGAACTGGATCTGTTTGCCATGCCCCCCACCATGCTGACCATGCAAGAATCCCAATGGGTGGAATTTCACCCCGTCTCCTCACTGACAGATTCCGCTCCCATCGAGTTTGACATCAAGGGACAGCCCGAAGATTACATCGATCTGAATAGCAGTTACTTGTACTTGAAAGTCAAAGTTCTAGATAAGGGAGGAAATTCTATAGTAGACGAGAAAGTAGCTCCTGTCAACAATTTAATGCATTCCTTGTTCAGCTCAGTGGACTTGTACTTGAATAACAAACTAGTCAGTAGCAGCATGGATACTTACCCTTCCCGTGCCTACCTGGAAAATCTTTTGACGTACGGAATAGATGCCAAGAACACCCATCTCAATGCTTGCGTGCTATGGGAACCTGACGAAGCGGGCGACTTTGATGATAAAGATATTGATGTTGACCCCAAATCAAAAGCAAACGTCAATGAGGGATTTGTAGAACGAAGAAAGAAAATATTAAATGGAAAGAGTTTAGAACTGATGGATCGTTTGCATTTGGACATGTGGTTGCAAGAAAAGTATTTGCTAAGCGGAGTGGATGTCCGCTTGAGACTGAATCGTAGCAATACCGCTTTCCATTTGATGGCTGATAGTGCTGACGTCAATCCCAAAAGCAAAACCGAGGAGGCCAAACTCTACGTACGACGCGTGGAAGTGTTACCTAAAGTGGGAAACGACATCAGTCAGACGTTGAGCAGAACGACCGCCAAGTATCCCATACGACGTGTGGAAGTGAAAACGTTCACCATTCCCGCTAACCAACATTCCATAATCCAAGATCATCTGTTTCAAGGACAGTTACCCAAACGTTTGATCGTTGGTATGGTCGAGAATTCAACCTTCAACGGAGACTTCACTAAAAGTCCTTTCAACTTTCAACACTTTAAGGTGAAGAAAATCGAAGTCAGTTGCGATGGCAAGACCTTGTGTTCCCGACCTTTCGAACCTGACTTTAGTGACGACAAGATGAATTACTTGAGATCGTACTTGTCCCTGTACGAAGCCACTGGTCAGTTAGGAACCAACACCAGTCACGGTATTACGTACGAAGATTACGCAGGAGGCTATGCTTTGTGGGCTTTTGATTTCACCCCTGACCAGGGCAGTGACGAGGGACATTTCCACCCTATAAAATCCGGCCAGATTCGTGTGGAACTTCAGTTGCAAAAGAGCTGAACGAGACAGTCAACGTTATCCTGTACGCAGAATTCGATAATACGATAGAAATCAACAGTTTGAGAGAAGTCATTCTAGATTATTAGAAGTTATGGAAGACTGTTATCCCTCTTTACCTAGTGGAGAAACTTTGGAGATGGAATGTGAGGAGACCGTGGAAAAATAATCTCAAGACAAAGACGAAGAAGTTATGATGAAGTCAAGATGGCCAGAACAAGAAGCCCATTTAGTCTCCTGTTTTGCCAAACACTTGGTCGAAAAAATGACGGAATTGATCAAGAAAAATTGCTATGGATGCCAAAACGATCATCCCAGTCAAATTCAACACGATAAATGCCTGATGCTGAGTCAAGAAGAAAAATTGGACGAGTATCTGGACGATGCTTGGAGTCTCATCTCGGACGAAGACGTGTTGTACCAGTGGTATAAAGACTTGCGTGAACATTCTTGTCCACCATTAACCACTCAAGAGATCGATCGCATCGAAGCTCTCCTGAATCAAAGTGAGGAGACGAAACGAAGAAACGGTTATTTGTCAGACATTTTCAAGCAAAAAGTCAGGATCGAATTGATGACTTATTATTACCTGTGAAGAAGAAAAAAACAAAACATGGATACCTGGGAACTTTATTACCTTTTGAACCACAGTTCGTACACGGCTTCTTGGAATCCTGTCGTCTGTGCTAAAGATGAACTCCCTCATCGCAAACCTCAAGACCATCTAGCTTACGTGATCAACACGGACGACAGTCATCTCCCAGGAACCCACTGGGTAGCCGTTTACTTTCCTCAAGAAGGATGTGTGGAATATTTCGATTCGTACGGATTGCCCCCTTTGGAAGACGATATCATTGACTTCATGAGAAGAAATGCTCAGACCACCCGATTCAATAATGTGAAATTACAAGGCACAGATTCCTTAGTGTGTGGACAATATTGTATGTATTTTTTGCATCATCGCAGCCTGGGCTATTCCTTAGAACATTTAGTGACTCATTTTGATCCTCGTTCTTCTTCTAGAAACGATGTGAAAGTAGATCGATGGTTTTGTGACCATTATGCTTATCTTTTGTCTCAAGCTAGGAAACGTAGTGTCCATCAATGGCCTAATGATTTCCAACAGTGGAAATCACAATTTCATTCATAACGTTGTCAGCCCTGTTTAAAGTAGAGTGTGAACTGAAAAAAATGTTTGTCATTTGAAAAAAATGTTTGATGTTTTATTGTTGGATTATTGTTAAAAATGTTAGAGTTGTTGGTTAGTGTTAAGTGATTTTGAATAAAAAATGTTGTGTTTTGAAAAAAATGTCTTTGTCTTTTGTTTGGCTATAAGAATGTTGATTCATGCTCTTTGCCTTCTTACTATCCATCTCATGACACTCATTGAACGTTGCGGCTCGAAAACCGTAGAGGGATGTTTTCCTTCACGTCCGCGCTTTGACTTTAAGAACCGGGATAGTTTCCAGTCTAACCATCCATTGTCGACTCATCCTCCTACGAAGATGTGCTCCAAACTAGCTAATCTAAACGAAGCCTACGTGAATTTGCATAGGGTCAGACACAGTCTGATACCGAAGCCAGAAGAGATAGAGAATGTGAGAATGCTAAAAGTCACTGAAGACCTGATAGAAGAGCTCTTCAGAGAAGAAGTGAACAGGGAGAAAGAAGAATGGACAGAGAAGTACAGACTTCAGAGACAGCAGCAACAGCAACAACAACAACAGCAGCAGCAGCAGGAACCTGAACCTGACAGAGGCTTTGTCGATTGTCGTATTGACACCAAAGAGTTCTTCTTCTCTTTCCGAAGAAGCAGACCTATCGTCAGAAGGTTTATCCTCAGAGGACGTCGCATTCTTAGAAACTAAAAGATTGCCATAGCAAACAAAAAAAACAGCCCTTTTCAGGGCTACCCCAATACTCTAGAAAAGAAATAACAATCGATTTGCCAATGTGTGTAGGTAGAGTAGTGTGAATATAAACACTGACTTTTTTGTGATGTGAGTGTATGTGTTTGTGTATAGGATTGTGTGTTTGTAAGTGCTCAAGTACGTTTGTGTGGATAGTAGATTAAAATCATGTTTTTTTGTTTGACGTGTGGGAAGAGTAGACTTGGGGTTTGATTGCTTTGCGTATGTGGATAGTATATTGAAGTGATTAATGAAAATTTTTAGAATAGTAATGGGTAGTATAAAAAAGTGAGTGAGTGTTTCTTTTAGGTCCGCGCGTTGTTTGGTCATGATCTAGGTAAGATCAATTTTGTTTTAGGGGGATGTTTTCCATCACGTCCGCGCTTTCAGTATAAATTGAAACTCGCTGGGCAGTCTAGCTACCCTGTTCATTCGTTGACAAGACAATGAATACCAGAATTGTGAAACTGCTAGAACTCCAGATGCACCTGGAGTATGCCAGGCGCATACTAAATGAACTGGCCGCGGAGGCCATTGTCGAAGAGGCAAGGATGAAAGAGGAGCAGGAAAGAAGAAAAAAGAAGAGGAGGAAAAGGAGAGAGGAAATTTCAGAATCCCAGAGACAGAAAATTGGGATTCTGAAGCCACTTATCCCGCCTCTGCACTCCCAAGAAGAAAGGTAAAAGGAGACTGGGGAAGAAGATGTGTGTGTGGTGCCAGGACTGGAAGGTGTCATCATTAGATAGGTGCATCTGGAGTTAAAAAACAAACAGCCCTTTTCAGGGCTACCCAATACTCTAGAAAAGAAATAACAATCGATTTGCCAATGTGTGTATGTAGAGTATTGTGAATATAAACACTGACTCTTTTGTGATGTGAGTGTATGTGTTTGTGTGTTTGTGTTTGTAAGCGCTCACGTACGTTTGTGTGAATAAAAGATTATGGGTTTGTTCATTGTTTCTTAGCGTATGTGGAGAGTATAGTTTGGGTTTTGTAACCGCTCACGTTGGATTGTGTGGATAGTAGATTATGGATTTTGTTTCAATGATTTGCGTGTGTAAATAGTAGATTTGGGGTTTGTTTATTGGTGGTTCACTTATGTGGATAGTATATTATATGAAATGAGAAAAGTAGGGGAATGTTTTCCTTCACGTCCGCGCGTTGTTTGGTCATGATCTAGGTAAGATTAATTTTATGTCTTAGGGGGATGTTTTCTATCACGTCCGCGCTTTTCGTATAAGAACCCACAGTATTCGTCGTTCAAACCATTCTACAGAGAAGATGGCTTCAAACCAGCTCGATAAATTGCAAACATTGCAAGACGTCCTGGACAATTTGGGCATGATGGAACAAATGCTAGTGAGGCTAAATGAAGATCACTATTCTTATAGCCCCCATCGAGTGAAGATGGAGATTAACAACTTACGAAAAGTAAAGTACATGATAAGTGATGTGATGAAAGAAATAAAGGAGGAGAAGGAGGATGAAGAGGAAAGGATAAGGATAAGAGAATGGAATGAAAAAATTGAAAAAGAAGAAGAAAATGAGAAGAGGAAGAAAGAAGAAGAGGAGAAGAAGAAAGAAGAGAAAAAAGGAAGAAAAGAAAGAAAAGAAGAGAAAGAGTGTAGGAGAGAAAATAAGAAGTTGGTGGAGAAATAGAAGAAATTAGAAGCAGAAGAAACCCAAAGGCCCTTTTCAGGGCCACTCATAGGTCTCGAAAAGAGAATGACTTTCCATTGCCTACCCTTTTTATTTTTTTTATTTTTTTTTTAAAAAAAAAATCCCATGTTAAATTTCCCATTGTCGCTATATAGTCCCACCCTGTTTAAATTCCCTTGACGCTATACAGTCCCATATTCCCATGTTCAATTCCCCTTGTCGCTCAACAGTCCCACGATTTTTTCTTCATGTTAATTTCCCTTGTCGCTAAACAATCCCACGATATTTCTCCATGTTAAATTTACATAGTCGCTAAACCGTCCCGGGGGGGGTCTGTAATGCTAATTCCCATTGTCGCTGAATCGTCCCCTTTCACTACTAACATATGTCATTCGAGACCTACCTTTGAAAGAGTATTTCCTAAGAAACATTCCTACCACGTTTGGATGAAGCTGGCTCAGAAGTCACGGAGAAGTAAAACCAATTGCTAAGGAAACCACTTCATTGTTAAAGGGGTCACCTCTAAAAAACAAAAAAACTTTGAAAGAGAATGTCATAACAAAGATTCAAAACTGATCAAAATTGGCTGAGCCGTTCTCCAATGGAAAACAAGTTGAAAAAGATTTCCATTTTGCATGGTATGATTACCACGCCGTTGCTAGGGTAACTACTCCAAGCAGGTGGTATATATAGAAGGCATACAAGTTAGTCAACGCAATACTTGATATATAGTGCAGTATAAAATATATTCCAAAACAATTTAAAATTACAGAGCTGAAAACAATACCTTTCGAACGGAACGACGCTATGTTGCGCTCTATTGAAGAAATCGAATTTTCTAGGAATTCAGGATAAGACTATATTTTGTATTTAACTGCTGTGTGTTCAACCCATAATTTTTAAGGAATCACGATAATTTCAAATTAGCCGCTTTGGCAGCCATATTGGATATAAAATCGACACAGTTTCTTTTAGGCCAGCTATACATCGTTAGAAATCTTCTGGTGAGGGGAAGCAATAAAAAAAAATTCAAAATAGACGCCATGGAAGCCACAATGGACATCAGAACAACACATTTAATTTAGAACCAACAACATGTCATAAGGAGTCTTCAGGAGGGAACCCTTTCCGTTGAGCAGTGGCGATAACAAGATTTTAAAGATGGCTACAATAGTGGCCATATCGGATGTAAGATGGACATCACTTTCATATAGGACCAACTGGTCATTATAAGATGTCTTCTCGTGAAAACTCCATGCCGATATGACATTCAGTTCAGGATTGGTATCGCTGCTATGATTTTCATGATCGACGCCATAGTGGACCTCAGATCGTCTACAATGGACATCACGACTGACATCAGCGATATCAAATTTTCCAAGCCGGCGGCCTTTATGGCCATACTGGATGTAAGTTGAGCTTTATTTTAGGGCCCACATAATAACAAATCTTTTGGTTAAAAAAAATTACAAAAAACTAACAACAACAAAAAACATGTCGATGCCACTTTTCATTTAAGAGGAGTATGGATAACAAGATTTTCAAACTGGGTATTGTGGTGGCCATATTGGATATCCGAACAATGCCATTTTCATTTAAGAGGAGTATGGATAACAAGATTTTCAAACTGGTTACTGTGGTGGCCATATTGGATATCCGAACAATGCCATTTTCATTTAAGAGGAGTATGGATAACAAGATTTTCAAACTGCTTACTGTGGTGGCCATAATGGATATCCGAACAATGCCATTTTCATTTAAGAGGAGTATGGATAACAAGATTTTCAAACTGGTTACTGTGGTGGCCATATTGGATATCCGAACAATGCCATTTTCATTTAGAAACAATTAGATTATGCGATGAATTTATGTAAAATTTTCAAGGTAGACTTGTGCTAACGGACGGATGAACAATGGACAACAGAAGTAGTTAAGTGGGGCACCCTAGGGACAATGGGACTTAGCATTAAAAAGACCCCTGGGCAACTCTAGGGACAATGGAAATTTAACATGGAGAAAAATCGTGGGCAACTCTAGGGACAATGGGAATTTAACACAGAGTTTGGGTCTGTCTAGGGACAAGGGGAAATTAACATGGGAATAGAGTTTGGGCTTGTCTAGGGAAAAGGGGAATTGAATATGGGATTTTATTTTTTTAAAATAATTTTTTTAAATTTAAATTTAAATTTAGGCAATGGAAAGGCTATCTCTTTTCGAGAAATATGGCTGGCCCTGAAAAGGGCCTTTGGGTTTATGTTAATGTATTCATTAACATAAAGGGTACCGCATTGGTCTTCTTCTTGTCCTTAGGCTACGTCTCACTGTTGGTCCGTAAATCAGCACTCTTTTCAGGCATACTTGTCTTTCAACGTAGATCCTACGTATCCACAGGCTGGTGTTTGTCCTGTGGACAATGGTCCACTTGGATCGGACATACATGGGTATGTCCGTCCGGAACATCATGGAAGACACAAGCGTAGAAGATTGCACATCGGTCCACATCTTGAAGCGACGAGAACAAGTGAATCAATGCACTGAACTGCGCTTATTTATAGGTAGAGGTAGGATTGAAACGGATTGAGTTCATTCACCAATCCAAACACGCGTTACAAAATTCAGTCAGCCCGCATCCAATCCGAAGAGAGTAGTCTGTGACGTCAGTTGGTCTATATAGATTCGCTAGCGCTTGTGTGCAGTCAATCTATGCGACAGTGATTCAACATGACGGAAACTCAGAAAACGATCCATTGGGGTGCACCAGCAGGGGAGACTGCCCAAGGGAACCCGGACTTACTTTCAGAAGAGGTACATTGGGATTTTGTGGATTTTCTTACCTCGCAAGAATTTGTTCCGGAACCTTCGTTACCTTCTTCATTACCGCAATTGGAGAATTTTAGACAGAGACAGAAAGAAGAATTGGAGAAATTTATGCAACGACAAAAGGAAGCGGAACAAGCTTTTCTCCTACAGCAACAGCAACAAGAAGAGGTAATAAAAAAACAACAGCAAAAACAGCAAGAAGAAGTAGCAGCAAAGAAACAAGAGGGTGAAAATCAAACGGCTACGGTACTGTTGGACATTTTAGCGGAGTTAAGAAGTCTGAAACAAATGTATCAGACTTCTTTATCACGACCGAAGAGAATACGACCTTCCCGAGCTAAACACGCCAACCCTGTGACTAAGCCTATCGTACCACCCTTAGTGATTTCAACCCAATCATCAGAAGTAGGCCTTGGCCGTGGCAAAGGCTTAAGGCAGTTAAAGTTGATTGGTTAAACTCACCCCTACACCAAAATAAAAAGGCCCTTTTCAGGGCCACCCACATTTCTCGAAAAGAAATACAATTTCAATTTGCCAATAACTCAAAAATAAACCCCACCCATTTTACCTTATAGTACGTGTGTGTGTATGAGTGCGTGAGTGTAGCTTCTTATTTTAAAATCAAAACTCAAAGACACTTACCTTATATCATTCATGTATTCTTTTATCCATTTTTACAATCCAATTCACAATTCACCACAGAACACTTTAATTAAAAGTTCATTGACTTCTTCTTTCTCCTTGTTTAGTCTCTCTGTTTTTTGAATTTCTTCACCGTCACACTCTTTTCCTCTTCTTCTTCCTCCTCGCTTTCTTCCCTTCTTCTTTTTTCTCCTGTTTCTTTGCTTCTTTTAAATAGAATTGTCTTTTTTCTTCCTCTTCTTCCTCTGAAGAATCCCTCTCTTCTTTCGAAGAATCCCTCTCTTCTTCTGAAGAATCCTTCTTTTCTTCTGACTCCTCTTGTTTCTTTTTTGGGCAATCTGGAGACCAATGTCCTTTTTCTTTACAATAATAACAGGTATCTTGACTTTTGTCTTTTTTAGCCCCTGTTTTTTTTCTTTTTTGACGATCTGGACACTCTGAAGACCAATGCCCTTTCTTCTGACAGATATAGCAAGTATCCTGACTCTTATCTCGAAAGGAAGGAGAGTAGTCCGTCGGCTGGTCTGAAGAGAATTTTCTAATGACCCCTCGCAAAGCTCTGACGAAACGTTCCATCTGGGTAGTCTCTTCCATCGTTCTCCTCGGTTTGAGAGTGAAATGAATAGTGAAAGGACAAGACACACCCTTTTTATATACGCTGGTTTGCCATGACTATAAATTAGTCTATGGTGTTTGAACTTGAGTCATTTGACGTTTTGCACTCAAGATGAAACGATCCTATTCATTCGAGAAGAAAGAAGAAGAAGAAAGTAAGAGGCAGAAACGTGATCTATCGCCTCGTACCAGGGATGAAATCTTGGCACAAATTCATACCAGTGATTTTGAAGAGGACATGAGTGAACCAGAATCCGAACCCTCTAAACCAAGTTCGTCACCCTTAGTCAACCCTGAAAAATACTATTCCATTCGAGAGACGGAAAAGCGCTCCTCTAGAAAATTTAGAACCACGGCTTACACCTACACGGTGAAGTTTAAAGATTTCAAGGCCGACGTACCCTTAGAGAAAGCAGAAGGGTTTATCACCGAGATGTGGGATTCTTTGCTCACTGCACTCAAGCGACAATGTCAACCCAAAGAAGACGATCGCTTGACACTATCCATAGATCACGACGGTTTGAAATCCCCTGTTTGGATCGAGTTTAGCAGACCCGCAGAACTGACCCCTTCCAAAGTCATGGACAAGATTCAACACGTACAACAATCTGATGACCAGTTTGACATCACCGATGGTAAAGCCACACTGAAAATGGCTCACGTCTCTCTTCCTCAAGGGACAGGACGCAAAAAGATGTTATTGGTGGACGACCTTCGCAACACCAAAACAAGTCTCGTCCGAATTAACACCCCTCAAGACCAGATGTGTTTAGCTCGAGCCATCGTGGTGGGACGAACCTATGCCAACAAGAACGACACGGTAGAATGGAAAAGAACCTGGGAGAACATTCGAAAATCGAACCGAACCAAACAACGAAACGAAGCAGAACTCCTGTTGCAACAAGCTGGCCTGTCCAAAGACACACCCTGTGGCATTCCTGAGATGCAAAAATTGCAAGATGCCCTAGCTCCACGCTACACCTTGAAAGTGCACCCTCAAGAAATGCGCGGGTCTCTGTTGTTTCGAGGCCAGGATTTTAAGGACGGAAAATACATTCATGTCTATCATCACGATGACCATTTCGATACCATTACCAGTATCACCGGATTCCTGGGATACAGTTATTATTGTCAGAAATGTGATTATGGTTATAACAATCGAGAGCAACACAAGCATTGTGGATTGAAATGCCCAGAATGTTTGGCCTCTCCACCCTGTCTGAGCGAAGAACCAGTGCCTTGTTCGACTTGTCTGCGCACGTTTGTCAGCCCTGCCTTTTACCAGCAACATTTGAAAACACAAGGTTCACAGAAGAAATGTGCTTGTCAACTCCTGAGATTGTGCCCTACGTGTGGACAAGGCATACTTACCAACAATGCCAAGGCACACGTATGTCGAGGAAAAAAAAAATGTCACATTTGTCATCACATCGTCGACTTGGAACACCAATGCTACGTGCAAAAATACCAACCCCCACCAGAGAAAGAGGACGGTCACAAGAAGAAAGGCAATTTCACCTTTTTCGATTTCGAATGCATGCAAGAGACCGGCATTCACATTCCTAATTTCTGCGTGGCTCATCGAGCGTGAGAGAAGTGCATTCAAGAACCTATCTTCAGTCATTGCCCTCACTGCAGCAAGATTCCCGGAGGGCGTGAAAAAATCTTTCGGGGACCAACCACGTTACCCGACTTTGCCCAATGGGTCTTAGACCCCATCGACAAGACGTGGAGCCAAGAGGACATCGAACGTTACGGAGATTGTCATCGTCATGCCACAGTGATGGCTCACAATTTCTCCGGATACGATGGACAGTTTCTTTTGAGGTACTATACGGAACATGGCACCGAACGTCCTAAAGTGATTTTGAACGGAGCCAAAATCATTTTCATGCAAGTGGGACAAGTACAGTTTAAAGATTCGATGAGTTACTTGGCCATGCCTTTGAGCCGAATGCCTAAAACGTTTGGAATGACAGAAATGGTTAAAGGGTACTTTCCTCACTTTTTCAATACGGAAGCCAATCAACATGCTGTTCTACCCCATTTGCCTGAGGCTCACTATTACGACCCCGACAACATGCGTACCGAACAACGAGAAGCTTTCTACGCTTGGTACCAAGCTCACGCCTCGGACCCTTTCGACTTTCAGGAAGAAATGTTAAAGTATTGTCGTTCCGACGTGGACATTTTACGGCGTTGCTGTGGAAAATTTCGAGAACTGTTCATGGAACACGGAGGGGTCGATCCTTTGAAAGAAGCTTGCACCATTGCCAAAGCGTGTTCCTTAGTGTACCGCCAACGATTCATGCCTGAAAACACCGTGGCTGTCATCAGTCCTCAAACGACCCACTATGTCAAGCGTCAATACTCGGTCAAAGCCCTACGTTGGTTACATTACTTGTGCGACAAGGAAGACAAATGGATTCAGCATGCCCGCAACGGAGGAGGCGAAAAGACCATCGGAACGTATTCGGTCGATGGCTGGGACTTAGAAAACCCCAAGATCGTGTACGAGTTTAACGGTTGCTTATTTCACGGATGTCCCGTCTGCTACCCTGACCGTGACACTAAAAATCAGTTTTTACAACGGACCATGGAAGACCTGTACCAGGACACTTGTCAGCGACGCCTAAAGCTAGAACAGCAAGGATACCAAGTGGTGGAAATGTGGGAACACGAATACGATCACCGTATGAAAACCGATCCCGAGTTTAAACGCCACGTGGAAAGTTACCAGTTCATGGACCCGCTGAACCCGAGGGATAGTTTGTACGGAGGAAGGACCAATGCCACCTGTTTGCTGTACCAAGCCGACGAATAGAAAGGAGAAGAAATCAAATAATTGGACGTGTGTTCGCTGTATCCCTACGTGTGCAAATATTGTCGCTTTCCTGTAGGGCACCCGCAATTGCTGACGGAACACATCGACCTGAAAAACATTCGACAATACGAAGGCTTGATCAAGTGTAAAGTTTTGCCTCCCACGAACCTATACCATCCCTTCTTACCTCACCATTGTCAAGGCAAACTGATGTTTCCCTTGTGCCGTACTTGTGCCGAAACGTGCAACCAGGACCAACCTAGCCAGGAAGAACGGGCCTTGACGGGAACCTGGGTCAGCGTAGAATTGTTCAAAGCTCTGGACATGGGATACCAACTGTTAGAAGTGTACGAAATTTGCCACTTTCCCAAGACACAACAATACCACAAGGGTGACCCCAGTCAGAAAGGCATTTTCGCCGATTACGTGGATGCCTTTTTGAAACTGAAGCAAGAAGCCAGTGGCTATCCGTCCTGGTGTCACACTCCCGAAGACCAAATACAATTCAAAGAGAAATACCATGAACAAGAAGGCATCTCTTTAGACCACATCGAGAAAAACGAAGGCAGGCGATCGTTTGCCAAATTGATGTTAAATTGCTTGTGGAGTAAAATGGCACAACGACCGTGTTTACCCAAGACGGAATATTTGACAGAACCTTCCCGCTACTTCCAGATGATTCACGACAAAACCAAATACATGAAACACGTGGACGTCGTTCGAGAGGATTTGATCCTGGTCAATTACGAAGAAGATCTGGACTTTGTACAAGACGACCCTTTTGGAAATGTCATCATTGCGGCTTACGTGACAGCTCATGCTCGCTTAAAATTGTACGAAGCTTTAGAACTGTTAGGGGAACGCGTCCTGTACTTTGACACGGACAGTTGCATTTACATCCATCACCCGAGTCGACAGCACCCTGACATCGAAGGAGACCGTTTAGGAGCCTGGACAGACGAGCATCCCGACGACAAGATTCTAAGTTTCGTCAGTGGCGGTCCCAAAAATTACGGCTACGAATACCGGGACAAACAAGGAGAAGTGCACACGACGTGCAAAGTGAAAGGACTGACTCTGAATCATCGTACCAGTCGAGTGGTCAACTTTGGGGTATTGAAAGAAGCCTTGCAATCGGGAGAGGATGGAAACTTTAAATTGACCACCTATCAACCGAACAAGATTGTATGTTTACCCACTCACCACATCGTCAGTCGACCCTTGGAAAAAGTCTATCAAATTGTATACCAGAAGCGAGTGCGACTTCCCAATCACTTCACCTTACCGTACGGTCACGTCGGTATTGGTCTGTATAGGAAAAGAAACCCTAGGCAAGATCGATAGTTCATTGTTCATTGAAGTAACTTACCATGTCTTTGACGAAGACGAAACCAGATTGGTTAGGAGTCAAATGTTGGACATCACCGAGACCAGGGTTTTGAGGCTTGGACACAAGAGGTGGCCTAGTATGCACGAGAGTTATTCAAGGAAAAAAGTTACTTTTCAACCTGTGTTAGTGACGGTGCCAGAAGAACCCGTCACCCAGGACAGGACTGTCGTGGACAGGCCTGAAAGACCCTTTCGGGAGGACACTTGTGTGACCTTACCCCTACTATAGAACTGGTTAGAACTTTACCCAAAACATGTTGTACAGACACTTGTGTTTATTCCACGTTCATGGTTATCATGTGCCTTTTATTCTTGTACTTAAGCCTTTGGCTTTTATGTATTTTTTGTCTTTCGTATTCATGTTTGAAAAAAACATTCAATAAACGTGTTCTGAAAAAGTATATAAACTCTTGTCTTGTTTGTTTTTCGTGTCACAAGTGACATTTCTCACACCATGGCTACCTCTGCTGTCTCTGCTCCCTCTTCCTCTACTGTCAAAGTCATCGACGAACACTTAGATCGTGCCAGTTGGGAGGCTTTGTATCTTCGCCATCCTTTTAACATGCTCATTGCTGGACCTAGCGGTTCAGGCAAAACCGAATTCGTCAAACGTTTGATCGAACATAAACATCATTTGATCGATCGACCCCCTCAACGAATCGTGTGGTGTTACAAAGAGTGGCAATCGGCGTACAGCCTCTTGCGAGAAAGTCAAGGCGATTCCATCGTGTTTGTGGAAGGCATTCCAAAAGAAGACGACGGCATCGTCTCTGACTCCCGTCTAACCCATTTGGTCATTTTCGACGACATGTTAGGAGAAGACGAAGAAGAAATTAAACTGTGGTTCACGCGCAAAGGGCATCACCGTAATGCCAGTGTCGTTTACATCACCCAAAATTTGTTTCAACAAAGTAAAGCCCATCGCACCATCAGTCTCAATGCGCATTCCGTGGTCTTGTTTAAAAGCCCTCGAGATAAATCGCAAGTGCAAGTCTTAGCCAAACAGTTAGGAACGCCTTGGTTGACTCAGGCGTACGACGATGCCACTCAAACTCCACACGCCTATTTACTCGTCGATTTGAAACCTACGACTCCCGAGGATTTGCGATTTCGTACCCACTTGTTTCACCACTGGTGCCAAGACGGAGGGCCTGTCCTGCACACGTCTCCGTCTTCGACTTCATTTCACTCCCCATAAAAAAATCTATAAAAACCTCAGACCCTTTTTCGTCTGTCTCACTCTCAGTGCGAACATGACGTCAATTCAGTCGCATCTTCCCGTCAAATTGATTCGTGCCTTGTATGGCATCAGTCGAGAAAAAGATCCACAAACACGAGCTCGTGTCATAGAAGCTAGTCTCAAAGAAGTCTTACGATGGTTCACGGTGACAGCACGTCAATTACTCCAAGGAATCATTCAGATTCCTCATCAAACCAAACGCTTTTTTGATCGAAACAAAGTCGCTTTGGTCCAACTGGCCGATCCCCGCATCGACACTCAAACCAAAAACAAATCATTTTGAAACCTGGAGGGAGCGGTACTCTAGGAGGGGTCATCATTCGCTAACAATTAAGATGGGATACTAATGCCCCCAAAGTTATCCCCAAGACAAAAGTCCAACGAAGCCCCAAGAAGAAAAAGACCAGGTCCCCAAGGAGAACTTCTCCAGTGGCAGGACCCTCCTCTGACCAGACACCACCACCACACCGGAAAAAGAAAAGAAGCCCCCAGAAAAAGAAAAGTCCACAGAAAACTAGTCGCAAGAGAGGCACTTCGGCCAGGACGCAACCTTACACTCGCAAACCACGACCTGCCACGGCGGTGGCTGCATCTCCGGCAGCTTCACGTTTGTCCACTTCTCCGTTAATGACACCCAGAACTGAAGAGTACTTGGAGACGTTGATCACACCAAGAACTTCTCCGTTGATGACCCCCAAAAGAACTTTCCCAGTGGCAGGACCTTCCAATTTAGTGGCAGTGGCTGCTGCTCACAAAGTACCTTCTCCCAAAATCAAAGTTCAAGAAAGATCGGGCATGTTACAAAGTTTGCTGGATTTGTCCAAGCAAGAACTGGCTCGATTTAGTCCGTTACGTATCCCTGCACGACGTGTCATGCCTGTCCTCAAACTAATACGACGTAAAGACAATCAGTGGCGACGCGTTCCAGTATAAAAAAGGCCTGTGACCAAGTCGGGTATCAGTGTTTTTTTTTTGGTGCTCCTGAAGACTCAAAGATGTCACCCTCCAGAAAACCCCAAGGAAAGAAAAGGAAAGGACTGCCACCACGTTTAGCCAAACATGGGGACATGTTATCTGTCCTGTCCAAAGCTTCTCCACCCCTACGAGAAAAACTCATTCAAACAGCCTCCAAAGAGGTCATCGATACCGTGTGCGAATGTTGTTTGAACGTTTTGAAAGGCTCGATCCCTTTGTCCAAACACCAGAAACAATGCTTAGGCAAACATCGTCACGTTCTTCGCCAAATGGTTTAAAAGAAAATTCCCATTCGTCAAAAAAAGAAGATGTTAGTGCAACGTGGAGGTATTTTACCTCTCTTGTTAGGCCCCATACTGAAAGGAGTCTTGGGAACCATGTTGGGAGGACTGGTGGGAGCAAGATAAAAAGGCCCTCGGAAGTTCCAAGATCTCAGAATCGACCCCTGACAACCCCATGGAAGGACGAAAACTAGCTTTAGTGCCTTACAAACGATGGATGGAATACCATCGGTGGCAAGAACAACGCACCCCGCATTTACCTCCCAATCCCCATTTGAGCGAGATGTCCCAGTTACAACACGAATTGCAGTCCTTGATGGATCGCCAAGATTTGTCCGAAACAGAAAAATCGCAAAAGTACGGTCAACTCTTGCAACGACTGCAACTCTTTCACCAGAAAGCTTTAGACGAAACAGCTCTACCCACTCTGAAAGATTTTAAGACCTTGATGAAAAGTCCAGCACCATCACCAGTACCAGTACCAGTGACCAAGACAGAAAAAGGAGAAGAAGAAGAAGGGTTTCAAACTCCACCAGAAAAAGTACGCAAGTTAACAACACCACCTACCTCCAGAATTGGATGGATTAAAAAGATGATGGCCACCCCTTCTTCCTCACAAGAGAAAAAGAAAGTGAAGACAGAAGTGAAGACAGAAGTGAAACAAGAACCGATATCCCCCGCTCAGACATCCTTCTCCTCTTCGACACCTATTGCTGGCCGCACACGCAAAGCATTGCAATCCAAGAAAATACCCCAAGAGAAAAAGAGTAGCATCCTCCAAGAGTGGGTGTCTTATTAACACACCAATCAACACAAAAAAATGTAAAAAGTCTTAGCCAGCATTTACTACGATCCCTCCCATCCTGCAGGTTACGCAGGAGTTCAAAAATTGTATCGTGCTGCCAAAACTCGACTGAAAAGTCTCCGTTTACCTCAAGTGCAACGATGGTTACAAGAACAAGCTACCTACACTTTACACAAACCCATTCGACGCAAGTTTGCCAGAAGTCGCACCCGAGTGGAAGGTATCGATCATCAATGGCAAGCCGATTTAGCCGATGTCTCTCATTTGGCTAGCTACAATCGTGGCTACAAATATTTGCTTTGTGTCATCGACGTCTTTTCCAAATTTGCCTGGGTCGTGCCCTTGACTTCCAAATCGAGCAGCGAGTTAGTGCGAGCCCTGCAACGGGTGTTGAAACAAAGCGGTCGTCTCCCTCTTCGATGGCAAACGGACAAAGGCACCGAATTTCTGAACCAAGCATTCCAAAAAGAATTAAAGAAACGTGACATTCATTTTTTTACCACCGAGAATCCCGAAACCAAAGCCAGCATCGTGGAACGTTTTCAACGCACATTGAAAGAACGCATGTGGAAATATTTTACGCATCACCACACTCTGAAGTACATCGACATCTTACCGCACCTGGTGCAAGCGTACAACCAATCTTACCATCGAAGCATCGGACGTGCCCCGCAAGACGTGATTCCCGACAACGAAGTGTTGGTGTTTGAGCGTCTGTTTGGTACGTCCCCGACGAGGGCTGTCCCCGAGAAAAGTGGAATGTTGGCCGTAGGAGATTGGGTGCGCACTGGCAAAACCAAACGCACTTTCGACAAAGGTTACTTACCTAACTGGACGACCGAATTGTTTCGCGTCACTGGACGAGTGCATGGCCGTCATCCTGCCGTCTATAAATTGGAAGACATAAACGGAGAAGTGCTCAAAGGAACGTTTTATTTGCCCGAGTTACAACGTGTGACCAAAAAGGAAGACGACGTGTACGACATCAAAAGCATTCTCGAACGCAGAACCCGTAAAGTGGGCAAACGACGTGTCAAAGAAGTCAAAGTACGTTGGAAAGGATATCCACCCAGTTTCGATTCTTGGATCGACGCTTCGCAAGTCATCGACTATAAAAAGAAGTGACCATCATGCCCTTTCACACAGCAGACGCAGCTACGTCGACCACTCCTCCTTCACCTAGTTCTTCTGTGCAAGATTTACAAAAACAACCCTTGTGGGTGTGGTGTGGAGAACGTGTGCCTAAAACGCAAATCGTCTTTTTCTGCCAAATCTTCGTGGTGTATTGTGTCATCGGGGCAGCCATTGCCGATTTGAGTTTGCAACAAGGAGACAAACAATTGTGGACCATTTTATTGAGCAGTTGCATCGGTTACCTGCTTCCTAATCCCTCCCTGAAATTCACCTCGAACGGGAACCCCGGGAACCTTGTGTCCAGTGCCAGTGCCAGTCACCACTTCAATCACAACCAGAACCCCATTTTGGGCGGAGGCACGCCTCTGACGTCCAGTAACCCCTCGGACAGCCACAGAACTCTGGAATTATGAGTCACCAAAACCAATTTTACTTAACTTTACCCAGTGACAGTTCCATGGAGGTGTTTCCCAAGAACACTTTGTGCTGTTACACGGCCAAATTACCTCAGGCCATCCAGTTAGATCACGAAGCCCATTGGGAAGTGGCTTTAGTAGAAATGATTTACCCGACCCAAGTCCTCAATGTCCTTCCCAATCAAAATTCTTTTGATGTGGAAGTTCATGACGAGCAAATGCAACAGTGGATGGATAGCAATGTCAAATATGACAAGAAAACCCGTACACAAAAGTACACCACCTATCACTTGTTCATTTCCCCAGGCTATTATTTTAGTGGTCAACATTTGGTCAGCACCATAACCTCCAGGTTTAATGTTGTGTTTCTGAAAGCTTTGGAGCATGTCAACAAAAATGTCACCATGGAGTACCACAAAGCAGCTCGTCGCTTCTTGATGAAATTTGAACGGAGTAAAATCCTGTCCATTTTATTTTGTCCTGAATTGTATGACATGTTGGGCGGAGACATGGACATGAGAAAGACCATGATCAAGAAAAACGAATTACCCATCGTTTACGACAACGAGTCTTTTAGCAAGTTATTTCGTGCCCCGGTAGAACTGAACCAAGGACTGAATTTGATGTTCGTGTATTCCGATGTGGTGGAGTACAACGTGGTGGGACACACCTCCGTACCGTTACTGCGTGTCATTCCTTTCAAAGTGGATTCTGCCACGAACACTGACGAGGAAGGTGGAAACACTTACCACGTCCACCGCGAATTTGTCCATCCTCATTATTTGCCTGTCAGTAAGTCGTATTTGGACACGGTCAACATTGCTATAAAAGGAGATCTGGGACAAAATATTCCATTCACCAAAGGAAAAGTCACGGTGAAACTCCATTTTCGAAAACGGTTCTCCACGACTCTTAAGTCATGTATCCAGTGTACCGAGGGGTTGCTCGACAGCGAGGACACGGCTTAGGAGACATGTTAAAATCGGCCTTTCGTTCGGTGGCCCCGGTGTTGAAACCGATGGTGACACGCGGATTGCACGCCTTGAAAGATGCGGCACTGACGCAAGGCAAAGAATTTCTCCAAAATGTCATCATCGACAAACAAAACCCTAAAGAAGCCTTCATGAGGGCAGGCAAAAATGTCTTGCTGCAAACGGGCAAAGACATTTTAAGCCAACGAGAAACACCTATAAATGCCCTGCACGCTACCGAGTCAGGCATTCAGCAAGGACAAGGCAGAAAGAGACGACGAAGAAAACACCCTTTCACCAGACTTCAAGCGAGAAAGGCCAAGAAAAGAAGAACCGTTCGAGACTTAGACGTTTTCGATTATTGAGAAAAGAGACAAAAAAATGATGCACCGAGAATCTTGCGCTTGTTCCAAGACGGAACTGGATCTGTTTGCCATGCCCCCCACCATGATGACCATGCAAGAATCCCAGTGGGTGGAATTTCACCCCGTCTCCTCACTGACCGATTCCGCTCCCATCGAGTTTGAAATCAAAGGACAGCCCGAAGATTACATCGATCTGAATAGCAGTTACTTGTACCTGAAAGTCAAAATTCTAGATAAGACTGGAGGTGCTATAGACGATGAAGCAGTAGCTCCCGTCAACAATTTCATGCATTCCTTGTTCAGTGGAGTGGACTTGTACTTGAATAACAAACTGGTCAGTAGCATCATCGATACTTACCCTTATCGTGCCTACCTGGAAAATCTCTTGACGTACGGAATAGATGCCAAGGACACTCATCTCAATGCCTGTGTGGTATGGGAAGCTGACGAACCTACCAAGTTTGAAATATTGGAAACTGATGAAAAGAAAGACAACAATGATGGATTTGTAGAACGAAGAAAGAGAATCACGGGAGCCGACACAAGTTTAGAACTGATGGATCGTTTGCATTTGGACATGTGGTTGCAAGAAAAGTATTTGCTGAACGGGGTGGATGTCCGCCTGAGACTGAATCGTAGCAGTGCCGCTTTCCATTTGATGGCTGATAGTGACGGTTACAAAACCAAAATCCTAGAAGCCAGACTCTACTTACGCCGTGTGGAAGTGTTACCTAAAGTGGGAAACGACATCAGTCAGACGTTGAGCAGAACGACCGCCAAGTATCCCATACGACGCGTGGAAGTGAAAACCTTCACCATTCCCAAGGGACAGCGATCCATGATCGAAGATCATCTGTTCCAAGGACAGTTACCCAAACGTTTGATCGTTGGTATCGTCGAGAATACAGCCTTCAACGGAGCTGCCGAAAAAAAACCTTTCTACTTTCAACACTTTGGCGTGTCCAAAATCGAAGTCAGTCGCGATGGCAAGACCTTGTGTACCCGACCTTTCGAACCTGACTTTACCAAGAAGAATTACTTGAGATCGTACTTGTCCCTGTACGAAGCCACCGGACAGTTAGGAACCAATACCAGTCACGGTATTACGTACGAGGATTATGCAGGAGGCTACGCTTTGTGGGCTTTCGATTTCACTCCAGACCAAGGCAGCGACGAGGGACATTTCCACCCTATAAAATCCGGTCAGATTCGTGTGGAAATTCAGTTTAAAGACCGAGACCCTGATGAAACGGTGAACGTCATCCTGTATGCAGAATTCGATAATACCATAGAAATCAACAGTTTGAGACAAGTCATCCTAGATTACTAGAAACCATGGAAGACTGTTATCCCTCTTTATCTAGTGGAGAAACTTTAAAGATGGAATGTGATGAGACTGTGGAAAAAATGTTGTATTTTGAAAAAAATTGTTTGATGTTATGATGTTGGATTATTGTTAAAAATGTTAGAGTTGTTGTTTAGTGTTAAGTGATTTTTGAATAAAAAATGTTGTGTTTTGAAAAAATGCCTTTGTCTTTTGTTTAGCTATAAGAATGTTGGATTGATGCTCTTTCATTTCTTACTATCCCTCTCATGACACTCACTAAACGTTGCGACTCAAAAACCGTGTGGGGGATGTTTTCCTTCACGTCCGCGCTTTGACTTTAAGAACCGGGTTGTTTCCAGTCTAACCATCCATTGTCGACTCATCCTCCTAAGAAGATGTGCTCCAAACTAGCTAAACTCAACGAAGCCTACGTGAATTTGCATAGGGTCAGACACAGTCTGATACCGAAGCCAGAAGAAATAGAGAATGTGAGAATGTTAAAAGTCACTGAAGACCTGATAGAAGAGCTCTTCAGAAAAGAAATGAACAGGGAGAAAGAAGAATGGACAGAGAAGTACAGACTTCAGAGACAGCAGCAACAGCAGCAACAGCAGCAACAACAGCAGCAACCTGAAGCTGACAGAGGCTTTGTCGATTGCCGTATCGACACCAAAGAGTTCTTCTTCTCTTTCCGAATAAGCAGACCTATCGCCAGAAAGTCTATCCTCAGAGGACATCGCATTTTTAGAAACTAAAAAAGAATGCCAAAGCAAACAAAAAAACAGCCCTTTTCAGGGCTACCCAAATACTCTAGAAAAGAAATAACGATCGATTTGCCAATGTGTAGGTAGAGTAGTGTGAATATAAACACTAACTCTTTATTGATAGTGAGAGTGTATGTGTTTGTGTGTTTGTAAGTGCTCACGTACATTGGTGTGGATAGTAGATTAAAATGATGTCTTTATTTGGTGTTTGAGGTGTAGATTTGAGGTTAGATTGGATTGCTTTGCGTATGTGGATAGTCTATTGAAGTGATTTATAAAAAATTTTAAAATAGTGATGGGTAGCATAAAAAAAGTGAGTGAGTGTTTCTTTTAGGTCCGCGCGTTGTTGTTTTTGGTCATGATGTAGGTAACATCAATTTTATGTTTTTTAGGGGGATGTTTTCCTTCACGTCCGCGCTTTCACTATAAATTGAAACTCGCTGGGCAGTCTAGCTACCCTTGTTGATTGATCAACACCAAAAATGAACACGAGACTGTCTAAACTGTTGGAACTTCATGTGCATCTGGAATATGCCAGGCGCCTGTTGAATGAACTGGCCGCGGAAGGCATTGTGGAGGAGGGAAGGATAAGAGAGGAGGAGGAAAGAAGAAAAAAAGAAGAGGAGGAGAGAAGATATAAAGAAGAAGAAGAAGAAGAAAGAAGATACAAAGAGGAGGAGAGAAGAAACAAAGAAGAGGAGGAGGAGAAGGAAAAGAAGAGAAGAAGAATAAATTTCAGAATCCCAGAGAGCGAAAATTGGGATTCTGAAGCGACATATCCTGCCTCTGCTCTCTCCCCCAAAAAAGTAAAAAGTAACTGGGGGATAAGATGTGTATGTGGCGCCAGGCCTGGAAGGTGCCACCATTAACCAGGTGTCCATGAAGTTAAAAAAAAAACAAAAAAGAACCAGCCCTTTTCAGGGCTACCCAATACTCTAGAAAAGAAATAACCATCAATTTGCCAATGTGTAGGTAGAGTAGTGTGAATATAAGCACTAACTCTTTTTTAAGATAGTGTGAGGGTATGTGTTTGTGTGTTTGTGCTTGTACCCGTTCACGTACGATTGTGTGAATAGTAGATTATGGATTTGTTTATTGTTCTTAGCGTATGTGAAGAGTATAGTTTGGGTTTTGTAAGCGCTCACGTACGATTGTGTGGATAGTAGATTATGGATTTTGTTTATTGTTTCTTAGCGTATGTGTTTGTGTGTTTGTGTTTGTGTGTTTGTGTTTGTACCCGCTCACGTACGATTGTGTGGATAGTAGATTATGGATTTGTTTATTGTTCTTAGCGTATGTGAAGAGTATAGTTTGGGTTTTGTAAGCGCTCACGTACGATTGTGTGGATAGTAGATTATGGATTTGTTTATTGTTTCTTAGCGTATGTGGAGAGTATAGTTTGGGTTTTATTATATGAAATGAAAAAGTAGGGGATGTTTTCCTTCACGTCCGCGCGTTGTTTGGTCATGATCTAGGTAAGATCAATTTTACGTTTTAGGGGGATGTTTTCCTTCACGTACGCGCTTTAAGTATAAGAACCCACAGTATTCGTCGTTCAAACCATTCTGCAAAGAATAAAAAAAGAAGATGGCTTCTAACCAAATGGACAAAATACAAACATTACAAGACGTTTTAGACAACTTAGGAATGATGGAGCAGATGTTGATAAGACTGGTTGAAGACCATTATTCCTATAGTCCCCATCGTGTAAAGATGGAAATTAATAACTTAAAAAAGGTAAAGGACAAGATTAGTGGTGTCATGAAAGAGATAAAGGAGGAGAAGGAGGATGAAGAGGAAAGAATAAGAATAAGCAAATGGAACGAAAAGATTGAAAAAGAAGAAGAAAATGAGAAGAGGAAGAAAGAAGAGGAGGAAGAGAAGAAGAAAGAAGAGCAGGAGAAAAAAAAGAAAGAAAAGAAGAGAAAGAGTGTTGGAGATAAAATAAGAACTTGGTGGAGAAAAAGAAGAAACTAGAAGCAGAAGAAAACCCAAAGGCCCTTTTCAGGGCCAGCCATATTTCTCGAAAAGAGATAGCCTTTCCATTGCCTAAATTTAAATTTAAATTTAAAAAAAAATTTTTTTTTAAAAAAAAAATCCCATATTCAATTCCCCTTTTCCCTAGACAAGCCCAAACTCTATTCCCATGTTAATTTCCCCTTGTCCCTAGACAGACCCAAACTCTGTGTTAAATTCCCATTGTCCCTAGAGTTGCCCACGATTTTTCTCCATGTTAAATTTCCATTGTCCCTAGAGTTGCCCAGGGGTCTTTTTAATGCTAAGTCCCATTGTCCCTAGGGTGCCCCACTTAACTACTAACAGACCATCCCACAAACTCTTCTGGTATATTACCAGTAGAGGTGAAAATATGACATTAAAATATTAGGATGATAAAACCCTTCAAAATAAACATTAGCATCAAACAGCAACGAGAAAAAGAATAAGGATGTTAATGTTTCGTAGGATGCACATAAAATGAAATATAACTGTATAACATATAACAAAATAAGGATTCGAAGATTTCTATATAGACCGTGTTTAAAAACAAGTTAAGATTTTTTCTGGTGGTACATCATCATAGTTTTTAATTGTGTACACAATAATAATAATAATAATAATAATAGCAATACTACTACTGATAATAATAATAATAATAATAATAATAATAATAATAATAATAATAATAATAATAATTTTTTTTAAAAATAATATGCAGGAGGTATGCACGAGGTAGGTATGTAACCTATACGCGATTGGCACTATGCCGCATTAACTCTGTGGTTAGTTCCAAACGAGATGATATACCATTCTACAATTATGATCTGGAGTTTTCGTTTCACATATTTTGTCAAGTATACGCGAGAAAATAATAATAATAATTATATATATATATATATATATATATATATATATATATATATATATATATATATATATATATATATATATATATATATATATATATATATATATATATATATATATATATATATATATATATATATATATATATATATATATATATATATATATATATATATATATATATATATATATATATATATATATATATATATATATATATATATATATATATATATATATATATGAAATTTGATTCTGGAGAGGTTTCAACTTAGATCGAAACGATCTTTCGAATAGCTGAAATTTTTTCAGTAAAAAGAAATGGAAGCTTTATCAGCTCGAGATAGTGCCATGAGGAGTTGTCCCAGCTATTGAACCATATGCATGCAAGAATGTAATGACATTATATGACAACCCTTTTCCATTTACTTGACCTGGAAAAATTAGCACTGGAAGTCGACTTTTTAAATCGGAAAAGATAAATATTTTTGGGACGAGGTTTTAATAATCACGGTGTTGATTCGAGAACTCCACAGTACTGGCAGTATTAATTTTTGTCGCTTCTAGATATGGACTAATTTGTAAACCAAAAGAGGAACTGGAATATATTTCGGATTGTACATGGTTTGGTATTTTGGCCTAAAGACAACATTACATGCAGAGTTAGATGGATTAGAAGGTATTTTGTTAAGTCTCTTGAACAGCTAACACGATTCGTCATCAAGTGATGTTTCGTGTGCCTCAACAAAGCGGCTTTCTGTAGGGAATTTCTAAATGCTTTACAAGTTCGAGTCCCGCATTGTGTATAGGATGAAGAATCTGAAGGCTGATCCGTACACAAATAAGATGTCGTCAGGTTTCTTTCTTTTTTATATCCGGTATAAGTATAGCAAAGCCCTTCGGTCTGCTCACAAACTCTGACAGAGAATGTCGTAAATAATATAAACAAGAGGTCAAAGTGAGCCGATATCGCTCACTTAGGAAATTAGCTTATCTTGTGAATGCAAATTTATACATGAAAATTGTGGAATGAAAAGAAAATTGCTAACACACAATTGCTAAATTGTCTTTTAATACCTGTACCGTTTAACATTTCTCTGAAAGCAGATATAGTGGTGATGAAAACGTTGCAGATATGTTGCTACGCGTTTATTTTAAATCTCTTTTTAAAATATGTGTGCATTTTCTTAAGAACTGAAACAAAAAAAGATGAAATAAAGCAAATAAGGTCGGTTTAAATTCATTACAATCTGATTACATTGTCGCATGACTTGCAGAATAACCTAATATAATATCGTACGTGTGGGTTTGTTTGTCAGGGTTTGTTTTACTTGGTTTATTTTAGTAAATTGAATGCAATATATTTCTACGTTTCAAGGCAGAAAAAGAACTCAAGTTAGAAGTTTTAAAACCCCATCAGAAAATGCTATATACATATTTATGACAAAAAATGCCAATAGCGATGCGCTATGTCTACCTGGCCCCCGAGGACCAATCCCGATTCGCAACTTAGAAATTGTTTATAGCCCCACCTATAAAGTATAAATACACTTAATTTGCATCGTAAGGAAGTAAGCTTGCACAGTTAACATGGTTTTCTGGGTCTTTCCTTTCCCAACTCGGGTCATTCTTTGGAAACCATTAAGATCTCTATCAAGGGTAGCCGTGGTGCTTCAGTTCTGAGGGCACTGGACCTGGGAACAGAAGGGTGTTTGTTCAAATCCCACTATCGGAAACTCTAGACCTACTGCAAAGATTATCTGGACTTTTTTTCCTAAAGCATATGGGTTTCTTTGCTTGTTTTAATCAAATGTGGAAGAATTTCAGGAAAAACGCAATTTTTTACTACCCTCCCCCTCAAATAAATGCAAAACTATACATGTAAACTAGTTTGTAAGTAATGGCACTGGATATGTGAAATGATATAACAATGCACATTTATTTCATAATATTACAAACATCAAATCTGTCATGCACTTTACTATAGCAATACCATTTTAAAGTGTTTAGTTGCTTTGGTTAGTTTTCTGGTTGGCAATGAAATCCTTACTGAAGGTTACCAGTGTTGGTTACAAACGCACAAACAATAACATGGTTTGGCCGACATGAAATCGCTTTAAACTATCTTTCCTAAAAGACACCATACAACAAATACATCCCAAGAATGGACAATAACAGTAATGTCAAAGATACTATGCACCCAAGTCATTCACAAAATGATACACACACACCATTCTGTGCACACTAATCTCAATTATAATTTAATCTACTTTAATTGTTATATTTCTACCTTCATTTTTTTTCTAAGCCTAAGTGACATTGATTTATTCCCAAAGGTATACAATTTTCCTAATGTACATAAAAACATTTCTGTTAGAGAGAGAGAGAGAGAGAGAGAGACAGACAGACAGACAGACAGACAGACAGACAGACAGACAAACATACAGAGAACTGCGTAACGTCAACATCTGTGATTTTCGACGGTCTTCATCCAGTGTTCCTCCCGTTGCATTAATAGGCAAAATTCGATGCGTCGGTGTTGAAGATGTCATTTAAGGTAATTGGTAATGGCGGTTCTATCTGAAGGCAGAATGTCATAACTGTATAAACTTAAACGTTCCTTCATGCGTATTAAGTCAAACTCTGTCGATTGGTTTTTGAAAAGTCGTTTTTGGGAGTGTTGTGTTTACATAGTTGTAGTCCGGGTGATATATTTGAAGATGAAATTCGAAGCCATTCGAGTCAGGGTGCATTTTGTCAAATTAGGTCAGTTCTGTTGCGTGGATTTTGACAAATCATGTAAAGGTTTTGTTTAGTAATGGCGGCCATATATGATCTGCGTCTTTTGAAAAAAAATTGATAAGAACTTCATGCCAGGATGATGTCCATCAAATTTTGTCGTGTCTTATTTTTATAAGCTGAAAATGGCAACCTTGAACGGACGACCCACTACAGTCGAAGGAACATGTCAAAAGCTTAGTTGGTCTTTATGGACAGGTGAACCATTGGCTAGACCTTTCCCAGGAAGAAGATGAAAATAGGTTTCTTATTTGTTTGCTATAGTAGCCATTCCATTGCTAATAGGGCCATGTTAGGCTTTCTTTTTACCCAGCACGTCCCATGTCCCAAGAAACATTCCTACCAAGGTTTTAATGGCACATCCGTTTTGGAGAAATTAAAAATAAATTCTCCATGGATTCGTTTGGGGTTTCATCCTATATTCATGATTTGCATTGTTTTTCTTTTCTTTGTTTTGCTCATTAAATGCGATGGGGTATTTCTAAATTGTATTTTTGTACACTTTACCCAAAATCAAGTTCATATATATTTCTCTGCGAGTGCGGGTTCCACATTAGGGTCATTAGTTTAGTCTATGTCAAGAACATTATGTTTATTATATTCTTTGATATGGTTTTAGTAAGAGACGCAATTATAACATATTGTTCACGAAATGAACTTGTGACCCTCATCCGAATACTTCTATTGTCTCTTAGGTTTTTCATATAATCTTGCTTACTGGAAAATTATTTATTCCTGCAACAACATCTGGGCAATACGCCAATCATTCTTGTGTTCAGTATTTTGATTTGAGTGAAATTATTTAATTCAAATTATTCTTCTATGTAATTACAAAGTGCTCTGTAATGCTAAAGTGAATTCAAACCTTGGATTATATTACTGTGAATAACAAAACACTGTTGGCACATCATTACAATTCAAGCCGTTGGTACATTCGTACATTAGAGACCAACCGGCCACTACTGGCACATCAACTTCAGCGTTGGAAATTATTTGGAATAACTAAAGTTTATTCAGAACTTTATTCATTAGGACTTGGGTTAGTAATTCTATAATTGTTTGGGATTTAATTCGCAATACCGCAAGTTTTTTAAAAAATGTTTTCCGTGTTCATGGGAAAAATATATTTGCTGAATTTTACAAAACAATTTGGTTTCCCATGTGACAGGAGTTTACCATCTGCAGGCTACCGTTTCGTATTCACATCTCCAGTGACTTGTACTGGTATCTTTTGTTCTATGGATTTTGGGATATTCAAAATATTTGAATTTTTTTTATATAAGCGCATTTCCTGACAAAGGTTTAGTGAACAAGGAAGACGTTTAAATATTTAAAGTTAAGAAGTGGCAGTAGTGAATGGGGACACCATAGGGACAATGGGACTTATCATTAAAAGCACCCCTGGGACGATATAGGGACTATGTAAATTTAACATGGGGAAAAATCGTGGGACGATATAGGGACAAGGGGAATTAACATGGGGAATAAATCGTGGGACAATATAGGGACAAGGGAAATTTAACATGGGAGAAAAAAAGCAATTCTAGGGACAAGGGGAATTGAACATGGGAATAGAGTTTGGGCTTGTCTAGGGACAAGGGGAATTTAACATGGGAGAAAAAAAACTACTTTAGGGACAAGGGGAATTTAACATGCGATTTTTTTTAAAAAAATAAAATAAAAAAAGGGTAGGCAATTGAAAGTCAATCTCTTTTCGAGACCTATGAGTGGCCCTGAAAAGGGCCTTTGGTTTCATCATCATCTTCTTCTTTTATTTCCTCCACTTCTGTAGCCATCTTCTAACTTTAGCCATTATTCCTGTCTTCTTCTTCTTCTTTATTTCTGATTCAGGCATCCAGTCAGGATGACCTATCGCTCGGAATTTCTCCTGTATTCGTATCCAGTTATTGTTGAGTTTCTCAAAGCTTTCTTTTCTCTTTCTATTTTCTTCTTCTTTTCTTTCCTTAGTCCACTTTTCTTTGATGTTCTTTACCTCTTCCGTTTTCACTTTCCTCATTACTTCTTCCGTTTTTTTCAGCTGGTCCAACCCCCATTTTATGTATCGCCACTCCGTCCAATTCAATATCTTTTCTAAGAAGCACCTGACTTCGATGACATTTTCAAGTGCTTCCTTTAAACTTCCCACTCTTACATAAGGCGGGTCAATCAATCCTCTCAGTCTCTTTTCCTCTTCTTCCATCATTCCTGTTACTATCTCCTTTGCTTCCTTCAAATTATTAAAACAGACAAGACACTTTTCTAATTTGAATTCTTTCTCTATCTTTTCCATGACAAACGTAACATCTACTATCCAATAATAAATGCCTATCAAATGATTCAGTAACGCTGTTGCAACCACCATTTTCTTTGTCTTTATTCCGTGGAATGGGTTCTAATGTTAGTTAGTTAGTTAGTTGGATTATAGTGGTTTTCGTTCTTTTGAACATGTACCACTTTTTTATTCACGCACTGCGTGATTTTTAATTACTCCTGGGGGAAGGAAATGGAGCCTCATCCCCCAGGCTTTTATGTACTCAAAGAGTACTTTTTAATTTAGCCACTCAGGTGTAGGACTAACTAGTCCTTAACAACCTGACTGAAAGGCTAATAGACATGAGTTAAAGCGCGGACGTGATGGAAAACATCCCCCTAAAACAAAATTTATATTACCAAGATCATTACTTAAAACGCGCGGACGTGAAGGAAAACATCCCCTCCTTTTCTCATTTTATATGAACAGCAATAAACAAACCCCTAATCTACTATCCACACACGCAAAACATTAAAATGAAACCCTAATCTACTATTCACATGAACCAACTTAAGCTCTTACATAACCCAATAATCTACTATCCACACAAACGTACGTGAGCGCTTACAAACACACACACACACACACACACACACACACATAAAAAACACACACTCACACAAATAGAAAGAGTCAGTGTTTATATTCACACTACTCTACATACACACATTGGCAAATCGATTGTTATTTCTTTTCTAAAGGTTTGGGTAACCCTGAAAAGGGCTGTTTGTTTGTTTAACTCCAGTGACACCTGGTTAATGATGGCACCTTCCAGGCCTGGCACCACACACACATCTTATTCCCCAGTCTCCTTTTACCTTTTTTCTTGGGAGTGCAGAGGCGGGATAAGTGGCTTCAGAATCCCAATTTTCTGTCTCTGGGATTCTGAAATTTCCTCTCTCCTTTTCCTCCTCTTCTTTTTTTCTTCTTTCCTCCTCCTCTTTCATCCTTCCCTCTTCGACAATGGCCTCCGCGGCCAGTTCATTTAGTATGCGCCTGGCATATTCCAGGTGCATCTGGAGTTCTAGAAGCTTTACAATTCTGGTATTCATTGTCTTGTTAACGAATGAACAGGGTAGCTAGACTGCCCAGCGATTTTCAATTTATAGTGAAAGCGCGGACGTGATGGAAAACATCCCTTAAAACAAAATTGAGTTAGTTAGTTAGTTGGATTATAGTGGTTTTCGTTCTTTTGAACATGTACCACTTTTTTATTCACGCACTGCGTGATTTTTAATTACTCCTGGGGGAAGGAAAAGGAGCCTCATCCCCCAGGCTTTTATGTACTCAAAGAGTACTTTTTAATTTAGCCACTCAGGTGTAGGACTAACTAATCCTTAACAACCTGACTGAAAGGCTAATAGACATGAGTGGGAATAGTCACACCACACACTCGTGTTTTTTAGTTGGATTGAAATGCCCCAGGTGTCAAACCAAGCAGTATGTGACTCCCGCCACGATTGGTCGGCAGCGATGACGTCACATTAGGACACCCGGTCTTGTGGCATTGACGAAGTGGCCCGCTTTTTTGATATCATCAATTGCCTTTCCCAGTCCGATATTCCGGTAGACAGAGCCTTCCTTTTTTCCACTCTGTTTAGGTGGTGCAGATTCATCAGCTTCATCGCCGCTGGATGATGATACTTCCAGGGCCGCTGCCAGCGTGGAAGTTTCAAATTCTTCAGTGTCGTCTGCCAACATTGCCTGGATTTGGCTGAGTATGTTAGTAGAAATAGCTGTGGAAGCTTGATTTAAAAGTTCAGCCAGATGTTGTTTAAGAGACAAGGAGACGGTTAGGAGTATTTTTATTTTTTTTTTACTTTTTTTTATTTTTTTTTTTCGTTTTCTTTTTTTTTTTATTCATGAATTCCTTATTTATTTTGATTCCCTATCTTATTGGTTTGGAATGAAAACTTGTTTTATGGTTGTTTGTATGTTATTATGGAGTCCTGTTTTAATTAATTCCTATTTTCCTATTTTAATTTTTTGTGGCCTTAATTGGTTTTTATTATTCGGGGTATGAACGGCTGTGTCAGTTTGTGAACCTACGAGACCTAGCAGGCCGTCATAATTCCCAAACAGTGATTTTGTAATATTCGTCCTTAACTGGTTTTTATTATTCGGGCTATGAACGGCTGTGTCAGTCTGTGAACCCACGAGACCGAGCCGGCCGTCATAATTCCCAAACAGTGATTTGTTATATTTTTAACTGGTCTTTGATTTACTTTCTTAGATTTTTTTGAGTAGATTGGATTCGTGTATAAAACTTATGATATTTTTGAATGTTAGATTAATATTGGGGTTTGTGTTCATCAAGAATTCTGGGTATGTTGTAGGGAATCCAATTTTATGCTGTTTAACTTTAAACTTAGCCCTTTCTTTTTCAAGTGTATGGCAGTTGTTAAAAATATGCTCTATGTCTTCTGGGACCCTGCAGTGATAGCAGTTAGGGTTATGTGGTTGTGGTCCTATGTACTGTCCGAAGCTGTTAGCCAGCTTGGTTTTGCCCGTGAGTATTCTATTTATGAATTTTTGTTCACTGCCTTTTGTTTTGGGTGGTTTCCTATTTCTACATACTTCTTTAATGATGGTTTTTAGTTTCCTGCCTTGAGTGCTTGTGTTCCATAATTCCTGCCATTTATTATCAATGAGGGTTTTAGATATGCTATTGAGTTCGCATATGCTATAATCTAGGTTGATGTGAGTGGTTTCGTTTAGTTTTTGTTTAGCTGTTATATCTGCCATATGGTTACCTGGTATGTTAATATGGGATGGTATCCACATAAATTCTACTTGTAAGTTATTATTGTTCAGTATTTTTAACAATAAATTGGTTTGCCTAAGATAGTTTTCTCTTGATTTGGTGTTGTTATTAAGTATTGAGTTTATGACGCTTAGCGAGTCACTTATTATTACCGCTTGGGGTATTTTGTTCTCTTTGATCCATTTGAGTGCTTCAAGTATGGCCCAGAATTCAGCTGTGTATATAGAGCAGAGGTTAGGTAGTCTTCGTCCTACTTTAATGTTAAGTTCGGGGATTACGTAAGCTGCTGCTGTTCTGGGTGGTTCTGTAATTTTGGATCCATCAGTGTAAATCTTAATGTAGTTGCAATATTTTGAGTTGATTTCTTCTGTACAGATTGTGTTTAGTTTGAGTTCCTGTTCGTTTTTATTGCCATATTTCGTAATGAGGGTGTTAACTGTGGGGTTGATATTTATCCATGGTTCTTTGTCATAGTGATTTGCAATTTCTGCTTGGAGTTTGTCTATAGGAAGTTGTTCAACTAATTGATGGACTAATTTCCCTGCTGGTATGTTTTGTGATAATTTAGTTCTAAAAGGTATGTTGCATTTATTTATAGCTAGCCGGGTGGGGTGTGTGTCGGGGTGTGTTGTTAGCCTGGCTGCATATCTGAGGGTGAGTTCTTGTCTTCTAAGGTGGAGCGGCAGTTCTCCAGTTAAGATTTGAAGTTCCACTAGTGATGTGGATGGTAGTGCACCAGTGCAAATAATTAGGGCCTTTCTTTGTATGCTATCTAGTTTTTTTAGGTTATTTTGCGGTGCCGAGTTGTAAATTTGGCATCCGTAATCTAGTTTAGATCTAATTAACGATTTATATAAAGCTAGTAAGGTTTCTTGATTGGATCCCCAGGTGGTTCCTTTAAGGGTTGTAAGGAGGTTAAGGTCTTTATTGCACCTTTTGACTAGTTCGTTTATGTTGTGTCCCCAGTTTAGCTTGGAGTCATAATGCATTCCTAAAAATCGTGCTACATTTACGAATTTAATTTCTTGATTTTGGATGGTGAGTTTGGGAAACTGATTTTGTAATTTACGTTTGGTGGTGAATAATACTGCTATGGTTTTTTCATGGGATATTTTGAAACCCCATTTATCAGCCCATTTCCCTATTTTGTTTAAACTTGTTTGAATATCGCTGATTACTTTGTGGTTGGAGGGGTTTCCTGCTCTCCATAATCCACTATCATCAGCAAATTGTGAGAGTTCAATTAGTTTTGATGTTAAGTTGGTGTCCAAGTCATTAATCATGATGTTGAAAAGGGTTGGGCTGAGTACGCTCCCTTGTGGTGTACCGTTTTCAAGTGTGTGTGGTTCAGAGTAGGTGTCGCCGACTCTGGTTGATATTTTACGGTCAGCGAGGAAGTTTTCAATGAATTTAAACATTCGACCTGTGATGGCGTAGTGGTTGAGTTTGGCTAATAAGCCTTTGGTCCATACAAGGTCGAATGCCTTTTCGAGGTCAATAAATACTGCAATTAAATTCCTATCAGCTTTGCGTTTGGAGTTGAACGCCAATTTAATTGCGGTTTCTAATCGTATTAGTTGATCCGTGGTGGATCTTTTGTTTTTAAATCCGCATTGATTATCGGAGATTAAATTATTGCTCTCTAGGTGGTGTTTGAGTCGGTTGGTGACTATGGTTTCCATGATCTTACAAATGTTGTTTGTTAGGGAAATGGGTCTGTAGGAGCTAATATCGTTAGGGTCTTTTCCTTGCTTGGGTATTGGAATTACTATTGCGTGTTTCCATTTATCGGGTAGTTTGCCTGAGGTCCATATTTGGTTTAGTAATTTAATAATTGTTTGTTTAATGTTATTTGGGATATTTTTGTATATTGTGTATCCTATTTGATCTTCCCCTGGGCTAGTTTCGTTTTTGGTTTTCAATGCTAGGTCCCATTCGTAAGTTGTAATGTCTTTATTTAGGTTCGAGACTTTGGGACCGAGGTCTTTAAAGAGATTACTATGGGTTCTTTCTACTTTGTCCCTATGTAATTGAAATGCTGGGGTGTGGTTGGTGTTGCTACTCATATCTGAGAAATGCTGAGCTAGTCGGTCAGCCTTTTCTTTATTAGTAATGGCTCCAGCTATTTTTGGAGTGGTGTTAGTTGTCTTTCCTCTAATTGATCTAATCTTATCCCAGACTTGTTTGGTACTAGTTGTGATATTGATATTCGTGCAGTAATTATGCCAAGTTGATTCCTTTGCCTGTTTAATTATGTTTTTAAGGTTTTTCTCCTTTTGTTTATATATAGTGAAATCAATAGAGTTTTTAGTGCGTTTGAATTTATTGAGGGCTTTTTTCTTATCAGTGATGGCTTGTTTGCATTCATCATTCCACCATGGGACTCCTTGTTTATGTGGGTTACCACTGGTTTTGGGTATGTTAGTGGTGGCTGCCTTTAGTATGGTATCAATCAGGTCTTCGTAATATTTATTAATATTATCATTTTCTATGTTTTTGGTGTCTATTTTGCTTAGTGTTTCATTAAATGAGGTCCAATCTGCTTTTGAATATATCCATCTAGGGGTTCTTTTTAGCGAGTTGTATTGGACCGTCATCTGCAGGGTGACTATTACTGGAAAGTGGTCACTGCCCAAGGGGTCAGTTTGATCCACTCTCCAGTCCGCCACCTGGGTTATTGATGGCGAGCAAATGGTGAGGTCGATGGCGGACATGAGACCGTTTTCTGGGTTAAGGCGTGTTTTTGTACCGTCATTTAAAATGGCTAAGTTAGATTCTGCGGTCCATTCTTCAATCAATTTGCCTCTTTTGTCCGTCACACCGCCCCCCCCCCCCCCCCCATAGCTCGTTATGGGCATTGAAATCTCCACAGATGACGATCTGATTTACTCGTTTGTGATCATTTATTTGTTTGTAAGTAATTAAGTTAGCTGTGCCTGATGTTCCCCCTGGGTCATAAATATTGAATATTTGTATTTGACCCTTGCCTGTATGAATTATGAGGGACTGAATTTCGAATGCTTCGTTGCTACCTGGGGTTGGTGTTATGGTTATTGTTGTTACATTCGGGATGTTATCTGCTATATAGATGGCTAAACCCCCACCTCCTTGTCCCGTGGTTCGATTTTTGAAGTGACCTGGGGCATATCCTGGGAGTTTGGGTATTTGTTTGGTTCTACTTGTTATTTTTGTTTCTTGAATGCATATAATATCTGGTTTGTGTTCTTAGCTTTGTAATTTGGCTTTGAGTTCACTGATATTACTTATTAAGCCTCTAGCATTCCATTGCCATATTATAATGTTCCGGTTTGTTGTATAATCCATTATTGGGGTGGTCATTTATTGATTGTTTTGTGTTGAGGGTTATTATGTTAACTTCAAATTTCATTCGATTTTGCTTATTATGCTTATTATCTGTGTTATTTTATCCACGATGTAGTGGTGGTTGTTGATAAGTTCGGCTTTGATCTCTGTGAGTAACTTTTCTATTGTCGGGTTTGACAGTGATTTGTTTTTGGTGTTAGTGTTATCTGATTCTTCGGGGTGGAGTTGTGAGTCTTTGTGGGATTTGATTAAGAATGTATCTTGTTTATTTAATCTTGTTTGATCTTGTTTGACCTTGTTTGACCTTGGTAGGTTGGGTGTTTGGGCTGTGGTTGCTTCAGTTGCTGGTTTGTTTGGGGTCATGATGTGGTAATTTTTATTACTGGGGGTTAGTTTTTTCGCCGCATGATACGGGATTTGCTTGTTGTTCATGATATCTATGGTTTGATATTCCTTGATAGTGTTGGGGCATTCGTGGGATTTAGGTAGGTGGGGGCCCCTGCAGTTGGTACATTTGGGTGTGGTTCTACAACATACATCTTTGTGGTTTCCCCCACATTTGTAGCATAGTTGGGTATATCTACATCTGTTAGAGAAATGTCCCCAGTGTTGGCAGTTGCTGCAGAACCTGGGTTTGTTTATGTATGTCTCAAGGCGGTGGCGTGCCCCAGAGTGATCTAGTCTTATCATGGTTGAGAGTGGAGAAATTGATTCTAGTATCGCTGTATTGGTTTCCTGTCCTAAATGATTTTTGAGTTTATACGCCCTATTTATGGGGGTACCACTGTCTTTGAGTTTGGCAGTGAGGGTTTCATTGTTTATCCCTTTATTTTGTCCTGTGAGTTTTAGAACTGCTTTAAATGTGGGGGTGTTCGTGCGGGAGTATGTGGCTAAGTCATTTGTTCGTGTGTTATTGTTTATTGCCATGAGGGTCTGGTTGCTATTGTGTGTTTTGGTTATTATGTTCTTTGTCCCTATTTGTTTGTGTCTTTCGACGTTAACCCTAATGTTGTTAATAATTTCAATTTCTAGGAATTTGGCCATTTGACTGCGAGTGCTGCAGTGTACTATTATGTATCTTGTGTTTGGCCTAAATATTTTGAATTGTCCTTGATGAACCCTAAGGAGGGCCTGTGTGAGACTGTTAACAGTTAAGTTTATCAGTTTATTGGAGTTGCTACTGATATAAAGTGTGTGTTAAATCTCAGTGAAAACTCCAAGCACCTTGAACTTTGCGAGAAGAAACTCAACTTCTCATCCACTCCTGAAAGGAAAGATTTAACAACACCGCATCTAACCACCCCTGAGAGAAATGAACTAATTCAAATATCAGCAGCCGACTTAAGTATCAACTCAACTGTAAGTTTCAAAAACTTACTAGATCCATCGGCAAACAAGGACCTGGATGATACAATACCTATAGAAACACCAATATCGCCACTCCAAAAACAAGACCAACCACCCACCCCCAAATACATGGTCATTGCACAATCCCCGGAAAAAAAACATATAGCCATGATAATAAGAAACCCACCGAAAATGGGGCCCAACTCATGTAACAAAGGAAAAACTACACCCAAAATGGGGCCCATGGTAACGATAACTCCACCCATTCATATTAGTAACAACAAACCGAAATATCATAACAGTCAGACCCCTGGACCATCAAAACCCTTAACTGAAGAACAATTACTCAGCAGCCGAAACAAAACACAAGCTAACCCAACCACTAAATCAAAACCTAACAGTCAGACCCCTGGACCATCAAAACCCTTAACTGAAGAACAATTACTCAGCAGCCGAAACAAAACACAAGCTAACCCAACCACTAAATCAAAACCTAACGTGTGGGATGGCAAGGGTAAAGGGAAAGGACCCATGTTTACCAAGAACAAACCTGCCCCCCAAAATAATTCAAACTCACACCCCCCCAAAGAACCAAAGAAACAGGCCAAATTTTCATAACAAAATTGATATTACCTAGATCAGGACCAAACAAACGCGCGGACCTAAAAGAAACACTCACTCACTTTTTTATGCTACCCATTACTAATTTAAAAATTTTCATTAATCACTTCAATATACTATCCACATACGCAAAGCAATCAAACCCCAAATTTACTCTCCTCACACGTCAAACAGCAAAAAAAAACATGATCATGATCTACTATCCCCACTAACTTACGTGAGCGCTTACAAACACACACACACACACACACACACACACATAAAAAACACACTCACACAAATAAAAAGAGTCAGTGTTTATACTCACACTACTCTACATACACACATTGGCAAATAGATTACTATTTCTTTTCTAGAGTATGGGGTAGCCCTGAAAAGGGCTGGGGTTTTTTTTGTTTGCTATGGCAATCTTTTAGTTTCTAAGAATGCGACGTCCTCTGAGGATAGACTTTCTGACGATAGGTCTGCTTCTTCGGAAAGAGAAGAATAACTCTTTGGTGTCGATACGACAATCGACAAAGCCTCTGTCAGGTTCAGGTTCCTGCTGCTGCTGCTGCTGTTGTTGTTGTTGCTGTTGCTGCTGTCTCTGAAGTCTGTACTTCTCTGTCCATTCTTCTTTCTCCCTGTTCACTTCTTCTCTGAAGAGCTCTTCTATCAGGTCTTCAGTGACTTTTAACATTCTCACATTCTCTATCTCTTCTGGCTTCGGTATCAGACTGTGTCTGACCCTATGCAAATTCACGTAGGCTTCGTTTAGCTTAGCTAGTTTGGAGCACATCTTCGTAGGAGGATGAGTCGACAATGGAGGGTTAGACTGGAGGCTACCCCGGTTCTTAAAGTCAAAGCGCGGACGTGAAGGAAAACATCCCTCTACGGTTTTCGAGCCGGAACGATCAATGAGTGTCATGAGAGAGATAGAGAGAAGTCAAAGAGCATGAATCAAAATTCTTATAGCCAAACAAAAGACAAAGGCATTTTTTTTCAAAACACAACATTTTTTATTTAAAATCACTTAACACTAACCAACAACTCTAACATTTTTAACAATAATCCAACAATATAACATCAAACATATTTTTCAAATCACAAACATTTTTTTTCAATTTACACATTATTTTGGACAGGGCTGACAACGTTGTGAATGAATTTCCACTGTTGGAAGTCATTAGGCCATTGATGGACACTACGTTTCCTAGCTTGAGACAAAAGATAAGTATAATGGTCACAAAACCATCGATCTACTTTCGCATCGTTTCTTGAAGAAGAACGAGGATCAAAATGAGTCACTAAATGTTCTAAGGAATAGCCCAGGCTGCGATGATGTAGAAAATACACACAATATTGTCCACACACCAAGGAATCTGTGCCTTGTAATTTCACATTATTGAATCGGGTGGTCTGAGCATTTCTTCTCATGAAGTCGATGATATCGTCTTCCAAAGGGGGCAATCCGTACGAATCGAAATATTCCACACATCCTTCTTGAGGAAAGTAAACGGCTACCCAGTGGGTTCCTGGGAGATGACTGTCGTCCGTGTTGATCACGTAAGCTAGATGGTCTTGAGGTTTGCGATGAGGGAGTTCATCTTTAGCACAGACGACAGGATTCCAAGAAGCCGTGTACGAGTTGTGGTTCAAAAGGTAATAAAGTTCCCAGGTATCCATGTTTATTTCTTCTTCACAGGTAATGATAAGTGATCAATTCGATCCTGACTTTTTGCTTGAAAATGTCTGAGAAGTAACTGTTTCTTCGCTTCGTCTCCCCACTCTGATTCAGGACAGCTTCGATACGATGAATCTCTTGCGTGGTTAATGGTGGACAAGAATGTTCACGCAAGTCTTTATACCACTGATGCAACACGACTTCGTCAGAGATGAGACTCCAAGCTTCGTCCAGATACTCGTCCAGTTTTTCTTCTTGACTCAGCATCAGGCATTTATCGTGTTGAATTTGACTGGGATGATCGTTTTGACATCCATAGCAATCTTTCTTGATCAATTCCGTCATTTTTTCCACCAAGTGTTTGGCAAAACAGGAGACTAAATGCGCTTCTTGTTCTGGCCATCTTGACTTCATCATAACTTCATCGTCTTTGTCTTGGGATTCTCCTTCCACGGTCTCCACACATTCCATCTCCAAAGTTTCTCCACTAGGTAAAGAGGTATAACAGTCTTCCATGGCTTCTAATCGTCTAGAATGACTTCTCTCAAACTGTTGATTTCTATCGTATTATCGAATTCGGCATACAGGAGGACGTTCACCGTCTCTGTTAGATTTGTAGTAAACTGAATTTCCACACGAATCTGGCCAGATTTTATAGGGTGGAAATGTCCCTCGTCGCTGCCTTGGTCTGGAGTGAAATCGAAAGCCCACAAAGCGTAGCCTCCTGCGTAATCCTCGTACGTAATGCCGTGACTGGTGTTGGTTCCTAACTGACCGGTGGCTTCGTACAGGGACAAGTACGACCTCAAGTAATTCTTCTTGTCAAAGTTAGGTTCGAAAGGTCGGGTACACAAGGTCTTGCCATCGCGACTGACTTCGATCTTGGACACGTCAAAGTGTTTAAAGTGGAAAAGACTTTTAGCCAAAGTTCCGTTGAAGGCTGCGTTCTCGACGATACCAAGGATCAAACGTTTGGGTAACTGTCCTTGGAACAGATGATCTTCGATCATGGATCGCAGCCCCGTAGGAATGGTGAAGGTTTTCACTTCCACGCGTCGTATGGGATACTTGGTGGTCGTTCTGCTCAACGTCTGACTGATGTCGTTACCCACTTTAGGTAACACTTCCACGCGCCTGGCTTCCTCGATGACAGTTTTGCAAGCACTAGTACCTATCAAATGGAAAGCGGCACTACTACGATTCAGTCTCAGGCGGAGATTCACTCCGTTCAGCGAATACTTTTCTTGTAACCACATGTCCAAATGCAAACGATCCATCAGTTCTAAACTATCTCCACTTTTGATTCTGTCTCTTCGTTCTACAAATCCCGCATTGTGTTCTTTGGTTGTATTAATTTCGAATTCTTCAAACTGGCCTGCATCGTCAGCTTCCCATACCACATAGGCATTGAGATGAGTGTTCTTGACGTCTATTACGTACGTCAAGAGATTTTCTTTGTACGCTCGATAAGGGTAAGTATCCATGCTGCTACTGACTAGTTTGTTATTCAAGTACAAGTCCACTCCACTGCACAAGGAATGCATGAAATTGTTGACGGGAGCTATTAACTCATCACCATCTAGGGGCGTATTATCCTCATCGACAACTTTGACTTTCAGGTACAAGTAACTGCTATTCAGATCGATGTAATCTTCGGGCTGTCCTTTGATTTCAAACTCGATGGGAGCTGAGGCTGTCAAAGAGTAGACGGGGTGAAATTCCACCCACTGGGATTCTTGCATGGTCATCATGGTGGGGGGCATGGCAAACAGATCCAGTTCCGACTTGGAACAAGCGCAAGATTATCGGTGCATCATTTTGGTCTTTCTCAATAATCGAAAACGTCTAAGTCTCGAACGGTTCTTCTTTTCTTTGTCTTTCTAGCTTTAGACGTGTGAAGTCTGGTGAAAGGGTGTTTTTTTCGTCGTCTCTTTCTGCCTTGTCCTTGCTGAATGCCTGACTCGGTAGCGTGCAGGGCATTTATAGGTGTTTCTCGTCGGCCCAAAAGGTCTTTACCCGTTTGCAGCAAGACATTTTTGCCTGCCCTCATGAAGGCTTCTTTGGGTTTTGTTTGTCGATGATGACATTTTAGAGAAATTCTTTGCCTTGCGTCAGTGCCGCATCTTTCAAGGCGTGCAATCCGCGTGTCACCATCGGTTTCAACACCGGAGCCACCGAACGAAAGGCCGATTTCAGCATATCTCATAAACCGTGTCCTCGCTGTCGAGCAACCCCTCGGTACACTGGATACATGACTTACGAATCGTGAGAGAACCGTTTTCGAAAATGGAGTTTCACCGTGACTTTTCCTTTGGTGAATGAAATATTTTGTCCCAGATCTCCTTTTATAGCAATGTTGACCGTGTTCAAATAAGACTTGCTGACCGGCAAGTAGTGAGGATGTACAAATTCGCGGTGAACGTGGTAAGTGTTTCCACCTTCCTCGTCAGCGGCCGTGGCAGAATCCACTTTCAAAGGAATGACACGCAGTAACGGTACGGAGGTGTGTCCCACCACGTTATACTCCACCACATCGGAGTAAACAAATATCAAATTCAGTCCTTGGTTCAGTTCTACCGGGGCACGAAATAACTTGCTAAAAGACTCGTTGTCGTAAACGATTGGTAATTCGTTTTTCTTGAGCATGGCCTTTCTCATGTCCATGTCTCCGCCCAACATCTCAAACAATTCAGGACAAAATAAAATGGACACGATTTTACCCCCGTCAAATTTCATCAAGAAGGGACGAGCTGCTTTGTGGTATTCCATGGTGACACTTTTTTTGACACTTTCCAAAGCTTTCAGAAACACGACATTAAACCTGGAGGTTATGGTGCTCACCAAATGTTGACCACCAAAATAATAGCCTGGGGGAATGAACAAGTGATAGGTGGTGTACTTTTGATTTTTTGTGCCAGGGGTTTTCTTGTCATATTTGCCATGGGTATCCAAGTACTGTTGCATTTGCTCGTCATAAACTTCCACATCAAAAAAGTTTTGATTGGGAAGGACATTGAGGACTTGGGTCGGGTGAATGATTTCCACTAAAGCCACTTCCCAATGGGCCTCGTGATCTAATGGGATGGCCTAAGGTAATTTCGCCGTGTAACAGCAAAACGTGTTTTTTGGAAACACCTCCATGGAACTGTCACTGGGTAAGGTTAAGTAAAATTGGTTTTGGTGACTCATAATTCCAGAGTTCTGTGGCTGTCCGAGGGGTTACTGGACGTCAGAGTTGTGTCTCCGCCCAAAATGGGGTTGTTGTTGTTGTTGTTGTTATTGGAGTGGTGACTGGCACTGGCACTGGACACAAGGTTCCCGTTCGAGGAGAATTTCAGGGAGGGATTGGGAAGCAGGTAACCGATGCAACTGCTCAATAAAATGGTCCACAATTGTTTGTCTCCTTGTTGCAAACTCAGATTGGCGATGGCTGCCCCGATGACACAATACACCACGAAGATTTGGCAGAAAAAGATGATTTGCGTTTTAGGCACACGTTCTCCGCACCACACCCACAAAGGTTGTTTTTGTAAATCATGCAGAGAAGAACTAGGTGAAGGAGTGGTCGACGTAGCTGCGTCTGTGTGAAAGGGCATGATGGTCACTTCTTTTTATAGTCGATGACTTGCGAAGCGTCGATCCAAGAATCAAAACTGGGTGGATATCCTTTCCAACGTACTTTGACTTCTTTGACACGTCGTTTGCCCACTTTACGGGTTCTGCGTTCGAGAATGCTTTCGATGTCGTACACGTCGTCTTCTTTTTTGGTGACACGTTGTAACTCGGGCAAATAAAACGTTCCTTTGAGCACTTCTCCGTTCATGTCTTCCAATTTATAGACGGTAGGATGACGGCCATGCACTCGTCCAATGACACGAAACAATTCGGTCGTCCAGTTAGGTAAGTAACCTTTGTCGAAAGTGCGTTTGGTTTTGCCAATGCGCACCCAATCTCCTACGGTCAACTCTCCACTTTTCTTGGAGACAGCCCTCGTCGGGGACGTACCAAACAGGCGCTCAAACACCAGCACTTCGTTGTCGGGAGTCACGTCTTGCGGGGCACGTCCAATGCTTCGATGGTAAGATTGGTTGTACGCTTGCACCAGGTGCGGTAAGATGTCGATGTACTTCAGAGTGTGGTGATGCGTAAAATATTTCCACATGCGTTCTTTCAAAGTGCGTTGAAAACGTTCCACAATGCTGGCTTTGGTTTCGGGATTCTCGGTGGTAAAAAAATGAATGTCACGTTTCTTTAATTCTTTTTGGAATGCTTGGTTCAGAAATTCGGTACCTTTGTCCGTTTGCCATCGAAGAGGGTGACGACCGCTTTGTTTCAACACTCGTTGCAGGGCTCGCACTAACTCGCTGCTCGATTTGGAAGTCAAGGGTACGACACAGGCAAATTTGGAAAAGACGTCGATGACATAAAACAAATATTTGTAGCCACGATTGTAGCTGGCCAAATGAGAGACATCGGCTAAATCGGCTTGCCATTGATGATCGATACCTTCCACTCGAGTGCGACTTCTGGAAAACTTGCGTCGAATGGGTTTGTGTAAAGTGTAGGTAGCTTGCTCTTGTAACCATCGTTGCACTTGAGGTAAACGGAGACTTTTCAGTCGAGTTTTGGCAGCACGACACAATTTTTGAACTCCTGCGTAACCTGCAGGATGCGAGGGATCGTAGTAAATGCTGGCTAACAGTTTTTCCATTTTGTGTTTGTGTGTTAATAAGGTACCCACTCTTGGAAGATGCTACTCTTTTTCTCTTGGGGTACTTTCTTGGATTGCAATGCTTTGCGTGTGCGACCAGCAATAGGTGTCGCAGAGGAGGATGTCGGAACAGGGGATATCGGTTCTTGTTTCACTTCTGTCTTCACTTCTGTCTTCACTTTCATTTTCTCTTGTGAGGAAGAAGGGGTGGTCATCATCTTTTTAATCCATCCAATTCTGGAGGTAGGTGGTGTTGTTAACTTGCGTACTTTTTCTGGTGGAGTTTGAAACCCTTCTTCTTCTTCTTCTCCTTTTTCTGTCTTGATCACTGGTAGTGGTGGTGGTGGTACTGGTGATGGTGCTGGACTTTTCATCAAGGTCTTAAAATCTTTCAGAGTGGGTAGAACTGTTTCGTCTAAAGCTTTCTGGTGAAAGAGTTGCAGTCGTTGCAAGAGTTGACCGTACTTTTGCGATTTTTCTGTTTCGGACAAATCTTGGCGATCCATCAAGGACTGCAATTCGTGTTGTAACTGGGGCATCTCGCTCAAATGGGGATTGGGAGGTAGATGCGGGGTGCGTTGTTCTTGCCAACGATGGTATTCCATCCATCGTTTGTAAGGCACTAAAGCTAGTTTTCGTCCTTCCATGGGGTTGTCAAGGGTCGATTCTGAGATCTTGGGACTTCCGAGGGCCTTTTTATCTTGCTCCCACCAGTCCTCCCAACATGGTTCCCAAGACTCCTTTCAGCAAGGGGCCTAACAAGAGGGGCAAAATGCCTCCACGTTGGACCAACATCTTCTTCTATTGACGAATGGGAATTTTCTTTTGAACCATTTGGCGAAGAACGTGATGATGTTTGCCTAAGCATTGTTTCTGGTGTTTGGACAAAGGGATCGTACCTTTCAACACGTTCAAACAACATTCGCACACGGTATCGATGACCTCTTTGGAGGCTGATTGAATGAGTTTTTTTTCGTAGAGGTGGAGAAGCTTTGGACAGGACAGATAACATGTCCCCATGTTTGACTAAACGAGGAGGCAGTCCTTTCCTTTTCTTTCCTTGGGGTTGTTTAGAAGAGGGATGTTTTCTGGAGGGTGACATCTTTGAGTCTTCAGCACCAAAAACACTGATACCCCCGACTTGGTCACAGGCCCTTTTTATACTGGAACGCGTCGCCACTAATTGTCTTTACGTCGTATCAACTTCAGGACAGGCATGACATGTCGTGCAGGGGTACGCAACGGACTAAATCGAGCCAGTTCTTGCTTGGACAAATCCAGTAAACTTTGTAACATGCCCGATCTTTCTTGAACTTTGATTTTGGGAGAAGGTACTTTGTGAGCAGCAGCCACTGCCACTAAATTGGAGGGTCCTGCCACTGGGGATGTTCCTGGGGTCATCAACGGAGAAGTTCTTGGTGTGATCAACGTCTCCAAGTACTCTTCAGTTCTTGGTGTTATCAACGGAGAAGTGGATGAACGTGAGGCTGCCAGGGACGCAGTCACCGTCGTGGCAGGTCGTGGTTTGCGAGTGTAAGGTTGCGTCCTGGCCGAAGAAGTGCCTCTCTTGCGACTAGTTTTCTTCTGTGGACTTTTCTTTTTCTGGGGACTTTTTCTCTGTTTCTTTTTCTGGGGGCTTCTTTTCTTTTTCCGGGGTGGTGTCTGGCAAGAGGAGGGTCCCGCCACTGAAGAAGTTCTCCTTGGGGACCTGGTATTTTTCTTCTTCTTGGGGCTTCGTTGGACTTTTTCCTTGGGGAGAAGTTTGGGGGCATTAGGATCCCATCTTAAGAGAGAGCGAATGATGACCCCTCCTAGAGTACCGCTCCCTCCAGGTTTCAAAATGATTTGTTTTTTGGTTTGAGTGTCGATGCGGGGATCGGCCAGTTGGGTCAAAGCGACTTAGTTTCGATCAAAAAAGCGTTTGGTTTGATGAGGAAATCTGAATGATCCCTTGGAATAATTGACGTGCTGTCACCTTGAACCATCGTAAGACTTCTTTGTGACTAGCTTCTAAGACACGAGCTGGTGTTTGTGGATTTTTTTTTCGACTGATGCCATACAAGGCACGAATCAATTTGACGGGAAGATGCGACTGAAGGGACGTCATGTTGACGTTGTGTGAGACAGACGAAAAGGGTCTGAGGTTTTTATAGATTTTTTTGTTGAGTGAAATTAAGTCGAGGACGGAGACGTGTACAGGACAGGACCTCCGTCTTGGCACCAGTGGTGAAACAAGTGGGTACGAAATCGCAAATCATCGGGGGTCGTAGGTTTCAAATCGACGAGTAAATAGGCGTGTGGAGTTTGAGTGGCATCGTCGTACGCCTGAGTCAGCCAAGGCGTTCCTAACTGTTTGGCTAAGACTTGCACTTGCGATTTATCTCGAGGGCTTTTAAACAAGACCACGGAATGCGCATTGAGACTGATGGTGCGATGGGCTTTACTTTGTTGAAACAACTTTTGGGTGATGTAAACGACACTGGCATTACGGTGATGCCCTTTGCGCGTGAACCACAGTTTAATTTCTTCTTCGTCTTCTCCTAACATGTCGTCGAAAATGACCAAATGGGTTAGACGGGAGTCAGAGACGATGCCATCGTCTTCTTTAGGAATGCCTTCCACAAACACGATGAAATCGCCTTGACTTTCTCGCAAGAGGCTGTACGCCGATTGCCACTCTTTGTAACACCACACGATTCGTTGAGGTGGCCGATCGATCAAATGATGTTTATGTTCGATCAAACGTTTGACGAATTCGGTTTTGCCTGAACCGCTAGGTCCAGCAATGAGCATGTTAAAGGGATGGCGAAGATACAAAGCCTCCCAACTGGCACGGTCTAAGTGTTCGTCGATGACTTTGACAGTAGAGGAAGAGGGAGCAGAGACAGCAGAGGTAGCCATAGTGTTAGGAATGTCACTTGTGACACGAAAACAAACTTTTTTCCTTGAACAACTCTCGTGCATACTGGGCCACTTCTTGGGTCCAAGCCTCAAAATCCCATTCTTTCCAGGCACGGACATCTGTCCAATGGGGATGTAAGTCACAAGCTACACACACATCGTCATACACGTCTTGGGTAGCTAAAAGTTGACGAATCTTTCTTTCCCGTAGAGGTCGAGAAGTATCCAGATGAAAACGCAAGGCTTTGAGCAAAAGGAGTCTTTCGTGACCATTTAAGGTCATTGGGGTGGTAAGTACTGTTCGTAAAGAGTCCACAAAGAATCGGCTGGTAAACGAAATCCCAGAAAACAAGTCACTAAGACACACACCACTTGTCGACCCAAATTGAATGGATACAGTTCTTGTAATAATCGATGGTAATGATCCACGGTTTGAAGATGGTCATTGAGTTCCTTCCACGGAATCTGTTCAATAACATGTGACATGATCCGTGGCATGGCAGCCTGATTTTATAGTCTCTTTGTTTCGGAAGCAATAAAGGTAATTTCTAACTAGACATCTTCGTTCTCCAGTAGGGAATCTAAATCTTGCATACTGTATCCGAAACGTCAGAGTTTGTCTAGATGTTTCGTCTTCCGCTAAGCAGATTCCACGTAAAATATGTTGGTAATCCTTTAACTCGTCTTCCTCAATACGTTGCAGTAGGTGAATCTCTAAGTAACCAAAATTACGAACGTTTAGTTCATTCACAAACTGAAAGTGTTGAACAAGGTCTGACCACTGAAAGAATTTCTGACGAATCAGTCCTCTTATACCATTTAGGTACCAGTGGTTAAAGATCTGGTGACGTAACGGATGCAACTGTTCTTTACGTTTGACTTGTATTTTGACCAGATCTCGGTAAATGCGTTCTCTCAACTCCACAGGCAAAGCACGAATGTTCTCTTGTAAAGTATCCATGAATAGGTCAGTCCGTACAATTCACAATCTTCTCCTAGAGCAAAAGTAATCCACATAGTGAGTAATTTCTGACCACTGCCATTCAGGGTAACGTCCAAGAATGTCACTGAACTCTTTTGATGTAAACGGTCTAAAGCGATATAATAGGATGAATGCACCCTTGACGCAGAGAAATCTAACACACTGGTTGACTTTTTTCACTTTCCTCATGTGAATTTCTCGGCACAAAAGTTCTACAGTGACCCATTGAGATTTCACTCTGGCAAGTCCCTGCCAAACTTCCTTGTAAATCTTCTCTTGTAGTTCTTTAGGTAATGATCCAATATCGTTTTTGAAATGAAGTTTAAATGCTGGTCTCGGTGATGTCCAACATTTGACTCCTAGCCAAACTGGTTTCTTCTTCGTCAACGACATGGTAAGTTACTTTAATGTCTCGGTCCCACTAAGGGTAAGTAATGACAATTCGGTGACCATCGAGCATGTTCTACGTAGGCCGAATCTTGAGGTTCCCAGTGGTGAAGTGACACACCGCAACTGAAGCACTTGACTTTATCTCCTTCGCCCAAGTAGAACAATCCCGCTCTGGATAATTCTTCAGGGGTCGGGCCTCCCAGATACTTAAGCCATTTTCCTTTGAACGATTGAAGACGATTTTCAAAGTCGCAATATTCCGACAAACGCACAGGGAACGAATATTCGTCTTTATAAGGTTCGTTTCGATGAGGGTTGGGTGACATGGACAAGAGTTTGCTCAGGGCTGGATGACATCCGTCGGGGGGTAGACGTGAAGGTGAACATCCACCTTTAAAACGAAACCCAGTAAAATATCCAAGAGGACGAGCGGCATCGCTTTCGCATCCCTCAGGTTTGACACGCACAGCATCACTTTCCATGATAGGGGTAGTGAGAACAAAGTTCCCATGATGCTTTACGGCATCGCTAAGGTCACAACGTACAGCATCGTACCCATCGCAAAGCTCACAATTGCATTCCACTTCAGGAGCCCCACACTTGAATTGTGCCTTTCTAAACCTGTTTTGTGTTTCTCTGAAAGTATTCATCTTGTTCGCTCGGTCTTGGTAGTCCCAATGAACTATCGATCTTGCCTAGGGTTCCTTTTTATATACAGACCAATACCGACGTGTCCATACGGTAAGGAGAAATGATTCGGAAGTCGCACTCGCTTCTGGTACACGATTTAATAGACTTTTTCCAAGGGTCGACTGACGCTGTGGTGAGTGGGTAAACGTACAATCTTGTGGGGCTGGTAGGTGGTCACTTTAAAGTGTTCATCTTCTCCAAGATTGCAAGGCTTCTTTCAATACCCCAAAGTTGACCACACGACTGGTACGATAATTCAGAGTCAATCCTTTCACTTTACACGTCGTGTGCACTTCTCCTTGTGGGTCCCGGTATTCGTAGCCGTAATTTTTTGGACCGCCACTGCCGAAACTTAGAATCTTGTCGTCGGGATGCTCGTCTGTCCAGGCTCCTAAACGGTCTCCTTCGATGTCAGGGTGATGTTGACTCGGGTGATGGATGTAAATGCAACTGTCCGTGTCAAAGTACAGGACGCGTTCCCCTAACAGTTCTAAAGCTTCGTACAATTTTAAGCGAGCATGAGCTGTCACGTAAGCCGCAATGATGACATTTCCAAAAGGGTCGTCTTGTACAAAGTCCAGATCTTCTTCGTAATTGACCAAGATCAAATTCTCTCGAACGACGTCCACGTGTTTCATGAATTTGGTTTTGTCGTGAATCATCTGGAAATAGCGGGAAGGTTCTGTCAAATATTCCGTCTCTGGTAAACACGGTCGTTGTGCCATTTTACCCCACAAGCAATTTAACATCACTTTGGCAAACGATCGCCTGCCTTCGTTTTTCTCGATGTGGTCTAAAGTAATGCCTTCTTGTTCCCAGTATTTCTCTTTGAATGTCTTTTGGTCTTCGGGAGTGTGACACCAGGAAGGATAGCCACTGGCTTCTTGTTTCAGTTTCAAAAAGGCATCCACGTAGTCTGCGAAAATGCATTTCTGCGTGGGGTCACCCTTGTGGTATTGTTGTGTCTTGGGAAAGTGACAAATTTCGTACACTTCTAACAGTTGGTATCCCATGTCCAGAGCTTTGAACAATTCTACGCTGACCCACGTCCCCGTCAAGGCGCGTTCTTCCTGGGTGTGCTGGCAAGGTTGATCTTGGTTGCACGTCTCGGCACAAGTACGGCACAAAGGAAACATCAGTTTGCCTTGATAATGGTGAGGTAAGACGGGATGGTACAAGTCCGTGGGAGGCAAAACTTTACACTTGATCAAGCCTTCGTATTGTCGAATGTTTTTCAGGTCGATGTGTTCCGTGAACAATTGCGGGTGTCCTGCAGGAAAGCGACAATATTTGCACACGTAGGGATACAGCGAACACACGTCCAAGTATTTGATTTCTTCTCCTTTCTCTTCGTCGGCTTGGTACAGCAAACAGGTGGCATTGGTCCTTCCTCCGTACAAACTATCCCTCGGGTTCAGGGGGTCCATGAACTGGTAACTTTCCACGAGGCGTTTAAATTCGGGATCCGTTTTCAAACGGTGATCGTACTCGTGTTCCCACATTTCCACCACTTGGTATCCTTCCTGTTCTAACTTTAGGCGTCGCTGACAAGTGGCCTGGTACAAGTCTTCCATGGTTCGTTGTAAAAACTGATTTTTAGTGCCACGGTCAGGGTAACAGACGGGACATCCGTGAAATAAGCAACCGTTAAACTCGTACACGATCTTGGGGTTTTCTAAGTCCCAGCCATCGACCGAATGCGTTCCGATGGTCTTCTCGCCTCCTCCGTTGCGGGCATGCTAAATCCATTTGTCTTCCTTGTCGCACAAGTAGCGTAACCAGCGTAGGGCTTTGACCGAGTATTGACGTTTGACATAGTTGGTCGTTTGAGGACTGATGACAGCTACGGTGTTTTCAGGCATGAATCGTTGCCGGTACACTAAGGAACACGCTTTGGCAATGGTGCAAGCTTCTTTCAAAGGATCGACCCCTTCGTGTTCCATGAACAGTTCTCGAAATTTTCCACAGCAACGCCGTAAAATGTCCACGTCGGAACGACAATACTTTAGCATTTCTTCCTGAAAGTCGAAAGGGTCCGAGGCGTGAGCCTGGTACCAAGCGTAGAAAGCTTCTCGTTGTTCGGTACGCATGTTGTCGGGGTCGTAATAGTGAGCCTCAGGTAAATGGGGTAGAACGGCGTCCTGATTGGCTTCCGTATTGAAAAAGTGTGGAAAGTACCCTTTAGCCATTTCTGTCATTCCAAACATTTTAGGCATTCGACTCAAAGGCATGGCCAAGTAACTGATCGAATCTTTAAACTGTACTTGTCCCACTTGCATGAAAATGATTTTGGCTCCGTTCAAAGTCACTTTAGGACGCTCGGTGCCTTGTTCCGTATAGTATCTGAGAAGAAACTGTCCATCGTATCCGGAGAAATTGTGAGCCATCACTGTGGCATGGCGATGACAATCTCCGTAACGTTCGATGTCCTCTTGGCTCCACGTCTTGTCGATGGGGTCTAAGACCCATCGAGCGAAATCGGCTAGCGTGTTCGGTCCCCGAAAGATCTTTTCACGTCCTCCAGGAATCTTGCTGCAGTGAGGGCAATGACTGAAGATAGGTTCTTGAATGCACTTCTCGCACGCTCGATGAGCCACGCAGAAATTAGGAATGTGAATACCAGTCTCTTGCATGCATTCGAAATCGAAAAAGATGAAATTGCTTTTCTTCATCTTCTTGTGACCATCCTCTTTCTCTGGTGGGGGCTGGTATTTTTGCATGTAGCATTGGTGTTCCAAGTCCACGATGTGGTGACAAATGTGACATTTTTTCTTTCCTGAACATACGTGTGTCTTGGCAGTATTGGTACGTATGCCTTGTCCACACGTAGGGCACAGTCTCAGCAGTTGACAAGCACATTTCTGCTGTGAACCTTGCGTCTTCAAATGTTGTTGGTAACAGGTAGGGCTGACAAACGTGCGCAGACAAGTTGAACAATGCACTGGTCCTTCGCTCAGACAGGGTTGAGAGGCCAAACATCCTGAGCATTTCAATCCGCAATGTTTGTGTTGCTCTCGATTATTATAACCATGGTCACATTTCTCACAGTAATATCTGTATCCCAGGAATCCGGTGATACTGGTAATGGTATCGAAATGGTCATCATGATGATAGACGTGAATGTATTATTCATCCTTAAAGTCTTTCCCTCGAAACAACAGAGGTCCGCGCATTTCTTGAGGGTACACTTTCAAGGTGTATCGTGGAGCTAGGACATCTTGCAATTTTTGCATCTCAGGAATGCCACAGGGTGTGTCTTTGGACAGTCCGGCTTGTTGGAACAGGAGTTCTGCTTCACTTCGTTGTTTGGCTCGGTCCGATTTTCGAATATTCTCACAAGCTCTTTTCCATTCTACCGTGTCGTTTTTGTTGGCGTAGGTTCGTCCCACCACGATAGCCCTGGCTAAACACATCTGAGCTTGAGGGTTGTAAATTTGGACGAGGCTACGCTTAATGCTGCGAAGCTCGTTCACCAATAACATCTTTTTGCGTCCAGTCCCTTGAGGAGGAGAGACGTGGGTCATGTCCAGTGTGGCTTTTCCATCGGTGATGTCAAAATGGTCATTGGATTGTTGTACGTGTTGAATTCTGTCCATGACTTTGGAAGCGGTCAATTCTGCAGGGGTGCTAAACTCGATCCAAACAGGGGATTTCAAACCGTCGTGTTGTATGGAGAGTCTCAGGCGATCGTCTTCTTTGGGTTGACATTGTCGCTTGAATGTGGTGAGCAAAGAATCCCACACTCCGGTGATGAACCCTTCTGCTTTCTCTAACGGTACTTCAGCCTTGAAATCTTTAAACTTCACCGTGTATTTGTGAGCCGTGGTTCTAAATTTTCTAGAAGAGCGCTTTTCGGTCTCTCGAATGGAATAGTACTTTTCAGGGTTGACTAAGGGTGGTGAACTTTGTTTAGAAGGTTCGGATTCTGGTTCACTCATGTCCTCTTCAAAATCACTGGCATGAATTTGTGCCAAGACTTCAGCCCTGGTACGAGGCGATAGATCACGTTTCTGCCTCTTACTTTCTTCTTCTTTCTTCTCAAATGAATAGGATCGTTTCATCTTGAGTGATAAACGTCAAATGACTAAAGTTTAAACACCATGGGCTAATTTATAGTCATGGCAGACCAGCGTATATAAAAGTGTGTGTGTCTTGTCCTTTCACTATTCATTTCACTCTCTAACCGAGCACAACGATGGAAGAGACTAGCCAAATCGAACGTTTCATCAGAGCTTTGCGAGAGGTCATTAGAAAATTCTCTTCAGACCAGCCCACGGACTACTCTCCTTCCTTGCGAGATAAAAGTCAAGATACTTGCTATATCTGTCAGAAGGGCATTGGTCTTCAGAGTGTCCAGAACGTCAAAAAAGAAAAAAAGGGGCTAGAAAAGACAAAAGTCAAGATACCTGTTATTATTGTCAAGAAAAAGGACATTGGTCTCCAGATTGCCCAAAAAAGAAACAAGAGGAGTCAGCAGAAAAGAGGGATTCTTCTTCAGAAGAGAGGGATTCTTCAGAGGAAGAAAGCAGCCAGGTAAAGAAAAAGAATCAGGAGAAGAAAAGAAGGGAAGAAAGTGAGGAGGAAGAGGAGGAAAAGACTGACGGTGAAGAAATTGAAAAAACAGAGAGACTAAACAGTGAGACAGAATAAGTGTATGAACTTTTTAAAGTGCTCTGTTGTGAATTGTGAATTGGATTGTAACTATTGATAAAAGAATACATTAATTATGTAACGCAAGTGTCTTTGGGTTTTGATTTTAAAATAAGAACGTACACTCACGCACTCATATACACGTACTATAGGGGTAAAATGGTTCTTTTTCCTTTTTTTTAGTTATTGGCAATTGAAAGTGTATCTCTTTTCGAGAGAAGTGGGTTGCCTGAAAAGGGCCTTTGGTTTTTGGTGTAGGGGTGAGTTTAAGCAATCAACTTTAACTGCCTTAAGCCTTTGCCACGGCCGAGGCCTACTTCTGATGATGATGATTGGGTTGAAATCACTAAGGGTGGTACGGTAGGCTTAGTCACAGGGTTGGCGTCTTTAGCTCGGGAAGGTCGTATTCTCTTCGGTCGTGATAAAGAAGTCTGATACATTTGTTTCAGACTTCTTAACTCCGCTAAAATGTCCAACAGTACCGTGACCGTTTGATTTTCACCCTCTTGTTTCTTTGCTGCTGCTTCTTGTTGTTGTTGTTGTTGTTTTCTTCTTACCTCTTCTTGCTGTTGTTGCTGTAAAAGAAAAGCTTGTTCCGCTTCCTTTTGTCGTTGTATAAATTTCTCCAATTCTTCTTTCTGTCTCTGTCTAAAATTCTCCACCTGTGGTAATGAAGGTGACGAAGGTTCCGGAACAAATTCTTGCGAGGTAAGAAAATCCACAAAATCCCAATTCACCTCTTCTGAAAGTAAGTCCGGGTTGCCTTGGGTGGTCTCCACTGCTGGTGCACCCCAATGAATCGTTTTCTGAGTTTCCGTCATGTTGAATCACTGTCGCATGGATTGACACCGCACAGGCGCTAGCGAATCTATATAGACCACGTGACGTCACAGACTGTTCTCTTCGGATTGGATGCGGACTGACTGAATTTTGTAACGCGTGTTTGGATTGGTCAATGAACTCAATCCGTTTCAATCCTTCCTCTACCTATAAATAAGCGCAGTTCACTGCATTGATTCACCTGTTCTCGGCGCCTCAAGATGTGGACCACAGTCGAATCATCCATCCTTGTGTCTTCAATGATGTTTAGGATGGACATGCTAATGTATGTCCGATCCAAGTGGACAGTTGTCCACAAGTCAGACACCAGTCTGTGGATACGAAGAGTCTATGTGGAAAGACAAGGAAGCCTCAAGAGGACTCTGATTTATGGCCCTACACTAAGACGCAGCTTGAGGACAAGAAGATGCCGCAGATGCCCTTTATGTTAAGGGCATATTAACATAAACCCAAAGGCCCTTTTCAGGGCCACTCACTTCTCTCGAAAAGAGATTGACTTTCAATTGCCAACCCCTTTTTTTATTTCATTTTTTTTTTTTAAATCCCATGTTAAATTCTCCTTGTCCCTAAAGTAGTATTTTTCTCCCATGTTAAATTCCCCTTGTCCCTAGACAACCCCAAACTCTATTCCCATGTTCAATTCCCCCTTGTCCCTAGAATTGCTTTTTTTCTCCCATGTTAAATTTCCCTTGTCCCTATATTGTCCCACGATTTATTCCCCATGTTAATTCCCCTTGTCCCTATATCGTCCCACGATTTTTCCCCCATGTTAAATTTACATAGTCCCTATATCGTCCCAGGGGTGTTTTTAATTATAAGTCCCATTGTCCCTATGGTGTCCCCATTCACTACTAGTGGCATTTGATGTAATGAAGTCAACACTATGTTAACTAAGGAGTTCGTAAAGTGCCCTTTGTGATGAAGTCAACACTATGTTAACTAAGGAGTTTGTAAAGTGCCCTTTGTGATGAAGTTAATATTATGTTTCGCTAAGGAGTTTGTAAAGTGCCCTTTGTGATGAAGTCAACATTATATTTAACTAAGGAGTTTGTAAGGTACCCATTGTGATAACTCCAGTTCAGTATGAACTTTTTTCTTAGAGGCTAAATGTCCCTTCAAGTGGGCCTCGTATCGCTCATGGCCTACTTAATTTGACAGTATACCATTTCACCAAGCAGGTTTATGAAGTACTGTATGCAAACAACCTTGGGAAACCATCTCCCAAATGTTATATCCTACCGATGTTACTATTTAATTTTTTTAAATAAAGACAATGGCATGATTAAGTCTTTCTCATAATTAAAATCCAAGATCTTGATGATGTAAAACCCATGTACAAAGTTTTATAGAAACCGGATGAGAAATAATGTCTAGATCTACAGAGGTAAAACTTAACCAATCAGATGCAATGTATCGCCTTAATATGACATATTTGAAGTCTGATGAAAAACAGATCACAAATATGGATTCTAAAGTGACAACAAACTTAGCTAATCAGATGCAATTGATTACCTTATTAATACAAGTGAATCCTGTTCATTTTTGATATTGTCAAAGATACTGATGACAAAATACCTTAATTCCAACTTTTGATCCAAATCCGATAAAAATTACGACCTCTAAAACGGCACTAAGTTTCTTCGTCAAATGCAAGATTATGTTATTAATATGCATGGATCTAGTTCAATACTGAAACTGTCAATGATCTTGAAGGTATACGCATCTGTTCAGCTTAATCAAAAATTGGATTGGTCACAGGTTTAGCCAATCAGATGAAAGATTACCTCATTAATATGCACAGATCTGGATTGGTACCCAAACTGCCAATGAACTTGATGGTATAGTTTGATCAAAATTGGTTTGGAAATACTACCGCCAGACTGGTTACAAGTTTAGCGAATCAGATGCAAGATTATCTCATTAATATGCATGGATCTCACTCATTATCAAAACCTTCTAAGATCTTGATGATAGAAGACATCTCAAGTTTGATTGAAATCGGATCAAGTAATGTGACTTCAAGTCAGGCAACGACCTATACAAATATGATACAAGATAAACAATCGGAAATAAAACACGTAAGTTAACGAACTCAGCCAATCAGATGCAAGATCACTTAATCTGAAGGCTCATTACCAATATCGTAATGATATCAGCGTATATGCCAAGTTTGATCAAATTGCTCATTATCAAATTTGTCCAAGACCGTAATAATATCAGCGTATATTCCAAATTTGAGCAAAGGTCAGAAATATGGACTCCTGCATGATGATAACCTCAGATAACCAGACACGAAATCACTTCATTAGTGCGTATGGATTCCACGTCTGACCCAAAATTGGATAAATATAACAGAGATGCTCCAAGGAATTTATCCTAATGGAGTATTTCCCCAGCCCATCACAAAAATAATGGGGGAGTCAAGCAGATATGTGGGTGAGGGGGAAAGGGCCATAGTTCAATATTTACATAACACTTCAATATCCATCTCCCTTTCTTCCAGCTCCATTCTACAAGAGCCCAATTGAAATCAATATGTTGCCTCTAGTTGTACAAGCTTAAACCTGTTCTTTCCGAGTAAAGTAGAAATGTGGGCGAGGGGGAAAGGGTCATAGTTCAATATTTACATAACTGTTCAATATCCATCTCCCTTTCTTCCAGCTCCATTCTACAATAGCCCAACTGAAATCAATATGTCGCCTCTAGTTGTACAAGCTTAAACCTGTTTTTTCTGAGCGTAATCTGTTCCTCGTCTATATACGTACTTTGTACTGTACCGAGAACCCCCTTTCTCTCCCACGCCAGCGGCCACAGAGAAATCTAGCTGTTTTGCTAACCCGATTTTTCTCCTCTCAGTCTGGTTGTCTCAGTCTGGGCGTTTCAGTCATGTTGTCCACGCACTATGAATTTTTTAAAACAAAAACCCCTCGTCTTCTGCTGTGGCTGACAGAGATGTTACAAAATCAAAGAACAACAAATATAAAACAAAAAGAAATTCACTCATAACGCAACTTTAGGTCTCTCAAACTTTGATAACACACCATACAAAACATTTTGACACACACACACACAAATCGAGTTATTTGGCATCATGCAAGAAACTATACACAGCATGGCCAATTTTGTCCTGTCCATATCTTAGTAATTTTTGTTATTCACTGTAGCTAAAAGCATCTAGTTTTAAATACTTTGTGTGAAATGAATCATGTACTTTTAGCTACATTTAATGAACTTGACCTGAAAATTTACTGAGCTTCAGATAGGCTGAAGTTCGCAATGTTGTGTGGAATAAACTAAAACAGAAAACACTGTTCAGACACACAGCTAATACACATCACTGGCTATACAAAAATCCAAACCCTCTCAAGAGCATCCACAGTTGGAAACAACCAGAAATGTGTTATGTCTAACCTGCATTGTTCAAACTTTGTGAAACACATCAAGTATTGTAAGCCAATCAAAATTCCTGCACTTACCACTCTGAATGGTTCATTCATCAGTTGACATATCCACAAGGAAATTTCCATGTATTTTTTCACTGTACTAGTAATAGCAACATTTGGGATCTCGGGAAAGAAAATAAAAATTTCCAAGAATATTATGAATCAGAAATCTGTTATTATACACTTCATTAGACTGAGCCATGTACTTTATTGTACCATTGCCTACCATAGAACTTTTTCCAAATTAAAACTGATGAAAATTAAGTTATCTGTACAATATATTAATTACTTCTCATTTTCGCACAATATCCATTAAATGTGATAATTCAGTATAATATCAAATAATTTTGTTTCCATTTTCTTGTGCATAGAACTTTGTGCAATTGAGTTGATGGCATGTGGCTCAAGACACTCACAATGCAATACTTGTAGCATTTAACAATTTTAGCTTTTTTTATGATTCTTGATTTTTTTTTCTATTTCTAAGAGCTGCATTTTATATAGCTAGTTTCTACTTAGATAATTGGAAAGGTTTTCATAAGAGTATAAAACCTGACGACCTTTTATACCGAGTGCAAGGCAATAATAAATAGCACATGATGAATGTCTTGTCTGAATCTGCTGACAATATTGCAAAAGTGCATGGTTATTTCAATTTCAAAGGAGAAAAAAAATGGGTTAGAAAAATAATCTATGTCGGTGTGTGCACCAAGACCAGGAAATCCCAGTAATGAAGCTAAATCTGATAGGGAACACAACCAATTGTCTTGATATAAATGCATGCCAAATTTCTCATAGTTCTGGAGTTGTGAAATGGAAATTAATGGACAGATGAAGTACAAGATTCGTCACAAATGTCACCTTGAATTGTCTCAAACTTTCATGGCTGAAAAAAATTTCAGGATCAAATACAAGACTGTTTATTCCTTCCAACTGCAAAGCACTGAAAACATCTCTGACATACATGCATGATAAGGTCTTCATAATGGCTGCCAAGATGGTCACATTTGTTGCAAGATCTAGAGCATTTTTCATTTTGGACCAACTACATTTCACAAAGAAGTATTTTGGTTAAATCGCCATATAAATATTTTGGTAAACACTCCATGTAAATATTTTGGCAAAACGTCCATGTAAATATTTTGGTAAATACTCCATGTAAATATTTTGGTAAAACGTCCATGTAAATATTTTGGTAAACACTCCATGTAAAGGGTAAACACCCCATGTAAATATTTTGGTAAAACGTCCATGTAAATATTTTGGTAAACACTCCATGTAAATATTTTGGTTGTTGTTGTTGTTGTAGGGTTTAATGACATTTTTCAGCACACGATAGGCTATACATGGCGGCCAGTATTAATGGTGGAGGAAGAACCCGGGAAAACCCCGGAAAGAACCACCGACCCACTAAATATTTTGGTAAACACCCCATGTAAATATTTTGGCAAAAAGTCCTTGTAAATATTTTGGTAAATACTCCATGTAAAAATGATCATCCATTCTTTGTTAATGATAGAAATATTTTAGAGTTGGCTGTTCTGGAGGCCATACTGAATGTGTGTGTGATTTAGATTTTTAACGTAGCTTTAACAAAAATTCAGTCTTATCACTATGATGTCTGCAGTGTGGCAGTTTATAGTGATGTCGAGTACTGGGGCCACCATGCTGCAGACATTTAGCATCATGTCCCACCCAGTCACATATACTGACACCAGGCCGACCAGTCCTAACACTAACCTCTTAATGCTGAGCACCAAGTAAGGCAGATGTTATTACCATTTTTATAAGTAAGATTGTCACCATTTTCATTTAGGACCAATGTGATGTCAAATGAGCAACTTTAAGGGACTGATGCTCTACAGGTTTAAATTCATTTCCAGGAATTCAGTGACAAAACCATTTCATCCTTTCAACTGCAGTGATGAGTTTAAACCATCTTTGATAGTCTTCGACAATAAACAGCAGCTGTGATTAAAGTATCTGGCATCATATTTAGAACCAACAAAGAAATACAAGTAGAATCCTGATTGAAACTGTTTTGTTTGAGTAGCAGGAACAAGAACTCAGATGCCATGGTGGACATATTCAATACTGGATTGCCACTATCTATATTTAGTACAGATTATAAGATGTTGCTTGGTGAAAACACTTAAGTCGATATGACCATCCATCTAGAAGTAGTGCTTTTCAAGACTGCCACAATGTTGGTCATAATATTATTCAGATCAGCAACTAACTAGACCTCCCAAGATGTCTTTTAATAAAAAAACCCATTCTGATATGACCAATCATTTAGGATAAATTGTGTTAACATTTTCAGAATGGCTACTGGGGCAGGCTTAAATAAATGTCCTATTGGCACCATTAGGACCAAGTCGACATCATCACAAGTTCTTTTGTAAAATCCCCATCTGATGATCACAATATTTTTAAGATAGTGGTCATGTTGGACATATCATAAGATACCATTTCCAATTTTGGACGTACCAGATATCTTGTTAATATTGCCATTTCTCCTGGTGAAAACCCAGTGGCAATATTACTGTCTATTCAGGATGAGTAGAGATACAGAAGGCCACTGTCAAATTGGATCAAATCAGCACCATTGTCGTCATTTAAGACTGATCTTACATTATAAGAAGTCCTTCACTGAGAACCCTATGTTGATAAGATCATCCATTCAGAAAGAGAAGTGATTTTCAATATGGATGTCCTTCACTGATAACTTTATGTTGGTATGATCATCCATTCAGGAGAAGAAGCAATTTTCAGTATGTATGTCCTTCACTGAGAACCCTATGTTGATTTGATCATCCATTCACGAGAAGCGAATTTCAGTATGGATGTCCTTCACTGAGAACCCTATGTTGATTTGATCATCCATTCACAAGAAGCGATTTTCAGTATGGACGTCCTTCGCTGAGAACCCTATGTTGATTTGATCATCCATTAACGAGAAGCGATTTTCAGTATGGATGTCCTTCGCTGAGAACCCTACGTTGATTTGATCATCCATTCACGAGAAGAAGCGATTTTCAGTATGGATGTCCTTCGCTGAGAACCCTATGTTGATTTGATCATCCATTCAGGAGAAGAAGCGATTTTCAATATGGATGTTCAAACAGCTCAATTTTTTATTAAGGCCTAACTAGATGATGAGATGATTGGCAATCTCCAAGTAGTCTAGAAGGAGCAGCGATAACCAACTTGTGCTAACAGATGGACAGACAACAGAGCATCAAATACAAATGTTCTAAACAAATGTTTTGCCATACTCTTTGCCTGAATATAAAATTAAAGACAATTCATAAGACAAAACAGAGCCAACTTATGAAAAACAAATTTATTTCACTTACGATCTATGTTACTTTTGCACCCACTCATGTAATCACACACTTCTATACTCTGTACACTAAAATCATGAATGAAACAGTGTTATACCAGACACAATATTCATGAAGCTTACAAATATGATCACATTTCATGTGGGAATTAGACGATATATTTACTAGGTGAACATGATGCATATAACAGCAAGAGAAGGATGCAGTTCAATTACATCCTACCATACTCTTGTCTGTGAACTCAGTACAAAAATCTCAAGACCATGTAACTCTTAAAAATTGATAACAGGAATTCTTTTAAATGTAAAAGTTTAACAAATTAATGATCCGACTCTTTAGAAGATTTTGAACTGTTGACTTATGAAAAAATACATGATTAAGAGCCGTAGAGATGAAACCCAAGGTGTGGAGAATAATGTATGCACTACGGATAAAAGATAATGCCTCATGTTTTAGAAAACATTCCATTCTGCAGAGAGATAGTAGCGGAATCTGTCATTGGTTTGAATATTTTACATCTACAGCCAGACATGCTGGAAGCTTAAATGTGTACCTTTCCTATTCTTTTCTGCAGCTTTTCGAATGTCACTCCTGTTCATTTATTCACTAAAGGCCCCTTTCAAGGACAATATACCAAACTGAAGTAAAATGATTATTCAAACAATGAACTTCATGTGCCAAGTCATTACACATATCCACACCCAACCATGCATCCACATGCTTGGACTCAATGTTACATTTTCAATATTTATTTTCAATACAAGACTTTGTTCATTCTGACAACATCGTGCCTGTAAAAGCAAATCTTGTGTATACCCTGAGCCTCATACTGTATACTTTTATGCATCAATGCTCATTTACGTGCTACTTTGTACGACAAACTCCCGAGTCTGTCGCAATATCTTCTTTGATGAATGAACAATAAAATGAGAGATGTGTTGTAGTAACAAGGTGCTGAGCACTTTTAGTGGTGGAATTTCGTGTCTGGACTGCATCTACATCATATCCATTCCACCCCCCATGCCACCCATTCCTGGTGGACCTGCACTTTCTTTCTTGGGGATTTCTGTCACCACACACTCTGCAGTTGTCAATAGGGAGGCTACACCAGAGGCATCCACTAGTGCAGTTCTTACCACCTGTCAAAAAAGAAATGTTGAGAAAAAGGTTCTTAAGCATATGTGAACTTAAGTTCAGAACTCAGAAAAATAATTAAATCCATCTCAAAAGGGCGAGTTAGGCACATCCTTCATGTCTGCACACAAAATAAGAAGTGTTAACTACAGGAATTGACAACACGATCCCAATTATTCTGATCATACAATGAACGTCAGTTTTGGTATGAGTTAAGATTTGTAATAAATTAAATTCATGTGCAAACTGGCCATTGCCATTACTGATTGTCATCGTGGGTAATCTTCTGCAAGGCATTGTGGGGAAAAACTAGTACCATGTTTTATATTAATTACCTCACTCCTTAAGCCAATGAAAAATAGTTTTCAAATGGTATTTAAAAACCAGTCATACCCATAATGCCAAACTGGACACAAGGATATATAAAACCAGTCATACCCATAATGCCAAACTGGACACAAGGACATATAAAACCAGTCATACCCATAATGCTAAACTGGACACAAGGACATATAAAACCAGTCATACCTATAATGCCAAACTGGACACAAGGACATAGAAAACCAGTCATACCCATAATGCCAAACTGGACAAAGACATAAAACCAGTCATACCCATAATGCCAAGCTGGACACAAGGACATATAAAACCAGTCATACCCATAATGCCACACTTGACACAAAGACATATAAAACCAGTCATACCCATAATGCCAAACTGGACACAAAGACATATAAAACCAGTCATACCCATAATGCCAAACTGGACATAAAGACATATAAAACCAGTCATACCCATAATGCTAAACTGGACACAAGGACATATAAAACCAGTCATACCCATAATGCCAAACTGGACACAAGAACATAGAAAACCAGTCATACCCATAATGCCAAACTGGACAAAGACATATAAAACCAGTCATACCCATAATGCCAAACTGGACACAAGGACATAGAAAACCAGTCATACCCATAATGCCAAACTGGACACAAAGACATATAAAACCAGTCATACCCATAATGCCAAACTGGACATAAAGACATATAAAACCAGTCATACCCATAATGCTAAACTGGACACAAGGACATATAAAACCAGTCATACCCATAATGCCAAACTGGACACAAGGACATAGAAAACCAGTCATACCCATAATGCCAAACTGGACAAAGACATATAAAACCAGTCATACCCATAATGCCAAACTGGACACAAGGACATATAAAACCAGTCATACCCATAATGCCAAACTGGACACAAAGACATATAAAACCAGTCATACCCATAATGCCAAACTGAACACAAAGACAAAAAAAAACCCAGTCATACCCATAATGCCAAACTGGACACAAGGACATATAAAACCAGTCATATTCATAATGCCAAACTGGACATAGGACATATAAAACCAGTCATACCCATAATGCCAAACTGGACACAAGGACATATAAAACCAGTCACATTCATAATGCCAAACTGGACATAAGGACATATAAAACCAGTCATACCCATAATGCTAAACTGAACACAAAGACATATAAAGATGGTGCAGATTTATACAAAGTTTTATCTTGAATGTTTGCAGCTAAAAGCTGGAGTGTTATATAAGCAAAACATTTTTCCCCCTTTTTTTTGTGGTGATTGGGTTGCTTTCTTTTTCCAGGACAGAGTCCCCAGTCCAAGCTAAATATTCCCTAATCCAATTAATAATCAGGGGACTATAACTGAAAGAAAATGATCCCAGTCTATTCTTTATTCACTGCCAACATGGGAAATATCTTCTCTTTCGACTCAGAGAGACTATAGGACATCAGGATGTGAAGAGAGACTATAGGACATCAGGGTGTGGAGAGAGATTACAGGACATCAGGGTGTGGAGACAGATTATAGGACATCAGGGTGTGGAGAGAGACTATAGGACATCAGGATGTGGAGAGAGACTATAGGACATCACGGTGTGGAGAGAGGATGGAATCCTTGCAATAGTAACAGGTATTATAAAATTAGAAGTAGTTTTACCCCCCATACATATTTTAACAGCAACAATATATTACCTGCCAATATTTTTAAAATGTGTAATAGGCTATACATTGATGGAGCTTAACTGGTGGAGGAAGAACCTGGAAAAAAACCTGGTAAGCACATCCGACCCATAGGAAGCTACTGGCAAGCTTTTTCGCATACTCACATTGGCCAAGCCTGAGATACAAACTCTGAGATGGCAGAGATCAGTAAAGGTGATTGCTTCAGAAACCCTTTAGAGGCAGCAAGATGTGATTCCAACCCTTCCTTCTCCCTTCCGAGGAAGCCAGATAAAACCTCAAGTTGGGTGAAAGAGCATATCTTGATCAACTCCAGCACAGATACAACAAACAGTCCAGTCTGGGAATGCAGCAGGTGCATACAAGTAGAAGTCACATACCTGTCCTTTTCAGGCAACATTTAATAGTTTCTTCTTATGTTTTGTAGCACAGTCTCCGACACAGTCAGTCATGAAACTAAGTGTGTGCATTCACCTTTCTTACTTACATAAGCATCAATACAAATATAGGTCGCAACAACCTGCTTTTCCTAGACTGGCTATGCACATTTTTTTTTTTTTTTACTGTGTACCAGCAAAGCTGGCAAGACACAGCATTTCTACAAAATTACCCATCTAGTTCTCATCAACTGTACTTTAAACACTTCAGGTTTTGCTCAAAGCCATAAACCAAATACCTAATAATGTTCAAAACAAAATACCTAATAATGTTCCTTCTTGATCAGATCATCGATAATGTAGCCATGTACATCACCGTTATAAATATATACAGTAAATTCCCAATTTGCGAGTATTCCGCTCGTCTGCATCTCACATTTACGCAAACCAATATTAACACCCAAGGATTAAAAATATACCCAAAGATAACATGATTCACATATAGATGCAAACATAAAGCATGGGTTCCCAAGCATTCTGCTGGAGGAAAATGACCCCAACTTTTGAATCGTATTTCCATATACATTCTTTTCATGGTACTTCTTCCTGGTGACTCATTATACTGAACTTTTCTTGAATATGAATAGCAGTCTCCTACTTTTCTTCCCTTACAAACTTCTTCAATTATGGAACAAATTTCAGTATCAGCTTTATCTTCTTTCCACAAAATATAATTTGCACTAAAAACCTGTTATTTGCTTCGCATTAGCTAGAAGATGGAGTAAATACTCTATAGAACGAAATACATCTCAGAGGTACACTTTCAGAAGGACGAAGAAAATCCCTGCTGATTTTATCACAGATGCTCTGGAGAAATGCTAACCAAATCTGGGATTTTCTTAGTCCAAAATCATGTTTTTGTTCCATGCCATGGCAGGTATGCATAGGCGAGAGAATAGGAGCCAAAATCTTACCTTTGTTGGATCGATGATTCCCTTCTCCATGAGGTTAACAAATTCATTATTCAGAGCATCGTACCCTCTATCTCCTTTTTCATTCAGGATCTTCTCCACTATGACTGTGGCATCCAATCCAGTATTTTTAACGATGGTTAATGCTGGTACCCTTAGAGCTTTTTTAATTATGTCAATACCTGAAACAGTTCAAACAGCTCTAGTTATGACAGGTCAGACCACGCCATCAAATGTTTTTTTACTTAAACCCAAATACTCTGACCAATAAAAAGGCTACACTTTGTTCCCTTCAATTTCGCATAATATTTTCAAATCTTTTGTTTCTTTAAGTATTTAGCAAAAGTTGTATCCCTGAGAATGCCAGGATCGATGCTGACAATAACACTATGGAGGCCAGGACTGATGCTGACAATAACACTGAGGCCAGGATTCATGCTGACAACAACGCTAAGGAGGCCAGGATTCATGCTGACAATAACACTAAAGAGGCCAGGATTCATGCTGACAGTAACACCAAGGAGACCAGGATTCATGCTGACAGTAACACCAAGGAGACCAGGATTCATGCTGACAATAACACCAATGAAGGCCAGGATTCATGTTTACAATAACACTAAGGAGGCCATGACTGAGGCTGACAATAAATCTATGGAGGCCATGATTCTTGCTGACAATAACACTAAGTAGGCCAGGTTTGATGCTGACAAAAACACTAAGGAGGCCAGGATTCATGCTGACATTAACACTAAGGAGGCCAGGATTCATACTGACAATAACACGATGGAGGACCGAGCCATGAAACATATCTGCATTGAAGAGAATACAGTATACAATGCTCGTGAAAGAAATGTAATCGAAACAACAAAAACTTAATTACAGTAATCATCTAAATCTAAACCACATTGCCTAAAATTACCAAAAACTGCAAACTCTGGATAAGGTATAATGGATGGAAACACAGATGGATGGACAAGAGTAAACCATGTGCGCCTACCAATGTCATGATGGGGAATAAAACAGCGAATCAATTTTATTTCCTTGATCAAAATACCAAACCTGATGTTAATAAACTTCAGACTACTGTCCACCAACCCTCTTTAATAAGGCTTTCTTGCCAAAACTCCCACTTTTACATGTACAACCCAAGGAAAGCCAGTAGTTATAATGAATCAATGCATTACTGACATGTATAGATAAAAAAGCCAGGTTACCATCATTTGGATTCCTCTGGTTTCAATCTCAAATAGTGCTAAAGAAATACCAATTAGAGGCCAAAATATATGAAATCTGAACCAATGACTCTGAAGTCAGTTGTCACAGAAATATTTACAAATTACAGGAATTTTACATGCTACTGGATCTAAAAGAGGAGCTTTTACATTTTATAAAGAAATGAAGTATGACTGATGACATGAAGAACAGTTTTAAGTACCTGAACACACAAATGAGCAACAACATTAATATGTGCTTCTCTAGAAATAAGGATTTTGCAGAAACTAAAGAAGAACAAACTTTCCAAATGTCTACCTTATGCAAAGATTCATTCCAAATTTTATTTTAATCCAAGAAATTTTTCAAAAGTTAGTTTGCTGACCCTAGAAGGCAAAGTTTTAAATCAAATGGAAATAAATAACTCAATATAATTCTGTGAGAGATGTGTGAAATCAAATGTGAACCAAGTCTTTGTAATGTAAAACCTCGTATCAATTGAAACTTCACATCAACAAATCATTCAAAAGTGACTAAGCAGGAACAGAAACAGTGATGGACAGGATGAAACTTGATGGGATGGAATTGACAGACATAGGTAGCACCATGAACTCACTTTGTCTTCAAGCGAAAAAAAACAAATACGTTGCCATTAATAGTTTCAGATTTAAACTGAAACAGTACAGAATCTGACAATATTCTGTGGAGATAGTAGTCCACTTATATTGGTGGCCAATTTTAAGTCCTCACTGCAGCCCACAGAAACAGCTTTAAACACACTGCACTCAATTTTTGTCCTTACCTATTTTTTGATCTTCATTTACAGGTTTAAGTGTATCTAGCACAGGAAGACAGCGAAGGAGAGCAGTGCCTCCACCAGGTACAATTCCTTCTTCTACTGCTGCCTTAGTGGCGTTAAGGGCATCATTAATTCTGTCTTTCTTCTCATTGACTTCTACCTCACTGGTTCCTCCAATCTGAATATCAAATGTACATGTATCAAAATTTCTTCTTAGGTCTAGTGAATCATATCTTGCTCTAACGATCACAAAACAAATTAACCATTTTAAATTTAAACCTGATTTCCTTTAATTATTGTTAGATTTAATTATAGATACTTATCTATTTTGTTTCCAAGTCCAACCATTAATGGAACTCCTAATTTGATTACACAGGAACCAAGAGTAAGCAAATAAAAAAGCGGTCTTGCAAGCAGAATGAGTATTAAAAAAATTTCATTTTGTACTTCATACCAGGGTAAAGAATAGCACAAAATTTTGGGAGCATAAAAAGTAGGTCACACCAACTTTAATGCATGATGTTGCACACCTAAAACCGCATGTACATATTTCAATGATGCCAACATCAATATAAAAAGATTTTTGTATACACATGGTAAATACAATTTTAACAAGTAGGTCAAAATGATCTACTTTTGTTGCAGAGGTGTAGGACCCCTCACCATACATGAATCAAGCTGAAAGACTTCAAAACTGGAGTTTAGGCAATCCAGATCTAAACATGAAAATCCATCACAGGGAATGGTAGGACTTGGAAGTGCTTAAAACCAAACATATTTTACTCAAGTTCCCATTTGATCGAGTTTGTTCAGTTTGCAAGCTACAAAAAAGCCTTTAAAAAAAGCTGAATAAATCATTCAATTTATGCTTATTGAACAAGTCATCAAAATATATTCTTTCAGCTGCTGAAACCAGTTTTTGATAATATATTCTTCAATCTTGCAATCTCCCCACAATTGCCAATACTGTATCATAGTATCAGGGCACGTAATTTGGGTATGGTAGTTGTACTGTAGTATCAGGGTACGCAATTTGGGTATGGTAGTTATACCATAGTATCAGGGCATGTAATTTTGGTATGGTAGTTGTACCATAGTATCAGGGTATGTAATTTGGGTATGGTAGTTGTACTGTAGTATCAGGGTACGTAATTTGGGTATGGTAGTTATACCATAGTATCAGAGCATGTAATTTTGGTATGGTAGTTGTACCAGAGTATCAGGGCACGTAATTTTGGTATGGTAGTTGTACCGTAGTATCAGGGCACGTAAATTGGGTATGGTAGTTGTACCATAGTATCAGGGTATGTAATTTTGGTATGGTAGTTGTACCGCAGTATCAGGGTACGTAATTTGGGTATGGTAGTTGTACCATAGTATCAGGGTACGTAATTTGGGTATGGTAATTGTACCAGAGTGTCAGGGTACGTAATTTGGGTATGCTAATTGTACCAGAGTATCAGGGTACGTAATTTGGGTCTCGTAGTTGTACCATAGTATCAGGGTACGTAATTTGGGTAAGGTAGTTGTACCGTAGTATCAGGGTACGTAATTTGGGGATGGTAGTTGTACCGTAGTATCAGGGTACGTAATTTGGGTATGGTAGTTATACCACAGTATCAGGGCATGTAATTCAGGTATGGTAGTTGTACCATAGTATCAGGGCACATAATTTAGGTATGGTAGTTGTACCATATTATCAGGGCATGTAATTTGGGTATGGTAGTTGTACCACAGTATCAGGGCACATATTTGGGTATGGTAATTGTATCAGAGTATCAGAGCACGTTATTTGGGTATGGTAATTGCACCAGAGTATCAGGGCACATATTTGGGTATGGTAATTGTATCAGAGTATCAGGGCACGTAATTTGGGTATGGTAGTTGTACCAGAGTATCAGGGCACGTAATTTGGGTATAGTAGTTGTACCAGAGTATCAGGGCACATAATGTTGGTATGGTAGTTGTACCATAGTATCAGGGTAAGTAATTTTAGTATGGCAGTTTGCTATTCCTCTAGCTACATGCAGCTAGATGTATTTTGTTTCATGACAACACAACTGTCTGAAATATGACACTAACTGCAGAAGTTTCACTTAGCAGCCAGAAGGCAATGGCAAGAAATTAACACAAGGTGTATTGAATATGCTCCCTTGTAACATACAATTGTGAACAGAAGACATCAATGTTAATTTCCATTCCTGCATCAGTCAGTATATTGAAATCATTCTAAAGTAAATAATGTACCTTTAAAACTGCAACTCCACTTGACAATTTGGCTAATCTTTCATTCAGCTTCTCCTTTTCATAATCGGAGGTTGATGTTTCAATCTCCTCTTTGATCTGTTGGACTCTTTTCTCAATGTCAGTCTTGTTGCCTTTGCCCTGCAATTAGAATTATATCTGAGATTTCAATCACTGCCTTGATCAATTTCTTCCAATTGGTTACCAGATCCAATGAGTTTACATACCTAAATACATTTTTTTTTTTTTTAAATTCACAGTATCCAATAAATTTCACTACCTAATGTCAAATGGTACAAAGTCCAAGAACTCAACCTCACTGTCTGATAAAGTATGAAATCCTCCATTGCTGTCTAGGAAATCATCGTCGTCATCCTAAATATCGCCTGACTACCTTTCCTTGGCCTCGCTGTCACACGAGGATGCTTATTTAGAGACAAGCTTAAGCTTTGTAAGTAGCACTTTGATTATAATATTAATGAAATCTAGGTTGGAAACACATACATCATTTGTGCAGCAAGATCAAACAACCACCCTGTTACCCATCACTCAATAAAACAGTGGGTAATTCTTCTGCATATCAGTGGGAAATAAGCTACAGGAATGTCTATTTACTAGAAAAGGCAGGCATCTGTTTGCCACTGATAAGGTACAAGCATTTACAGTCCAATCAAAAGGATCTGAACTTGTAAATTGAGTTCTGCCTTTACAAGCACAGTCTAAAAACGGGTACCCATGGCCCATTTCATTACCCAGGTTACTCAAGTACCCTTTGGCATCTTTAATAATGATCATGGAAAGGACATAGTGCTCTAGTGTTAAATGGAAGTTACATTACCATACAATCTTTTTTCTCTCAGAGAAAGAGAAGAGAATCTGCAACTGTAGTTGAAAGGTTGGTGGGGGGGGCCAGATAGGATCATTGCATTTCCTACTGCATCCATTGTATCGTAAAACTTGGAAGTAAATAATCATCTTCACTAAGATGTGACCTTGACATTGTGACTGAAATCAGATTCTGTACCTAAGGCAAGTTCTCCAGTCTGAGGAGAATACAAACGAACAAAGTTACAAAAAGTGACTGTTCCTAGCAAATAACTTAATTACCTTTGAAGCTGCAATGTCTGTACTTTTTAAAATACTTCTCATTGAAATTCACAGATCTCACTCAACTGCATACATAAAGCCTTGCACTGACAAAACCAAACATAATAGTGATCTTGAGACAGATCTGCTCTAACGAGGTAAGGACAAAATCATTAGCAAAGATGTGTCGTCACTTGAATTATCTTATATATGAATCACTGCAACAGCTTGAAACGCATCATACCTTTAAACAATCATTTTACACAGAAATCATGTTTTGATTTATATCAGTAAACCATGGTAGCTGATCATGTACTTGTGTTTGTTTTCCACTATTCTATTTTCGTATTCATAAAAATGTAGCCTGGAGAAATTGAGTAATCTTAAAATTACAAGAGAATTATACAGACTGAAAACTTGTTCATTTGCTAAACAATGTTATGGACAATTTGTGAAAAGACTAATTCATAAGGGTCTATCATATGTGCAGATTTCAGCCAGTTTTAAACTTGTGAAAAATACTTACATTGCATCTCAAAACTATTCACACAATCTTTGTCTCTGAGCATCCAAGCTCACATTTACAAAATAAACTGCCCATTTAGCTCAAAATTTTCAATTTAGTGTTATGGTTTAGTATACATGTACTACTATCATTATAATAAATTATTTTGTCTGATGAAATAATTACTTCCAACAGTAGGTCAAGATTCAAAATAATTTGAAAGAGAATTTAACAAGTTTCATGGTAATGGAATGAGTTCATAATCACTGAAATATCTCTGCAAAACAGAGCTGAACAGTACATTTTACAAGAATGACTATGGAAACTTTCAGAATGCTTGGGCAACCAATATTGCCTAGATTCTAAGAACGACAAGTGAAAACAAACAAAATATATTTAACAAAAGAAACATATCCACTAAAATTAATATGTACAAGAAAATATAGGACTAAATATGAATTTTAATGTGATCTCCACTAAAATTAACAAGTACAAGAAAATATAGGACTAAATATAAATTTTAATGTGATCTCCACTGTTGTGGCTCATTCTACAAGCAGGGTAGCAGAAAATTCTACCGTTTGTGCCAAAATATAGCCACAAATTATAGCACAGTGTTAAGTGAAATTGACTTTTGTGCTATCCTAGTGAATCTTTGTGAACAACTGAGACAAGAAGACAATCTACATGGAAGTTGGTGCACTCAACAAGAGCGTGTTCCACTATCACTCTAGTAGAAGTTGACCCACAAGTCATGTATGTGTCTACACATGATTAGCAAAATACCACCTCACTTGTGCAACATGAAATTTTCAAACACTTGCAACTCGGACACCATCTTACCAACAGAACAAAATGGAAAACAAGCACATTTTGTGAATTTATGTCCTTTGCCTGGTTCCTAGCAAATTGTCCTTATGGTTAGGATTACTTTATGTCTCTCACCTGGTGTGATGAGGCAGCCAGTTTAACCACAACCTTGACCCTGAATATGTATCCATACTTTGGTACACGTCCTTGAATCTAAAAATATGAATTTCTCCCTCACCTAACGTGCTTATGAGAAACAACTGTATCAGTACTTTGGTCTACGATCTTGGACCCTGCAAATACGAATGCATGTCCCGCACCTAGTGTATATAGGAGACACAAACTTATGATCACTTTATCTGTGAACTTGACCCTGAATACATGACCCAATTGGTGCTACCTGTCCCATTTCTAGAACACCTAAAATGCTTCAAGTTTCAGCCTTCTTTCTTCGAGTTAATCAGTAAAACTGAAAATGGTAATAACTGAACTTAACCTTAAACTCTGGACAAAAATATGGCACAAGACAAAACAATTATGTGACATTACCAAGTGCACCTAATGGGATCAACATTTCTCAAATAACAGAAGTTAGTTTGGAATATAAAGACAGACAGATGGACAAATAGACATGCACAGAAGTGCCGGGGGACAACAAATTATCGTACCTTCATCATCAGGGTATCATCCTTGGTGACGGCGACCTCCCCGACCTTTCCCAGGTCATGAAGTTGTACATCCTCCAGCTTATACATATCCCCTTCGTCTTCAAATACCTGGCAACATGTCAAATATACTCATCATTACAACAGTCAATGTGTGTCCCCTTCGTCTTCAAATACCTGGCAACATGTCAAATATACTCATTACAACAGTCAATGTGTGTCCCCTTCGTCTTCAAATACCTGGCAACATGTTGAATATACTCATTACAACAGTCAGTGTGTGTCCCCTTCATCTTCAAATACCTGGCAACATGTCAAATATACTCATCATTAAAACAGTCAATGTGTGTCCCCTTCGTCTTCAAATACCTGGCAACATGTTGAATATACTCATTACAACAGTCAGTGTGTGTCCCCTTCATCTTCAAATACCTGGCAACATGTCAAATATACTCATCATTAAAACAGTCAATGTGTGTCCCCTTCGTCTTCAAATACCTGGCAACATGTCAAATATACTCATCATTACAACGGTCAATGTGTGTCCCCTTCGTCTTCAAATACCTGGCAACATGTCAAATATACTCATCATTTTAACAGTCAATGTGTGTCCCCTTCGTCTTCAAATACCTGGCAACATGTTGAATATACTCATTACAACAGTCAGTGTGTGTCCCCTTCGTCTTCAAATACCTGGCAACATGTCAAATATACTCATCATTATAACAGTCAATGTGTGTCCCCTTCATCTTCAAATACCTGGCAACATGTCAAATATACTCATTACAACAGTCAGTGTGTGTCCCCTTCGTCTTCAAATACCTGGCAACATGTCAAATATACTCATTACAACAGTCAGTGTGTGTCCCCTTCGTCTTCAAATACCTGGCAACATGTCAAATATACTCATCATTATAACAGTCAGTGTGTGTCCCCTTCATCTTCAAATACCTGGCAACATGTCAAATATACTCATTACAACAGTCAGTGTGTGTCCCCTTCGTCTTCAAATACCTGGCAACATGTCAAATATACTCATTACAACAGTCAGTGTGTGTCCCCTTCGTCTTCAAATACCTGGCAACATGTCAAATATACTCATCATTATAACAGTCAGTGTGTGTCCCCTTCATCTTCAAATACCTGGCAACATGTTGAATATACTCATTACAACAGTCAGTGTGTGTCCCCTTCGTCTTCAAATACCTGGCAACATGTCAAATATACTCATCATTATAACAGTCAATGTGTGTCCCCTTCATCTTCAAATACCTGGCAACATGTCAAATATACTCATTACAACAGTCAGTGTGTGTCCCCTTCGTCTGCAAATACCTGGCAACATGTCAAATATACTCATTACAACAGTCAGTGTGTGTCCCCTTCGTCTTCAAATACCTGGCAACATGTCAAATATACTCATCATTATAACAGTCAATGTGTGTCCCCTTCGTCTTCAAATACCTGGCAACATGTCAAATATACTCATTACAACAGTCAGTGTGTGTCCCCTTCGTCTTCAAATACCTGGCAACATGTCAAATATACTCATCATTATAACAGTCAGTGTGTGTCCCCTTCGTCTTCAAATACCTGGCAACATGTTGAATATACTCATTACAACAGTCAGTGTGTGTCCCCTTCATCTTCAAATACCTGGCAACATGTCAAATATACTCATCATTAAAACAGTCAATGTGTGTCCCCTTCGTCTTCAAATACCTGGCAACATGTTGAATATACTCATTACAACAGTCAGTGTGTGTCCCCTTCATCTTCAAATACCTGGCAACATGTCAAATATACTCATCATTAAAACAGTCAATGTGTGTCCCCTTCGTCTTCAAATACCTGGCAACATGTCAAATATACTCATCATTACAACGGTCAATGTGTGTCCCCTTCGTCTTCAAATACCTGGCAACATGTCAAATATACTCATCATTTTAACAGTCAATGTGTGTCCCCTTCGTCTTCAAATACCTGGCAACATGTTGAATATACTCATTACAACAGTCAGTGTGTGTCCCCTTCATCTTCAAATACCTGGCAACATGTCAAATATACTCATCATTAAAACAGTCAATGTGTGTCCCCTTCGTCTTCAAATACCTGGCAACATGTTGAATATACTCATTACAACAGTCAGTGTGTGTCCCCTTCATCTTCAAATACCTGGCAACATGTCAAATATACTCATCATTAAAACAGTCAATGTGTGTCCCCTTCGTCTTCAAATACCTGGCAACATGTCAAATATACTCATCATTACAACGGTCAATGTGTGTCCCCTTCGTCTTCAAATACCTGGCAACATGTCAAATATACTCATCATTTTAACAGTCAATGTGTGTCCCCTTCGTCTTCAAATACCTGGCAACATGTTGAATATACTCATTACAACAGTCAGTGTGTGTCCCCTTCGTCTTCAAATACCTGGCAACATGTCAAATATACTCATCATTATAACAGTCAATGTGTGTCCCCTTCATCTTCAAATACCTGGCAACATGTCAAATATACTCATTACAACAGTCAGTGTGTGTCCCCTTCGTCTTCAAATACCTGGCAACATGTCAAATATACTCATTACAACAGTCAGTGTGTGTCCCCTTCATCTTCAAATACCTGGCAACATGTCAAATATACTCATCATTATAACAGTCAGTGTGTGTCCCCTTCGTCTTCAAATACCTGGCAACATGTTGAATATACTCATTACAACAGTCAGTGTGTGTCCCCTTCATCTTCAAATACCTGGCAACATGTCAAATATACTCATCATTAAAACAGTCAATGTGTGTCCCCTTCGTCTTCAAATACCTGGCAACATGTTGAATATACTCATTACAACAGTCAATGTGTGTCCCCTTCATCTTCAAATACCTGGCAACATGTCAAATATACTCATCATTACAACGGTCAATGTGTGTCCCCTTCGTCTTCAAATACCTGGCAACATGTCAAATATACTCATTACAACAGTCAGTGTGTGTCCCCTTCGTCTTCAAATACCTGGCAACATGTCAAATATACTCATTACAACAGTCAGTGTGTGTCCCCTTCATCTTCAAATACCTGGCAACATGTCAAATATACTCATCATTACAACAGTCAATGTGTGTCCCCTTCGTCTTCAAATACCTGGCAACATGTCAAATATACTCATTACAACAGTCAGTGTGTGTCCCCTTCATCTTCAAATACCTGGCAACATGTCAAATATACTCATCATTACAACAGCACTGTACAACTCCATTTATTTTCCTGCAACAGTCATGTGTGTGTGATTTTGATTTTTAACGTAGCTTTAAAAAACTTCAGTCAAATCGCTACGTCTGCAGCATGGCAGTTTATATCAGACATGATTTTGGTATTCCACAAAAAAAAGCTGAAAATTTGAAAGGGGTGGGTGTTCTCACTGACAGGGTCTCGTGGGGCATCACCCCAGATCTGGGAGTCAAAAATGCATCTTACAATCATAAAAAAACTGCTCCTCGTGCAACTTATGATCATAATATATAACAAAATAATCATTCGAAAAACTAAAAAACTTACCAAAAAATTTCAACTTGACTTAATTAAATTCACAATATTTATTGTCACACGAATTTGTTCTCTAATATTATTGGTGATTAAGTTATTTCATGTGAATGTCAGTGTTCACAGTGTAATTAATTCACAATTTCTCAATTTTTGCAGCAAATGTATTATACTTTTCTCTTTTCATAACAAATCTGCACAAAAAAAAAAACATTCAAATATATCAACTATATATACAAATAATCCCATATATTCACTCGTCTTTTTCTCCAATGGACACAACCTGTTGATATACCAGTTAAACTCTTTTTGCTTTGTTCAAGATTTCTTTAGCCTTCCTTTTTTGGCTCAATGTGCAATCGTTTCTTTTCCTTGTCAATGAGCCTTTTTCCTTTCAAGCTGGTGCTTGTAGTGGCAACATGCAGTGCGCATATTCTGACAGAGAGCTACATCTGTTCTCTCATGCAAGAAATCTTAACTGCACTTTTTCCAGATGCCTTCTGAGCTTCAGTTTTTCCGTATGCAGCTTCTTTTGTAGGCGCTGTTCCAAACTCTTCCAACTGCAATTACCGTAGAGCAGAGGTCACAAAATGCCAGTCCTCAAGCGTCCAGTTTTCTTAAATTTCCATCGACTTTTCAATACAGCCATTCCCATTTCCATATGTATTTTAAACCATTATCTAAACTTCTCGTGATTCTCTCAACAACTCGGGACACCATTTTTTGCAAGCATGCTTCTTCTTTCCATTGCAATCAGTTTCTACTACATGAAGATTCAATGGATGAATTTAAACCTCTGACCAATCAGAATACTCTTTATGGGCTAACTAATATATGGAATTAAGATGTTACAAGTGTCACTGCAGAAAAGGACTTAACAGACTGTTTTTTTTAAAAACCAGATCGGAAATGATAAAAAAAAAATGAACTATATCAAGAAAATCAGATTCAAGTCAGAAGAAAGCTTTGAAACAGAAAAATATGTCTGTTATATTTATGTCTAGCACTGGGGCATCATGCCCGCAGACATGCAGCATGATGTCTCACCCAGTCATGTTATCCTGACACCAGGCCGACCAGTCCTAACACTAAACTCTAAATGCAGTGGCCCCGAGTGGCCAAGTGGTCTAAAGCAGTCACTGTTACAGACCACTGCCATCTCACTGCATGGGTTCATGTCTCGGATTTGGACAATGTGGGTATGCGAGAAAGCTTGCCAGTAGCTTCTCGTGGGTTGGTGGTTCTTTCTGGAGTTTTCCTGGGTTCTTCCTCCACCACTGATACTGGCCGTGATGTATAGCCTATCGTGTGCTGAAAAATGGTGTTAAACACTACAACAACAAACTCTTAATGATTAGCACCTAGCGAGTCAGTCTTAGTATAATTTTATAAATCTTTGGCATATACTCAGCGAGGGTTTGAACCACAATCTTCCACATCCGAGGCAGATGCGCTAACCACTAGGCCACCAAAACGGTTGCATTATATGCAGACTGGTAGGAGTGACATGTTCCATTTTCATGCAAGTGCCCATCAAGTCAAAACTATGGCAATGGTAAAAAGAACCAGTGGGCCTCAATCCAGAAAATCTGATAGCCTCTATATAGTAATGGAATTGTGTTTTGATTCTTAATAAAAATGTACTACAGGCAAACTTATTTTGGTCCTCACTGCATACCTGTTGACTAGAAATTGTTAAAATAAGGAAAGAGAGTGGCAACAATATGGTGATCACTTGGGGAAATAAAAATCTTCAACCTGTAGAAAAAAGAAAAAAACATGTCCAAAATGGTGGAGAGAGAGATATACTAGAAAAGGCACACCTAGGTCCATGAGACAAAGTTCATGCCAAATTCCATCAAAATAAGTTGGATGGTTTTTTAACTATGCTGACTTAAGCAATATTCCATGTTTGCATTTGAATACACAAGACTGCTTGACAAGGAGAACGACTGCTGAAATCATAGATGAGACAACACTTATACAAGGCACGTACAAGTTTACAAAACAATGTTCATACCAAAATTGCATCAGATTTGTTCTTGAACTATGATACAAACAAATTTTCTCATGCAAAGATATTAAGTTAACTGTCATGGGCCATAACTCCAATTAAGTGGAGCTGATGCGACAAAGTCCATAATGGGTCATCTAGGTCTATCCAAACTTCCTCACAATATCTTGAATAGTTCTCCAGCTGTGCCAATTACAAGAAACGGGAAATATGAGGAAAAGAAAGGTCATGACTCTTATCCAAAACTGAGTTGGCATGACTAAATCCATAAAAGGCATGTCAATCTTTACAAGACAGTGATCATGCCAAACTGCAGCTGAATGTGTCGCATGGTTCTCTAACTATTCTAGTTACTATCATCATCCCATGTCATGATTTGGACACAATTGTCAAGGGGTATAACTCTATCCATATGGAGTTGAAGAGACAAAAGCCATACAAAGCATATCTAGGTCAATGAAACAATATTCAGTCTGAATTACATCAGAATATGTCGACTTTGCCTGTTACAAGCAATATCCCACGTGGTATTTTTATTCAGTTTTAACCACATGCTGACATCATTTCGCATAAACCAACTTCAAGTTTGACAAAAAGTATGGAAAACTCCAAGTATTGAATAGAGACACTGTAGCTTAATGGAAAAGATCAGATAATTAAATTGAAATTCCAACTGCCTAAAGCAAGTGATTCTTTTTTCTCTTCTCAGTGACTGACAATACAAATGAAACTTCTAGAACACAATATATACTTACAGACTATAGATGATATCGTACCAAATGCAGAGTTGATAATTTAATTGTAACTTGAGATATGCCAGTTGTGGTATGAACACACGACTGGAAAGTGACCAAGTCTTTCTGTAGCATTCTTACATCCCAGGGTGTGATGGGAACACAACATGAGGTAGAAAGAATGCAGTGAAGGTTATTGTTATTGTTATTGTACAGTTTAACGCCATTTTTCAGCACAAGATAGGCTATACATGGCGGCCAGTATAATTGGTGGGGGAAGAACCCTGGAAAACCCCGGGAAGAACCACTGAACCACGAGAAGCTACTGGCAGGCTTTTTCACGTACCAACTGGAAATATTAACAATGATAAAAAATTAACCCCAACTACCTTTAAAAAAAAAAGCAAGGGATTTATTTTCAATCATATTCTGATACAAAAGAAAGTAAAAAAATTGAACCAAGCGTAAAACAATATTTCCCAAAGTCTTACAAAAATGGTACTAAGAGCTGCCATGCTTGGCGCTCAGCATTAAGAGGTTAGTGTTAGGACTGGTCGGCCTGGTGTCAGGATAATGTGACTAGGAGGGACATCATGCTACATGTCTGCGGCATGATGCCCCAGTGCTAGACTTCATTTTGAACTGCCAGAATGCAGACATTGCAGTGACATGACTGAAAAAATGTTAAAACTATGTTTAAAAGAAATCCAAAATCCAAATCCAGCAGTATTTCGTGTTTTATGCATAACGAATTTCAAGTACTGGAATGCAAGTTAGTTTGTAATTTGTTTGCTATTTGTCTTTCATTAGTTTTAATACCAGACCCACAGAATCAATCAAATAAAACTGCTATTTGGCCTCTCCTTAACACTCCTTCATTTGATCATGCGAGACAAAATGTAGTCAGTGATTCAATGGTAAATGCAGGCTCTCATGAATATCACCTCAAGAGGCTCTGGTATCCAAAGCACAGCTGCCCATACAATTTGGTCTCAGGAAGGATATTTCCAGCAATGTATTGCTGAATTGGGATCAAATGCATCCAGATCAGCAGAATGCATCAGTGTCATGGTCTTAGCGTGCATACAGTTTCCATGTGAATTATGTAACCCAACCAGAACATCATTTTCATCTGATAGTGTTGTATTTCCTTTGAATTGATCTTTATCTCCTTATGTTTGGATTTTTAATTCTGGTGGCATCATAATCTCCCCACATGTCGATTTTGAGAATCTGGAGTAGCAAGTCATCAGATAATTCATAAACTAAGACAAGTTTTGAACTTTAGTCACATGTTTCTATTGAATGTAGATTAAATGCAAGTTATTTATCTTTTCATCTCACTGTAATTAATGAGTAAATCATAAGCTATTAACCATTATCTATTCTGATTTTGGTTTCTATTATTTCCTGTAACATAAAATACACAAATTGTGTTAAATTTATTTTATAAGCCTAAAAATCCAACTGGTCAGAGACTAACTACTCGTATTTTGTCCAAGTCAAATGTGAAATTAACTACACTGAAATGGCCGCTTGGCAGCAAACTTTGCACTTAGTACACAATTTGGGATCGGTTCATCGGCTTGTATGCTACTGGGACTGGTTGGCTAGTTTATACATGACTGGGATCGATTCACTAGCCTGCAAATGACCGAAATCGGTTCATGAGATTGTATGTGACTGGGACTGGTTCATGTGATTATACATCACTAGAATCATTCTATGTGACTGAGCACGACTGGGTGTAGATTTTAGTCTTGTTCATAAATGGAGTGTTAAAACGAAATTTTCAAAATGATATTTGTTGTACCAGTGTTGGCAAGCTAATTAAACATTAAATGTAGTTCTTCCAGCTTCTGACATTTTGAATTTTGAATGTAATTTGTCATCCCAATGATCAAACCATGTCACCATTTTCAGGAGAAGGTACCATACTGCTTCTCTTCTCCCATCATCCATTATGTCCAAAAATAGCAAAGCATAAATTTACAAGGCATGAAAATTATTTGGAATATTTAAATTTCTGTGTTTGTGTTTTGGACACTGAATGAACAGGAACCAACAATCAAAAGAGGTCCTAGGCCAAATTATGCAAACAAAGCCTGTTATAAGGTGCTATTTAAAAACTAAATACATTAATTAGCAAAACAGCTCAGAAGACATCCTAAACCACTTCTGAAATGTTCCATTAACTGCCTTTTTCTGTCATCTGTGTTTCTTTCTTCGTTGTGAGAAATATATTAAGTATATTTATTATTATCATGAAGAGATTCTCATTTTTCCCAAAACAAATTTCTTTCTATGCAGTTAAGACAAGAAATGAAAAAAAAAAAAAAGGGCAAAGTAATAATCTTATAATTTAAAAATGTCCGCAGAACACATCATCAATTTGTTCTGAAGAGGACAATGCAGAAAACTACCGTCTGTTAACAGTATAGATAAACATCTCTCTCAGTATACAGAAGCACCAAGTTGATTAAATTGTAATAAGCCATCAAGTGAGTGTCTCTCTATCTATACACATATGCATATTAATTACACACACATGCGCACACACATACATATAAGTATACACTCCCTTTTCCTAATTTTGAGGGAGGAATCAATCTCAAGACTTTTGAGCCCAATTGCCTACCTCTAATGATGAGCTAAAAAAATCATTGTGAACAAAAACATTTGTTTTCACAAAGAAAACTTGCTCACATTCTTAAATTTGATGAAACTTGCTAGTTAGCCTTACCGTTCCACCAGTAGCTACCGCCATGTCCCTGAGTGTGTTCTTCCTGTTGTCTCCAAAGCCTGGGGCTTTGACTGCACAAACCTGCAGACCAACTTTGAGTCTGAAACAAAAGTCATCAGTTATTCTATGCAACAAGGATAATACACACAACTATGCCACATCAACAAACAAAACTATAATGTTCAGTTCTTTTCAATATTGGACATCAGATTGGCGACCAAAAAAGAAGTATTTAAGTGAAAACTCAATGTTGCTATTACCATCCATTTAGGAACAACAATATTTCAAGATGGTCACTCTGGTGGCCATAATAGATGTCCAAGGGGCACCATTTACATTTATGACCAAATAAATAGACCATGGGATGAATGTGTGTGTGTGTGTGTGTGTGTAAAGTCTCATGGCATTCTTCCAAGCAGTTTATTAGGAGTAGTAATAACAAACTTGTGCTAACTGATTGACAGACAACTGACAATAGACAATTCTACAAGCTCTTGCTAAATTAAAAGATCACAGACTTAAAAATATATTCTGATCTTAGCATGTCCACACTATAAGAACAATATCTGGTTTAATCAGTTGCTCAATTGACTTGTGTGAGAAGCTGGGATATGCAGAAAATAAAAAGCTGTATATGGTTATTCAATGTGACCCATGAACCAAAACATCCCCTGCCTTTACAGACATATTTTGAATACTGTATTACCTGTGACTCTAATGAAAAGGCATGCAACTCGCATTTCCTGATGATTTTTTCTCTTCAGATAGCTTTAATTCAAAGACAAATAGACAACAGCATCTGAGTACACAAATCAGATTAGCATAAAAGTCAACTTTCATTTCGGTTTTGACTTTTTCCTGTCATCCGCTGAACAAATTGCTTCAACTCTCTACCTCAGGGGTGACCAAAATACAGACCTGCCAACTCTGACATGTCCATCCTGGTAAGGCATTTTTTTCTCTCGTTAGACTGACCAGTTTTCAGTAAGGTGCAACAAAATATCAATAACTGCTATTGTAAAGCTGGAAAACGTAATTAAAAGTTTGACGCATCGATGATAAACATTATGTTCAATTGAAAAGTTTGTAAAGTACAAGTTGACTTTATTTACAACTAGTACAGCTGCACAAACTCTAGTTCCAAACCCTTGGAGCTCAATGGCTTGTTGCAATCTCTCAACCTGACATAATTCTTGTAAATTATTTTCCATTTCACATGACTATAATCACATCTACCGCCACGACAAACTAAAATTGGCATTCGATATCCAATAAACGTAATTGTGTCCTTTCCAGCTTTTATTCACAAGAATCTGAATACTCTTTTTTATTCTCTGTGTTGATTATTATTAACACTCTTCTAGAAGCTTATTTTCCCTTTCCCCTTAAACATGCAACGCTTCTGGATGCCATTTAAAAAAATTATATAATCGTCAGTTTGATCATAGAGACACTTCGCATGAACAAATAGGTGCTGCTGCAAAGTTAGTATGGTTCCCTGACTAATGTCACTCATTCTAAGATGAAACCCAGATCCAAATAAAACATGGATGAACCAGTTATCTGGATTTTTTGGCAACAATCATTTTTCCGAAGTTTTGGAAAAATCGTAAGAGGTGGCAGGTCTAAAATTACAGCTGGCTGGCTGGATCCAGAACATGGGCTGGTTTTATATGCACTTTTAAATCATGGTGTGTCTCACTAAATCACTCATACTACCAAAACAACTCCCCTGAACTGTTAACTTAAAACTGAAGATTCATCTAAGAGTGGCTAGGTGCAAAGAAAAGTCTGAATAAAAACCAACCACCTGAAGATGGCACAAAACCTTGGGGTGGGGGTGAACTGCATTTCAAGTCATTATCTTCCTGTTTATATGCAATTAAGAACATTTTCATTTATAATTATTATACTCATTGGCTTTTTTCAACCTCACAAGAAAAAACAACTCCTGTTCATGGAATATAACTGGCTTAATGGCAAATAAAAATGAAAGTAAAAATAAAATTATATGCATCTGTAACATCTAAGGAGTGGACAAGAAAATGTAGCATGCATACTCATTTATCACGCAAACCTGACATATAGTGAAGCCAAACTATTGTTTTCTGTACTCCTCCCTGCTCAACGAGACGTTTACCTTTTACTTGTAACTTGAATACTTCCAATAATGATTATATTAATCATAATTGGAATGGGTTATTCAAGTTTTCCTGTAGCATCTTCATCAATCCATATTGCCACTGTCAAGTTGACTACAACATGGGGTAGACAGGATGCTCCTAGTTTGCTATTACACTGTGCACTGGTTACTCAAGGCTATACAATTAATTAGTGATGCCCATCAACAGACAGACAAGCCTTGTAACCTGATGTACACAAGGTCCCTCAACAAGACTGATAAGAGTTACGATCAAGGCACGCACTGGTTGCTGTAGCTACTGCTCCACGTCCTCATCGACCTTTATAATTTTCATATTTGTCACCAAACGGATTAAATTGTCAACATTTTGTACATGTTTGTGACATTACCCTTTAAAATTCACACAAACTCTACTATGCTTGAAAAACATTTTCCGAACAATGTGGTGATAAATAGTTTTGAAATTTAAGATAAAACCATTCAAAGGAGAAAAACAGAATAAAAACATTTACATACTTAATTACATGTAACAAGAACATGTCATTTTCAGATCCAGATTTGCTGTTGCTTCAGTTAATAGTATTATCTCTTTCTGCTTCTCTCAAGATATAGAACAATCAATCTCAAGAGACCAACCACTCTGCTTACACAGGTTCTCTCATCTGGTCCCAGAAGGGCATAAAGAGAGTTTATTGGTCAGTCTTGTAGGGAACAAATCCACTATCCACCCCCATCCTCAAGAAAACACGCCCAAGTTAAAGGTGCCCCTGCAACCAACTGATTCAGGGACCATTCTCGAAGGACAACATTGCCCGATCTCAGCAAGCTGTCCATGAGGATTTCTTGTCGTACAGAATATGATAAATCTAAGAATGATGTCCTCAAAGACTGCCTATTGAAGGATGATCCCAACTTCCATGCAAAAAAACAAAATGACATAACTCGTGTTCCTCACTGAAATCCAAAATATGTAGCAATGAACACGCTGCTGGAGGTAATCAAAATAAAATGAAACGTGATGTCAACATACCTCCAAAAATGTAGCATGCATAACCATTATCCAAACCTGACATTTAGTAAAGCCAGAATATTCTTTTATGAACTTGCTCCCACTCAAACAGACGTTCACCTTTTACTTTGAAATATTTGTAACTTGAATACTTCCAATCAAGGTTACAATAAACACAACTGGAATGGGTTATTCAAGATTTCCTGTAGCATCTTCATCAATCCATATTGTCACTGTCAAGATGACTACAACATGGGGTAGACAAGATGCATGTACACAAACCCTCCCTTGATTGGTGGGGAAGAGATGACAGTTAGACATATCTAGGTTGGTGATTAGTCTGAGATGAGTCACAATTAACGTAAGTGAAGGCTATTTAGAAAAGAAATTGAGGATACTTTGCATGAACCAGTTGCTGAAATACTGTAGGATGACAATCCATGCATGAAGACATCAAATGTGCCACTCTAACTTGAAATACTATAGGATGGCAATCCATGAAGACATCAAATGTGTCACTCTAACTTGAAATACTATAGGATGGCAATCCATGAAGACATCAAATGTGCCACTCTAACTTTAAATACTATAGGATGGCAATCCATGAAAACATCAAATGTGTCACTCTTAACTCCATTCATCTTGGTGAAGGTGCAAGTGGTTGGGCACTGGTCAGAAGTCAGAGCAAACAGGAGAGAATGAAATTTAAATACCTGCAGTCCGACACAAAATTGGATATATTTCCTGGGATGCGGGAAAATGGGGAAATCAAGTTGTGCATCCTGGAGATCCTAGACATTCAGCCTTATTAAGATCTGGACCTCGGTCCCTGACTCGATAAATATGCTCCAGGCAGACAACTCTCTCTCTCTGTACTATTAGAACAACTCCCTATAACGTTAAAGCAACTTTCTCTAAAGTAACAACTCCCTCACACTGTTAGAACTACCTGTATACTATCCAAACAACTCCTCTATTCTGTCAACTCAAAAGTGAATAGAGAACAGTCTTAGAAGAAAAAGCTTTTTAGTGGAGGGCAAGAATTCAAGACATTCTTGTTGGTGATATGCAAATAAGACCATTTTCATTTACAATTATTTTATAAACCATATATTATCCATCTCGCATGTCAACAGAAAAAGTTTTCATTAAACATAACCTGAACACAAAGCTTAATGGCAAATATAATAACAAAATTGTATGTATCTAAAGCATCTATGGATTGGACATGAAAACATACTATGTATAATCATTATCCAAACCAGACATTTAGTAAAGCCAAACTATTCATTCATGTACTTGCCCCTGCTCAAACAGACGTTCACCTTTTACTCTGAAACATTTGTGTCTTGAATACTTCCAATAATGGTTATATTAATCATAACTGGAATGGGTTATTCAAGTTTTCCTGTAGCATCTTCATCAATCCATACTGTCATTGTCAAGTTGACTACAACATGGGGTAGACAGGATGCTCCTAGTTTGCTATTACACTGTGCACTGGTTACTCAAGGCTATACAATTAATTAGTGATGCCCATCAACAGATAGACAAGCCTTGTAACCTGATGTACACAAGGTCCCTCAACAAGACACTGATAAGAATTATGATTAAGGCATGCACTGGTTGCTGTAGCTACTGTTCCACGTCCTCATCGACCTTTATAATTTTCATATCTGTCACCAAACTGATCATATTGTCAACATTTTGTACATGTTTGTGACATTACCCTTTAAAATTCACACGCACTCTACTATGCTTGAAAAACATTTTCCGAACAATGTGGTGATAAATAGTTTTGAAATTTAAGATAAAACCATTCAAAGGAGGAAAAAATAACAGAAGGAAAACATTTACATACTTAATTATTACATGTAACTAGAACATGTTATTTTCAGATCCAGATTTTATTTTGCTTCAGTTAATAGTATTATCTCTTTCTGCTTCTCTCAAACTACAGAACAATACCCATCTCAAGAGACCAACCAATGGTTCTCTCATTTGGTCCCAGAAGGACATCGAGTTATTGGTCAGTCTTGTTGGGAACAAATCCAATATCCACCCCCATCCTCAAGAACACACTCCCAAGTTAAAGGTGCCCCTACAACCAACTGATTCAGGGACCATTCTCGAAGGACAACATTGCCCAGTCTCAGCAAGCTGTCCATGAGGATTTCTTGTCGTACAGAATATGATAAATCTAAGAATGATGTCCTCCAAGACTGCCTATTGAAGGATGATCCCAACTTCCATGCAAAAAACAAAATGACACAACTCGTGTTCCTCACTGAAATCCAAAATATGTAGTAATGAACATGCTGCTGGAGGCAATCAAAATGAAATGAAATGTTGTGATGTCAACATACCCCCAAAAATGTAGTAAGCATAACCATTATCCAAACCTGCCATTTAGTAAGGCCAGAATATTCTTTTATGAACTTGCCCCTGCTCAAACAGACGTTCACCTTTAACTCTGAAACATTTTGTGCCTTGAATACTTCCAATCAAGGTTACAATAAACACAACTGGAATGGGTTATTCAAGTTTTCCTGTAGGATCTTCATCAATCCATATTATCATTGTCAAGGTGACTAGAACATGGGGTAGACAAGAAATGCATGTACACAAACCCTCCCTTGATTGGTGGGGAAGAGATGAAATTAGACATCCAGGTTGGTGATTAGTCTGAGACGAGTCACAATTAACGTAAGTGAAGGCTATTTAGAAAAGAAATTGAGGATACTTTGCATGAACCAGTTGCTTAAATACTGTAGGAAGACAATCCATGCATAAAGACATCAAATGTGTCACTCTAACTTGAAATAATTTAGGATGGCAATCCATGAAGACATCAAATGTGTCACTCTAGCTTTACTGTAGGATGGCAATCCTTGAAGACATCAAATGTGTCACTCTAACTTTACTGTAGGATGGCAATCCATGAAGACATCAAATGTATCACTCTTAACTCCATTCATCTTGGTGAAGGTTCAAGTGGGTGGGCATTGGTCAGAGCAAACAGGAGAGAATGAAATTTAAATCCCTTCAGTCTGACACAAATTTCATGGGGGAGTGAAGATGTGACATCAAGTTGTGCATCTTTCTCTAAAGTAACAACTCCCTCATACTGTTAGAACAACCTGTATACTATCCAAACAACTACTCTATACTGTCAACTCAAAAGTGAATAGAGAACAGGCTTAGAAGAAAAAGCAATCACCTGAAAATGCCACAAAGCTTCGGAGTAGAAAGAAAGGATATCCAATTCAAGGTCATTCTTGCTGTTGATATGCAAGTAAGACCATTTTCATTTACAATTATTTTATAAACCATCTATTTTCCATCTCACACATCAACAAAAACTGTTTTCATGAAACATAACCTGAACACAAAGCTTAATGGCAAATACAATAACAAAACTGTATGCATCTAAAGCGTCTATGGATTGGACATGAACATAAACTATGCATAATCATTTTCCAAACCCGACTTTTAGTAAAGCCAAACTATTCATTCATGTACTTGCCCCTGCTCAATCAGACATTCACCTTGTATTTTGAAACAGTTGTGTTATTCCAGTTTTCCTGTAGCATCTTCATCAATCCATACTGTCATTGTCAAGTTGACTACAACATAGGGTAGACAAGATGCTCCTAGTTTGTAACTGCACTATGCAATGTTTACAAAAAGGCCAGACAGTTGCCCATCAACAGACAGACAAGCCTTGTAACCTAATGTACGCAAGTTAGGGTTAGCAAGGCACTGATAAGAATTGAGGTTAAGGCATGCATTGGTTGCTACCACAATAATTACTGTTACCAAATATGCAATAAATGTTTTTGGAGTATAAAAATTGTTTGTTTTTTTTTTTGTCTTGCCATGTGAATCTGAGTACAGGAATAAATCAGGACAGTTTGGCAGGTTTTCATTTGGAAAATGTCTTTGATGCAGTTTTCAAACTACTACAGAATGTTTGTTCTAGAGACCAATGTGCCAATCCAATTTATTGTAAAAACCATTGATACAAATATATGGATGTCGCAGAAGTGCAAATGACCTGATGAATGTCTCATCAAGACTTTCAGGGTGAACAGCTGAATAAAAATTGTACACTGCTGAGTAAATTTACATATGCTCAACTTGAAAATAATTTGTGGGAGTTCTCATGCACCACTGCTCTGCAAGTGCATGAATTCATACAAATTTTCCAGCACTTCTGGACATGTTTCACTGTTATTCAAACATATGAGATATAAAAATTTTTATAAAAAAACGCATTCTTCATTATTGTTTCAGACATTATCATCAGTGAAATATCCAAAGGGGGAGAAAGTTATCAGGTTTAATCTGCCAACATTTGAGTTGCCTCCCTTGACTTATAAATCATTGGCCACAAGATCTTCAGGTAGGTTATTACTGGTGAAGTACAAACTATATTTGGCAACATAAATAGGAAATTGTCATTAGGACTGAATTTCGTCTACATCAGAACAAGGATGGCAACATAAATAGGAAATTGTCATTAGGACTGAATTTCATCTACATCAGAACAAGGATGGCAACATAAATAGGAAATTGTCATTAGGACTGAATTTCATCTACATCAGAACAAGGATGGCAACATAAATAGGAAACTGTCATTAGGACTGAATTTCATCTACATCAGAACAAGGATAGCAACATAAAAATCAAATGATACATTCATAACAAGGCTTCATCAACTCTGAACTTGGACACAAAGACACAGTGATCACACTCAAGAGGGCTCTCAAAACTCACTTATTTCGACAGCAAGAACAAACTTAAAGACCTAATAATGTTTCCTACCTGAAATATTCTCAGCACGTTTTTTATTTTTCATGTTTGTTTTTGTAATAATATTATTATGTTTCTTATCTTATAGATGTTGTCTGATGTTGTAAAGCGCTTAGAGCTTCTAAAGATTAGGTGCTATACAAAGTCCTCATTATTATTATTATTATACCATGTCATGCCATCTACCTGTTGAGAACAAGGGTAGTGAGAGCCTCCCCATCGACATCCTCAGCCACAATCAGCAGGGGCTTACGATGCTGATTTGCAAGCTCTAGTGCAGGGATGATGGATTGAATACTGGAAATTTTCTTCTCTGAGAACAGCACCAGAGCCTCCTGAAACTCGCACTTCGCTCCTGAAAAGTAAAAATTCTCACACTTCTACTGACATCCTGAAAAAATGTGAACAAAATTGTAACAACACATTGGTGAGATACTGCAATTTTCTTTTCTAGAACATTATTGCTTGCATCTGAACTATGCTATGATATTCATCTGCATCGAGTCATATTATCTATATAAAATAAAAAAAAATACATACAGTGCATCATGGTTTGTAGCATTCAATTACATGGCTGAAAAGTGATGATCATAGAAGTTTGTCCTCCGACTTTTGCACTGCATGAATCTGACCCAAGAATATGGGATTCTGGGTATTTTTTTCTCTTGCCTCAGCTATGTGGATTATAACAATATTTTACAAGTCATTAGCAAAAATGAAATTTACAGTGTCTTGTAAAAACATGCAAAAAACACACATGCATGTATCAATGATTTTCTCAGGGTTTAAAAAAAAAATTCAACAAAAATTTACCATGTTAGGCATAGCCTTCATCTCTCCTAACAACACTTTAATCAATCTCAAAGTGCTTCACAATGGCTATAAAACAAATACTGATACAAATGTTCAACAACTTCATGGGGAATTTTCATTTTTAAAAGCCAGTGGTGTAGGGACAGTCTTAAAAGAAGTCAGTGTAGCTGGCCTCCCTTGTGCAAGACAGATTCCCCTCCATCATCAATATTGCACTTATATATCCTGATCATGCCAAACAGTTGCAAGCAGGGTCCAATTAAGTGCAGAATTATTAAAGTTAATTAAATTTCATTTCAAATGCAAAAGTTAAGGATAATATTCCATTTGAAAGAATTAAATATCCCCAGAATGGATGTAATTGCAAATTCACCATCTGTGAATTTACCGCTTCACGTACTGAATTCAGAAATTTGAATGATTTCAATCTTTTCACACACATGTGCACATAATGTAATTGAAATAAAATTTGAAAGAAATTTATATCATCTCATCTACAACAATTTTACTCCTCTGATATGTCCTTACCGTCTTAAAAGAATAGGTGTTGTCAGTCTTCTGCCCCAAAAAGTATTCAATTATGAACATCACAAGTGGCAAAAAAGCATAATTTGTCTTTAACAACCATTGGACAATGGAATATTTTCTTAATCTGCTGTAGCCTTTGCTTCTCTAAACTGTTGATTGGGGGTATCAGTGGTTGATTGGGGTATGAATGGTTGATTGGGGGTATCAATGGTTGATTGGGTTATCAAAGGTTGATTGGGATATCAGTGGTTGATTGGGATATCAGTGGTTGATTGGGGGTATCAATGGTTGATTGGGGTATCAGTGGTTGATTGGGGTATCAATGGTTGATTGGGGTATCAATGGTTGATTGGGATATCAGTGGTTGATTGGGGTATCAATGGTTGATTGGGGTAGGCTTGTAAGATAATGTGGGTGTCATTTGTCTTCATCTTTACACTCACTGAATACTGGATGGTACTGTTGTTCAAACTTACCCACAAATCTTGTTGAATTTTTCTCAGCATAGAAAATGTACTTTCTGCATCTTCACTGACACAAGAGAGTTTCAAATATGCTGGGTGTTGCTGCTGTGTCTAACACCTTCCGATTTCACTTGAGTTTTTCCATTTAATAAAATCAGGCCTCTGCTGTGGGTTAAAATCTCTTAAACCAAAGTGGTAAAGGCACATAATAAGAATTTTGTAGTCATTTTGACCCATGTCAGGTCCCTATATATAACTATAGAATAATTTGCTCCCCCTCAAAAAAGCACAATGGTCGGTATATATGCTACGCTGTCAGATTTATAATATTTGTTTTATAATTTGAAGAAAATGTGCTTTTTAATCTTTAAACTATCTGGAAGAGATATGAAAGTGCACTGATGCAATCAAATGATCGATAGTGACAGACTGGTGATGTAAAGTTGACAGGAAAGCTGCAAATTTAGCATGCAATATACTGATCACCAGCCTAAGCCTGATATTCACCATTAAATGTTTGTTACCTGAAATTGATCCATCAACTGGCACCTATTTACCAATGTTCTAAATATGAGTTGGAGTATGGCAGAAGGCAAGAATCAACCAGAGAATTTTATTACTAAATACTCATCTGCCTGACTTTAAATGATCAAGACTTAAAAAGAACAGAAGTTAAAAAAATGTATTTGGACTTCCCAGTATGAATGAAAAAAAGTCTTAGTTATGGGTTGAGTATGGTGACAAGCAGTTGTTTTTTTACTTGTTCAGCATGTACAGTATACACACAGACAAGCAGTTGTTCAAAAGCCAAATTCAAAAGCATATCCAATTTTAAACCTGATCAACTAAGAGCACATGAAACAAGCAGTAAATATTACCATACAAGATACTGATAGAAAATAAACATACCCCTCTCAATCATCAAGACCCAGATTCTGAACCTTTACCAAGCTGAGTTATTCCACATTTCTGAGAAAGCACACCATTTGATGCAAGTGCTCTGACAGCCTAGTCAAATTTATCAGAGGATCAGCAACGTGAAACAGTCTGTATTTTGTCAGACCTTTCCCACTCCATTTTAGACATTTTGACAACTAAAATGTTAAACTATCTAATGGGTAGGAAATGAGACTTGGACAAGAGAATTGTTGCTCTCAGGGTTACCAACTGTACATATATCGACTTTCTGTTTTCCCATCTGTTTCAACGAACAAGCTTAATTTTCTTCTTTGGTATCTTTTATTTTGAGAACATTCCAACTTGAAGTTTCAGTCAACTACAGCAATGAGATTCAAAGAGTATCAGCCAACAGAAGGCACTTGGAAATTTTAAAATGGTACAATTAGTAAAAATTTTAATAAGCAATGAAGTAGTTGTAGAATTTTAAGTTTGCATTTAAATGTTTTTTTTCCAGACTTCCATTTATGGCAATATATCGTAGTAAATATCTGCATGCAAAACTTTTCCGATGGACCTGCCCTTGGCTACTGCGAACCTGGACAATTTAGCATTTTATTGAACCTGGTCCAACAAGTCAAAAGCAAAATTTCTCATCTCTCCAATCATCAACAACCCTTGTCAAAGGAGGTCTTTGGACAAAAAAATAACCGAGGCACCCCTATCCCTTCTACAAGCACAGCTTGAAGCAAGGCAGTGGCTACAACCTGCGGATAAAAAATAGAGGTATCTGTCACATGCTCAACAAAGAGCATGATGATACAAACTCTCAAACTGTCAGCTTGCTGTAGCACAACTTAACACCTGTGGGTTAGGGTTAGCCTAACCCAAGCTCTCAAACTGAAAAAGGTGATGTCAGCTTGCTGTAGCACAACTGAACAGAACACCTGTGGGTTAGGGTTAGCCTAACCCAAGCTCTCAAACTGGAAAAGGTCATGTCAACTTGCTGTAGCACAACTGATTACCTGTGCTGATACAAAGACTGTCAACACTGAAGATGATGTGCAATAACTACACTTACAAACCTTTGGGGTGGGGGGTCCAGACCTGCCAACCCTGATGAGACTGTATCAGTAAGGCTACTTTTCCCCCCCCACAAGTTTTCAGTAAGATGTAACAAAATATACTCCGCTATTGTAAAACGGAATATGTATTTAAAAGTTCGGTATTTGAAACATGCAGCCATGGTAAACATATTGTTCAAGTGAAAAGTTTGTAAAGTACACTTAGACCTTATTTACCACTAGTACAGTTGCACAAATGTCAGTCACAAACACAATGCAGCTCAATGGCTTGTTACTATTTTGATGCAAGTCTTGGAGTTATTTTCAATTTCACATGACGATGGCAAACACATCTTAGCGATGAGACATACTCAAAGTGACATGTAAAACATAACTGTGTTCGTTCCTGCTTTTATTCATAAGAATCTAAATATTCCTTTTTATTCTTCTGTGCTGATTATAAACACTTTTTAAGAGGCTTGATTTCTGTTTTGTCTTCAACTTGTATCGCTTGCTGGACGCCATTTAAAAAACATCTATAATCAACATTTTGATCATGCAGATGCTTAACATGAAAAATATATGTGCACTTTAAAGCATCAGAGGTACTACAATACAGTTGGTCTGGTTCCCTGACAAAGTCCACTAATTCTAATATGAAACCCGGACACAAACATGGATGAGCCAATTATCACGATTTTTGGCAACAATAATTTTTCTGTAGTTTTTGCTTTTATACCCTATTCCATATTTTAAAGGTAATTTTCAGTAACATGATGCCAATGGCAAATATGGATCAATGCCATCTCACCTCTGTCTGCATAGGTTCGAGTCTCAGGCTCGGCCAATGTAGGTTATTTGAGAAAGCTTGCCTGTAGCTTCTCATGGGTCAGTGGTTCTTCCCAGGGTTTTTTGGGGTTCTTCCCCCACCAATTATACTGGCTGCCATGTAGTCTATATTGTGCTGAAAATGTTGTTAAACCTACCAGCAACAACATTAATTATGCCACAAGAACATCTGCCAATCAATGCAACAATGATGCAAGATACATGGTGGGATGATTCTACAAACAGCCTGTTTAGCTCCAGTCTAGAGGAAACTACATCCAAAATGAATATTTTTATTTCCTGTTGGCTTACAAGTTGCCAGCAGTTTATGTAACAAATCAAATGGCAACATTCACTTCCAGGTTCCATTTATACTTCGAATATGTCAAGTTAAAAAATGTCTGGGCTCCCATTTTGGACAATGTTGCTACTTGTCAGCTCTTGACCAGACTGGATGGTTCCTATTATCTAACAATGAACCCAATTTATGTTGTGGTCAGGTTGATTAAAGTGCTTATTTTGGATGTAACAAAGTTCTTTTATTTTCACTTGTAATTCCCTTTTAGTTTCACCTATGCATTGTTTCTTGCAAAAATGGCAGGCAAGTAAATAAAACGTTTAGTACATTGCAACTAATGGTAATGCAATGTAATACATTGTTTGCCCATGATTTACCAGTAAAACCTTGATGTTTACTTTAAAACTCAGCTCTCAGAAACTATTAAATATATAACCAATTCTCAGTGCAAAAATAATGGGAGGACACTAGAAGACATCTGTGCAGGTCAGGTAACTGTGTAGAACATTTCTTTGTACATGAAAAACAAAATTATCTTTGTCCTATGCAAATATAGCAGTATTATACTATGAAACTGCAGTGTAGTACAAGTTCTCATGCGACCAAGATACCCAGATTTGAGCGAAGATATTTGGGTTTATTTGTAGCCAAAGTACTGGTCAATGAAGTTAAGGGCTATCTTCTCTGATGAGTTGCAGAGAAACGCACTAGATACCCCAACAGATGGAACAGAATGTCTCCATGTTGCTTCAGGCAGTACCTTTTAAGAACACACCAGTTTCACTTACCCAACAAAGCAGGCATTACAAGTGCCTAAATTCTACTGTATACCTACCAAAAACGTATTTATGAAAGAAAATGTATTTTAAAAAAAAACAAACATAAATCCACCTATAATTTTACAAATGCATGTGTCAGCCCATAAACTGAATCAGAAGCAAGAGAGAAAAAGAGCATGTTGTAAAAGATTGTTTCAATGTTATTTATGGAAAATTATTTAATTTCTGCCAAGAATTGTTATGCTTAAATTACGCTAAATACAGTTGCAATGACACATTCTGTTCAATTACCAGAAGCACATGAATAGTTCTAAAATCAACAACCAATACCTTTCTGGGTGTTGATGAAATAGGGTGAGATGTATCCCCTGTCAAACTTCATTCCTTCAATAAGTTCCAACTCATCATGTAATGTCTTTCCATCCTGCAAAAAATAAAAAGTTTTCAGAATGTTCACCTTAATTCTGAACATAAGCAAAACCAGTCAATGAGAGGCAACAATAACACCATGACTAGACATCAAGTTAGGAGATAAGAAATAAAATCCTCTTTGTCAATTGATGGTCGAAGTCCTCTGTCGCTTGATGGTCAAAGTCCTCTTTGTTGATTGATGGTCAAAGTCCTCTCTGTCCATTGATGGTCAAAGTCCTCTCTGTCCATTGATGGTAAATATTTCACAAGATCAAGAAGTATATGATATGATGCAAGTCATACTGACTGAAAGCTAAAACCTGGTAAACAAGAGGAGGCAAGTGGAAAGAGTTTCTTCCCTTTGTATTGATGCAATTGCTGAATGAGATGGGCAGCTGAGCTGGCTCCAAATGTTAATGTATTCAAAGGATAAATGATTTACAAGATGCAAAATTTCATTCTGATTACCACCACAACATTACGATTTGAAAACACTGTCTCTGAAAAAGTTATTTTTGTTTATTCTTGCAGATCAAAAGGACCCAGCTGAAAGCAAAATTTCATGTCAAAATCTTTTGATCTCGTAAAACAAAGATTCTGATATTCCGAGGATTTTATAGTGTCTTCATGAACGTACCGTCTCTTCAATTTTCCCTATTTCATAAACACGTATATAAAAAGCATAAAAATCGTAGGGAAAAAGCATACATTTTTTAACACTTGCCTTCACAGTGATAACCCCATCTCTACCAACTTTCTTCATTGCATCCGAGATAAGATCTCCAATAGATTTGTCCCCATTAGCTGAAATTGTCCCCACCTGCAAACATAAAAATGCTTTATTTCCTTAGCAAACAGATGAGCATGAAGCATTTACAGAGCTCCCTGTGGCTTCAGCTAGTCGCTATCATAGAAACAACAACATCCTTAACAAAACTTGTACATGTCTATGCAATTATTATTCATAATCAAATGCTATTTTAGATTCAACCACCTGCACCAGATTCAATTACCATTTTAGGTTCAAGGACTCTGTCACACCAGATTTAACGACTATGTCAGATTCAACGAGTCAGCTAACCTACTCTATGGATCACAAAATTCATAGCAAAGCCAAGATAGATCAAAATATCTTTTCCCCCGATTAATTCTATAGCTTAGACATAATTCACAGGCAGATGGATAGATTGACAGGCACACAGAACCTTGATAAAATATGCTACATATTTCAAGACATGCACATTATTAAGTCCTCAAACGAGAAATACAGCACGAGCCAAGTTCCACAGAATACTGAATAACCACCATACAACACAATAAGATTTTTAAATATTTTAATTGCATAAATTACACACTGTCAATGACAACAACAGATGTGATACCCATGTCATCTTATATGCTGATGGAGGTTAAACAATAAGCAAGTATCACAATAATTATTTCTGAGGTCACATTTTAGTGTCTACCTGAGCAATTTCCTCTGGCGTGGTAACTGGTTTAGACATCCTTTTCAACTCAGCTACAGTGGCATCAACTGCCATCATTACACCTGCAAATAATTTGATAAATAGATTGACCCACACTTTCAGCATGGAGAAACAGTCCATCTAAACTAGCATAGAGGTCATTCAGGGTAAAAATTAATTACACTCCACAGTTCATTCGTTTTATAACCTTCAGTGCACAAGTGAAGTCACCAGAATTTCAAAAATAATTTACTTCAATCGCATTTTTCTTCAATTAATCTACTTTAATAATTCAGGTGAAAATAAAGAATCCCACATTTTGGTAGGAGTTGTGCTATTAATTTCAATTCCAGAAAGAAAAAAAATTATCACTGCTTGTTACCTTTCCTGATTTCAATAGGGTTACATCCCCTGCTCATATGTTCAAATCCCTCCTTGGCAATGGCCCTGGCAAGTACAGTTGCAGCAGTTGTACCATCACCAGCCTCCTCATTGGTACTGTTAGCTACATCTTGTACTAGCTTGGCTCCAATGTTCTGATACTTGTCTGCCAGATCTATGCCTTTGGCTACAGTAACTCCATCCTTTGTAATCTTTGGGCTACCCCAGCTTTGCTCTAGTATCACATTCCGACCCTGAAATCAAAATTCAACGTGATCAACATTCATTTTTAAAAAATATACTTTTTAATAAAAAACAAAAAAATTCATACCTCTAACTATAGTTTCTTGAGATGAATGTGAATAACAATTTAAAATGGATGATACACTATGCTCTATGGACAAAAGGATTTTGCCATATCCTAACTTGAACTTTGTACCAGAAAAAATGAAAAATTCTTGAACCAAAAGTCAATGCCAGCTGCAAGGATACACACACCTGGATAATTTTACCATGGAAAAATTCTTAGTATGAAAACTGAGACGACAAATCATCTATTTGCAGCGATGTGAACAATTTACTAAACAACTTTCATTTTGTTCACTGTGATCTTAATATTTAATAATGTTCTATTTTAACCCATTTAAACTTTTGTTCAGCCTGACTGTAACCTATGTATAGTAAAATAAGGAATGGTCATATTAAAAAATATACACATAGCTCATTAGTAACCTTGACATCACTACAAATATTTGATTATAATGACAATAAGCTCTTGAGCAATCGACAAGACAATTCATCCAATAAAATGGAATATACAGCCAAATTCAGAAACAGTTGGCAAAGACCATCCTAGCAAAATCTGCAGTGATCTTGTTAAATTTTCTACCTTGAAACTCGACCAACGTTTCTAACATCTGGTACAGCAGATAGGCATCAACACAGTGGATAGACAATTTTGCTGATATGTGTTAGCAACACATGGCACTGTAGTTATTTAGCCTTTCACAACTAGCAGCCCAAGACACAAGTTAAAAATTTACTTGTCCAATATGAATGGCAAGTGAACTTTTGACTCTGAGAGTATTTGTTTGGATGGGACAGTGGAATTATAGACATTTTTCAACATCTGCAGGCAACAATACACAAAACGACACACATTTTGTTCAGCAGAAAGAACAAATTTGATTTAATGTGGGGATACCATACCAAACAAAAACTTCCTCCACACCATTTATAGGAAAATTAATGTCTTAGAAACTAAATATTAAAATATCATTGGAATTGATTTTAACATCAAATGAACTGAGAAAACTCTAAACTAGTGCACTAAACTGCATTTTTTGCCAAAATTGCACAAGGCGACCCATTCCTCTGGCCAAAAGCAACATCGTGCCGATTATTATTAGCTTTGGCACCAATCATGAGCACATGATAGAATGTCATGGATAGAATGATAAATTTTCAACAAAAAAACATCTGCATTTTCAATGCAGAGTACAGGGAGGACAATGGTACACCAGAGCCCCAAAAGAATAGCAATGTGGCTAATTACTTGGGCAGAAAATAATGAATTCCCTGCGAGGGCTCACAGTAGAAACTGATAATAAAATGTATTTGAGATTTTTTGAGTAAGAAACTTTTACAAAAATATTCATGTCCCCTTTCTTGACTTATCAAGAGCTTTAAGGATCCATTTTTTTCATTTCTGGAATGAAAAAAAATCTTGATTGAAACAAATGCAGTTTTGGATTTATTACCTTCAGATTCCTGTATGCTTTCGGAATTTATATATAGTTTAAATGGAACTCAAATCAAATTGGATATACAGACAAACCCATCTTAAAAGACTACTGCTATGTGAGACCACGTGTTGAGACCAAATCCTCAGTGATCATACAGTATTATAACCTGTTACGACATACCATACAGTATTATAACCTGTTATGACATACCATACAGTATTATAACCTGTTACGACATACCATACAGTATTATAACCTGTTATGACATACCATACAGTATTATAACCTGTTAGACATACCATACAGTATTCTTGAGACCATTATTTTCTGGGTGACCTTTCATGACAAGTTCTATCAGTGTATCTCAAAAAGCCACAATGCAAATTTTAGTAAAAACTCAAAGTAGCTGCATTCAATGTGCACATCACAAACAGAAATTGGACTGAACAGACTCAATGAATCCCAGATAAACTATTGGATGTAATAAAAGGATTTAATTAAAAGAATATCCAATATTTTCATCTTTTGACAGACTACAACCTTTGGTCCCATGGTAACCGCTACAGCATCTGCTAGCAAATCAACTCCCTGCAACATCAGGGCACGGGCATCATTGCCAAACTTGATGTCCTTTGCATAGGCCCTAGATAAACAGGGTGCCAAATGTCGGGTGAGCACTGGCCGAAGGATAGACGGAAGTCTGTACATTCTGCAAAAAAAAAAATTGCACACTGAATAATACAATGCACACAATAATGATGAAATCTGTACAATAATTCTGATCATGATGGCAAAGAAAAGATTGATTGCAGGCGAGATAAACTGGTAAAATGCATTACAACATTTTTTTTTTAAATATGACTTTAAAGGCAAGAACAATTGCTTGCACTTCCTCTACTTGATATATCAAGACAAGAATTTAGTTCTTACTCTGTATCCCTTAGCATGTGTGTGATTGGTTGGTATGATGCTTTAAGGCACAGCAGCACAATCAGGTTATTTAATGCAGATGCCATGAACACACAGGCTGATCTGATGGTAGAATTTGAACCCCAACCTGATGGTCTCGAATTCTGCATGCTTAACACCTGGTCACCATGGCTCCTTCTGCCATGAGCTTAACACTGATACCAAGTTTATTATGCTTCAAAAAGTATGCTTAAATGCTTGAAATACCAGTGTTGACCCTTGAACAGGTCATGTAGGAGGTGTATTCTCTTTATAGATTACAAATTACAAGTATGGTTTGTAGATAAATTGTAAGCAAAGTGTGCTATATATGGCAGCCAGAAGGAAACAAAAATTGCTGTAGTAGCCCAGTGGTTACCATGCAAAACCTGCAATGAAAACTTGAATCCTACTATCCAACAACCTGGGAGTGACGCAACACTAAATAAGCCATCATAAAACAAGAAACCAAAGCTAGCCACACAATGTACGAGACTGACCCTGACATTTTTGTTTCTGGGTTGACATCTTGTTGCCTAAATAATGACACTGTGTTGACAGGAACAAGAAGCCAAATTTTCAAGAATATCTCACACTCAGCTCTATTGCTTTACTTTCCTGGATGTCTTTATCTGATAAATTCAATTCTGATGAGTAAATGGACGTTTTCAAGTTCTGTTAACCTACATTTCAGTTGACTTGAATGCGATGGAAGCTGGGAATGCCAAATTTGGATTGGGTACTACAAAATACTAATAACGAAGGAAGTGTTTAGATCGCTTCATTCAATATACTTATCACCCTTTTAATTGATTTTGGCAAAAACAAACAAGTTCAATGTATTACACTGCAGGAATAAAATCCAAAGCAAATAAATTTTAAGATACTTTTATGAGACGATTTCCAAGCCCAAGTCTATATCAAATGTAGTCTTACAGCTCAAGACAACATTTTCAGGAATATCTCAGACACTTGGCAACCCATTATGACACTCTTCCACAAATTTAAAACTACCTTTATCCTGATGGAATCAAAATCTGACAGTAGCAAATTGACACATTTTCATGTGGAGTTCAGCTGGCTGGATGGAACGTGATGAAGCTGGGAATGGTGAAATCTGATTAGGTTGAAGAATATTTTTTTAAAGAAACAAATAAAAATAAACTAATACTGAAGAAAGTGTTTAGAAGGCTTTGTTTTGTTAAGATATTTATTGATCATCCTTAAATTCTTCACTTCAACTGCATTCGAACCAACAAAAATGTTGGTTAACGGAACTTGAAAAGACGTCCATTTGCTTGTGCGAGAATTAGTATTTATTCCAAAATAAGACAACAGAGTAAGTCCGCCAAATGAACAGAATTTTCATTGGTGGAAAAGCTTCCATATGTGCTGTCAAGTGTGCGAGATATTCTTTAAAATTTGGACGTTCTTTTCGATGTCAATCAACATCGAAACACACGACACAAGGCTGTCGTTTGTGCAGTAAGATGTAGCACAAAAACATAACACGTGATAAGACTTACATGGTACGACTAGATCAGATGTACAGCTTTTTACTTTATCCCTTACATGAATCTGAAGCAATGTGCTCGTTTTGAGTAAGCAGTTTTTGATCGTCACTGCTCACTTGTTTGATTTATTGGAAAAGTAAGCTATTAACTCTACTCCCAACCCGCGCCATGGATCTTGTGATACTGGAGGGGTGAGGAAAATGTCAACACGCTACGAGAGAACATTCTAGAACAACTGGGCGCTCACTTTAAAATTTATATTTTCCATCGCTTAAAAAGTACAACAACGTACATTAGCTTTATCCTATCAATGTATAATAATAATCATGCTTGCATTTTTCTTTCGATGTAGATGAATCTTAACTTCAAACTGGAACTCGATTAGCTACAGAAGCATAGCAGAAAGCACATGGTCGACAATCACGTGTTTCTTCCAAGTCCCAATTTACTAACATCTACCACTTTGCAAATCGCCAAAACCTAATCCAAATATTAGCATAAACAATATTATTTATCACAGAAAATTTAGATGCACAAAGTCTTCGTAAAATTGCAAATCTGAATTACCTGAATCCCGGTTGATATTTCACCTTGATGCAAGCCGGTAAGACGAAGTGATATACGTAGTTAATATATAGACGGCTGAATGTGACCTTATAACCCCAAAAAAGCATTTTTAAGCGCAGAAAAAAAATTACTATACATTTATAATCATTCATACATCGTATTCATGCGGTAAGATGATTCACATAAAAAGTGATTATATTATATGTAGATTTAGGTGAATTTACTCTAATTAAAATTGTGAATAAAAAGAAGAGGTAAATGATGTAATAATAATTTCTCGTCTATGCTTGATACAGGGCTGGGGGTCTCCCTCGGGGAGTAATTATTAACATTATTATAAGAATAATAGAAAATCCCGAATTCTTTTAGATTATTACAAATTTCTCCATAATGAGTGCTCAGTCATTTTAAACTATTAAGTTATAATGAAATTCTGAATAGAAACTAACACTCTTTGGTATGATATTAAAATAAATTTCAATAAAATTAATATGCTACAAATGATACAATGATTCTCCCAGTCAAGGTCACATTTTAGAAGCACATGTTCTGGTAGATTCTGCACGCTGGTAGTATTTCTCTTGGTATCACGCGGAAAATGGTAACTCATTGTTGTTAGTTTTAATGTGGATGCATATATTTTTTAAAAATAATTAAACAAGGTTAATCGTTTGTTACTTGTCAAGAATGTAATACAGAGTTTGTGTATGTGGATGCTTATGTAGATCGCTTTGAAATTACGTAGCCAGAACGTTTTCAAAGTTGACTAAACCCATACATTTCATATAAAATTAGACATGTCAGGAACAGAATTTTGAGAAGCAAATAGCTATTGTGGGTATGATTTTTTAATATGTTTTCTTTTGCAGTTGTCTCGCGGGGACGAGGACCATTATCGTCCCCAGGAAAACTAAAAATAAAATCCCTGGCATTCGACCTTGTAGGAATGATCTTCTGACCAGCTTTTTATTTTAAGTCTTTCTTTTTTGCTTAAAATAGCAAGAAGAAAAACAGCAATCATACTAATCTTAACCCTTGTGTTTTTCAGGCCAGAGCATTTAAGAAATTTCTCCCCATGTTCGACAGAGTGCTGGTGGAGAGGTTTGCACCAGAACTAAAAACCAAAGGTGGAATCATGATCCCCGAGAAGGCACAGGGAAAAATCCTCGAGGCCACTGTTGTTGCTATTGGGAACGGAGCAAGGATTCAGGTCATTTGAACAGCCTGCTTGACATAATATTTTCTTATGTATATCTGAATGTATATATTAAATGTATCACTAGATAATAACTAGTTAAAAAGGGCTTGAAAAATGTAGCTATGGATTATTATATAAAACCAAAGGAATGCATAGGGTTAAATGTATGTATCTGTGTAGTGTTTTATGGCACTTCTGCAAATTGTGCCAAGAAAAGGTCAAATGTGAAAAATGTAAAACTGAATTGCACACAATGAAGGCAAAATATCCAAAATGTTGAATGACTTTTATAAAAAGGTTTAACTTTGAATCCTTACATTGCTCCTGTTTTGAAGTTTTTTTTTTAAATGCCTGACATAAGGTGAAGCATATTATAATGTCTGTCCATTGGTTAGAGCATCCGCCTTGGATGCAGGAGGTCACAGGTTTGAACCCTGGCCGAGTCAGACCAAAGACTTAGAAAAATGGTATTTGCAGCTGTCTCACCTGATGCTCAGCATTGAGGTTAGTGTTAGGACTGGTCGGCCTGGTGTCAGGACATGATGCTATATATCTGTGGCATGATGCTTCTGTGCTAGAAATCACTATAAACTCACACTGCAGACCTCATAGCGATATGACTGAACAATTGTTAATGCTACTGTGAAAATCTAAATTACAAGCACATGTCAGTCCATCCTTCTGTTTCTTACAAATTCTGTTACCACATTGACTCGATATGTCCACCAGCTATAATTATCAGACTGTAAAGTACTTGCACTTTGCGTAAGGAAGAGTTCTGTCAGTTTTGGAGGCAAAAGGTCAGTGTCACAGGCAGAAAGAAGAAAAATTATTTCAACACAATAGGTGGACTTCTTCATTAGTTAGAACCGCTCTGGTGGCCTAGTGGTTAGAACGTCTGCCTTGGATGCGGGATGTTGTGGGTTCGATCCCCGGCCAAGTCATAGCAAAGACTTACAAAAATGGTACTAACAGCTGCCTCACTTGGCGCTCAGCATTAAGAGGTTAGTGTTATGACTGGTCGGCCTGGTGTCAGGATAATGTGACCGGGTGGGACATCATGCTACATGTCTGCGGCATGATGCTCCAGTGCTAGACATCACTATAAACTGTCACACTGAAGACATCGTAGCAATATGACTGACAAATTGTTAAAGCTGCATTAAAAAATCCAAACCACACACACACACACTTCATCAGTTGCCAAATGAAAAATGGTTTCTGCACAACAACTTTAAATATCTGCTGTCTGTGCTTACTAAACCTTGACTGTGGTTTGCACATTGCGCAGCGAGAAGTCCTATTGATTTCGGGCACAAAAGCTCATAGGTCAAGACTGAAATAAGAAAATGATTTCTACAGTAATTTGAGTTTTCCATGATCAGTGGATACCAAACTTTTTTCAATGGCTTACACCAGGAATGGGAAAGAACCCTATTGTTTTTGTAGTTAAAAAGATAAATTGTACAGGTGGGGAAAAAAATAAAAATGCTTTCCACACAATAACAATAGTTACAGAGCTGAAACAAATAATTGAATATTCAGATAAAAATAGTCAAATACTTTTATTTTCAAATATTAAAAATAATTATATTCAAATATTTGTGTACCCAGTAAGTTTGCCAGCATTTTCAAAAAGAAACAAGATGATATGTCTATATATATATCACTGAATAGTTCTACATTGAAGGAACTTCAGACCTGTTAAGTCACCTGAAAAACAAACTCTGACTCGCAAGGCAATAATGATGTAAAAATTCACAATAGTCCTTCTTCACAACATTGCCATTTATATATAGTAATATTCCAAGTTGGTGAACATGGGTCAAATCAAAGTCGACAATGCCGTACATTTAAATCTGCCAGAGTTTTAAAAAAAAATGTATCAACTCTTGTCAGAATTCAGGATTAGTTATAGTCAATCCTGCAAACCATTACCACATTAATTTTTTTATTGATGAAGAATATCAGAAGGTTTCAGCACTTGGCAGTTAGAAGGAAAAAATTGTCTTATCTTGAATTCTTGTAAATTCTTTTTGTCCAGTAGAGTGTCAGTCCCTTCAAGGGACTCTTGTTTTACAGTAATATCATTTTAGTTCATGTTGATAGTTTGAGCTTGTTTCCAGAGAACATTGTAATGCATCAACACCTTTTTCCTTTTTTTACATGTGAAATTTTTATAAATTTAATACATGAATAGTGTAGTTGTTCATACACTTGCTAGTTGGAAAAGTGGTAGGCATATTTTACATGGCTAGATTAACCACTCCGGTGGTTCAGGTGGTTAGCACATTCACCTTGGATATGGGAGGTCATGTGTTCGAACCCTGGCAGAGTCATAACAAAGACTTATGATGGTACTAGCAGCTGCCTCACTTGACACTCAGCAGTAAGAGGTTAGTATTAGGACTGGTCAGCCAGGTGTCAGGAAAATGTGACTGGGCGGGACATCATAGTGATAAGACTGAAATTTGTTTAAAGCACACGCACACATGGCTCGATTGAAACTTTCAGTTGTTCCAGGCAAGAGTACAATTTAATGTTAATCCTTCCATTATGCCATATAGACCCTTGTGGGGGTAGGGGGATTAAAAAATGCACAAGAATATCAATACACACACCTAACATCAATATTTGTTTACTTTTTTAGAGCGGAGAGGTAGTACCTGTCAGTGTCAAAGTTGGTGATAAAGTTTTACTTCCGGAGTATGGTGGAACTAAAGTTACTTTGGAAGAGAAGGTAATCCCAATAAGTTCAAGTTATACTGTCTTGTTATAGAAATGTGTCATTTTTACTTTAAAAGACTCATTTTTAAAAAAATGTGTTTAAAAAGAAGAATGGGGAAAATGCAAGTTGCCAGGTGAAAGAAAAATGAACAGAACTAAGATTTTATAAAAACGGCTGAAATTCAACAATAAGAAAAACTTGAGGCATTATTGTGGTGTAGACAAAGTTCTGGGCAGATGATACTGTATTCCTACTTTATAACGCTGTGCATGTGCTGAAAATGTTACTTATAAATAAATTACAGAATTGTTTTTAGAAGGAAGTTTGGGTTTTTTGCCTATAAAGGTTTTTATATACTTAAACCTTACGCGTTTAATTCACGTAGTAGTTGATGCTCATCATGTGCTTTTATTTGTTGTATTTAGGTCAGACAATCAAAATGTCAACATGGCAATCATTATAGGTATTGTTCCTATATACGTGTGTGTTTTATACCATCCGCAGCTTATAGAACTCTTTGATATTTTCTACAAAGCAATATTTGATTTTATTATTGAACTTGAAATCAAATGTATATCTCCCTTGCCATATTGTTACCATTTCCGATCATGAAAGGAAAGAGGCTGGACCTTTTTATGACTCCCTTTGAATTGTGTCTCTAAGGAAAACAGGAGTGAAAAGTTTCATGAATATAGTGATGCATTGTTACTTTTGCCATAGTAATAATCAAGGTAATGAATTGATACAAAACAGTACTTGCTCTATACCAGTTAATTCATTCTTCAGCTATCATGTATAATTATTAATTTGCCTTTCTATTCTTTACATTGAGAATTTGCCTGAGACATCTGTCACAGGCACAGGCACTCATTTTTGTCAGTAAGCATAAAAAGAAAAACTTCACAATATCCACTTGGCTTCTGCCAATTAATACAAGATGTAGTGGTTCATAATCAGCCAGTGCCCCCTCCCCACTCAGAGATTCAATGTTAATTGATTTGTCCCAGCAGCATGTCCAGACTAAAGGAACTGTTCCAGATGTGTTCCCCTGAATTACATGAGTCGTTTCACTTTACAAAAGAAAGTCTTGTTTTCATGTATTTTTGTTATGTTGTCATGGATAAAATGGCATTTAAATAGATGCTTAGTCTATCTAATTAGCACACTGGAAATACAACCAATATGTTGACACAAAAAAGGGGTGCCCCTGAGTGGTCTAAAGTGCTTACCGTTATGGATCGCTGCCATCTCACCTCTGCGTGGGTTCGCATCTGGGGTTCAGCCAATGTGGGTATGTGAGAAAGCTTGCCAGTAGCTTCTCATGGGTCAGTGGTTCTTTCCAGGGTTTTCCCAGGTTTTTCCTCCACCATTTATGCTGACCGCCATGTTTAGCCTATCTTGTGCTGAAAAATGACATTGGACCCTACAACAACACAAAAAAAAGGGCATCACCTACCACTTACAGACCTTCTAAAGATAAAAAGTTGATATGTGTATCAACAAAGTGTCCTAATCTGTATCATGAATCATATTGGCAAATCATTTTTTTCCAAACACTGTCATTGATACTTAATCAGAAACACTACAGCTAAAAGTACATTTACTTAAATGTTTATACAGTTTGTACAAAAGGTGTTGAATGACCTCAGCAAGTTTATATTATTATGACCAGTGACAAATAGCAAACTTGTGAACCTTGTAAGAGCCATTATCTAATACTTTTTAATATAATCTTTTTGTTTTAATATTTGTTGTTGTTGTTTCTTGCACTTCTTTCAGCAGTCTTCTTTTTTTTTCAGGAATATTTTCTGTTCCGAGATGGAGACATTTTAGGGAAATTTGAATCTTAATAAATGGCAAGTTTTGCATCTAATTGGACCGTCATGAATGAAAAAGGGGAGTAACTTCTGACAGCCTGAAGTCTGGAACAAAGGGAGTGTCAGTTACCTCCCTATACCAAAATTTGATAAAACATCAGTTTTTGGTAGTATGTTTGAATGACTGTGTAATACTTGTGATTTTGATGAACATAACATAGTGCAGAGAACATTTTCATATTGTTTTACTTCAGAATTTTATCACGAATGTCATTTACATAACTTGGCGATACAAGTGCTATTCATCCACTGATAATGATGCGCAATAAAACTAGTGTATAATTTGTGAGTTTCTTAATGAATTTCTAGTTTACAGTGTTTGATGTTAACCCTGTTATTTATGATATGTATGGATTGTTGTGAACCGTGTACCATAGTCATTTAATCCTGGAAGTAGAGGCCAAATATCAAGAATATCTAGCATAGTTTGCAGCCCATATTGACACTGTTGCACAAATTACAGTGCTCAAAAAATCAGATGGCCTGACCCCCCGGTGCCCCTCTAATTTTAGATTGGGACCTTCCTGTATTATACGTGAGGTTTCATCAGGTGTGTCCAAAAAAATGTTTAATTTGCCTGATGAAACTTGATGATGCTGATGAAATATGTAAATGTATTTTCAAGATGTTGACATGTCTGTGCAATCTCAATCAGATCACCACTGCCCTACGTGAAACTGAGAACTGAACTGAATCAGATTGTGTGTCATGCAAAAAATATGTTTATGTACTCCCAAATCCACTGACACTGTCGTGTTTCAAGAAAACGCAACATTTAGTAATCTTTAAAGCAAATACTGCTTTCAGTATATGCCTGTTACATGTAGCATGTATAAATGGTAAACAGTCATGATTGGAGCTGATGTCATGGGGTCTTTGCAGCATAGGTCAAGGGGGCAGTCATGTAACCCCATTGGAAATCATATTGCAAATGTATATACATGTATAAATTCCGACAAGTTTAATCATGCAAATAAAGCTGAAAATATGTCACAAGATCAAAATGTTTAGTAAATATTAGCTTTAGTTTCAGACTGCTTATATACTAACTCTCCCGACTGTGATAACTGACACACACACACACACTGATTTGCAAAATATCCTGTGGGTGCCAATGGCTGATGTAAAACTATCCCTTGGGTGGTTTAAATAGTGCCAATTAAAGGCAAAGCAGTCTGCTATAAACCACCATTTCACATAGTACCGAACAGATATCTAGTTAGATGTGTTGAAAGGTTTGAGTGGGTGAGCCCATTGTGCTAATTTGTATAGGTAGAATCAGGAAGTGGAGCATTCCACTATATCTAAGTCAAAAGGAGGTGCCACGTGCTTGTGCAAGAACAAAAGTTATTACATATTATGGCTATGAATGAGAACTTTTATATATTATATTTTTTATAAGTTTGTGAACAGTGGCAGCATTTCTTTGAAGTCTGATTTTTACTGCATATATAAAATTAGACCAACAAGTAGGCCTCGGCTTTTTTTTCCTGACATTACCGCTCTCAGTATCGTGGGAAAAAAACAAAAGGGGAGACCTGTTTGTTGGTCTAACATAGAATGCAAGTCATGATCATTTCAGTTGTCAGAATGGTGTTCCAGTGTAATTTATTTTAAGGCTGATATAGGAAGCGATTAGCTATCAGCAGATCCCAACAAAAATAAATTTCAGATGTGTTGGTTGACGGAGTTTTACTCTGTAAGCACTCAAGTGTAGCGGTGAACACTAATGACACTTGCATTACATTTAAGCCCCTTTCAACCCAATTGAATTTATATTACAATTATAACTATTGCAGCATTTTGTGACAATATTAATAAGAGGGACGAAATATTGGGCATGTTGAAACAGGAGTCTAACCTTGTGAAATATCAGTCAGGGCTTGTGAGTTTATATAAGTCACCAGCTCGGGGCTAGGGTTAGGCCCTAGCCCGGGGCCTGTGTCCAAAAAAAAAGTTTCTTTGGGCACTAATTATTTAATTGCTATAGTCATAGTGTGCAGAGTATCAGTTACATTTTTTTCAGTTGGTTGAAGAGGAATGGTAGGCAAGGAATGCTGATGTCGGTTAACTTGCAGTTAGTTTTTTTCTTATGCAATGAATCAGGCTAGTCACGTAACTAGACATATTCATTTTGTATATAAGCAATAAAATAAGATGCAAAGCTGCAGAAAGACGAAAGTCAGACAACATGAAAAATATTCTGTACGTAACAATGTACGAGTACATGTTTTTAATTGAATATATGGGGAAAATGAAATGGTGGACATTGAAAATTGCTTGTATTTATCATCCCATATGATATCTGAACATGCAAAGAAATTGCAAGTATATTTAGGTCTAACAGTTAAAAATGTATTTTAAAGGCTGTTTGTAGTGTGGACAGGAGGTAACTACAGGGTAAACACTAATTTTCTTAATTTTTATGTTAGTACACTCCATATTGGGTTACACAAATTTTTTAAATCAAATTGAACAAACATTTTTTGACCACTCGAATTTTGTGCATCAACATTAAAAACAAAAACGAAACATTAATAGGCTAGTGTGACTCAAAGGAAAGGAATTTTACGGGTAAATAAGTCCTTATATGTTGACTCTAAGATCATGTGCTCAGCAAGATAATTCTAACATCTATGATTTTATAAGTTACGGATCAAATTCTTCAGGCTCCTGCAAATTACTTTTTGATGACCAATATTCCATTGTAATTGTTTGGTTGTTGCAGACAAATATACAGATTTGCATTATGTTTCAATCTTTATCTCTCATTCAAAATAAATTACACGGCAGCAACTGGTTCCATGTGGGAACTTGTGCAGGCTCTTGCTAGCATAAATGCAGTGATTGTGGCTTTAAGAGAATTTGTACAGGACCTGTGTCATTTTATTTGACTGTTACTGCATTACTGTACATTTCATTTTACAATGTTGGTAATCAAGGTGGTGTGTATATATATAGATATATATATTGTTTTGATTTCAGAATGAAACATCTGGTTTAATTTTTGCCTAAGAAGAAATGTTTTTGATAAAATTCAGAACCTCTTTAGTGTTTCACTTCATAATAAGTACAGAAGAAAGACGATCCACAAAACATTTCATACCCTTGGTTAGGAAAAGGGCATAAAATAAAAAAACAAAGTGGACATGTGACTGCATGAACCAATTTAGAAATCAGAAATAGTCTTGAGAGAACTTGTCTCCTGTGAAGTTCATTGATGAAGTAACTTTGAAAGTCAGACTTGGCGATGAGTTAGTCTCCTGTGGAATTTGTGCATAAAGAACCATGTGGCACAATTGGAGCACAAAAATAAAGAACCCTCATAATGTATGGAGCACAGTCTAATAAAACTGTTGGATATTTACCTCCCCCAAGGGACTATATGTGGTGTAGTTTTGATTTAACTGACCCTTTCCCTCCCCCCCCCTCCCAAACACAAGGAGACATACCTATTTACGCATACACATATGTAAATTGTTTGGCCAAATCATGATCAGGGAAGAGAGAATTAGGAAATCCCTTGCATAAAATGATGGTGCTTCAAGAATTAAAAACCATGACTGATATTTATTTAAATAATTGCAGTGCTGTACATATGGAAAATACATTCAGCATAATACAGTATTAAGTTTACTACCCAGCTGCTGATGAAAGCTCACTAGAACACTTTATGCTGTGCGATCAGTCATGTGAACCATGTGTTGTTTCAGGACCAATATGAAATGTATTATGATTGCCAGCTGAGTCATACCTAAGACTTATAAAAATGGTACTAACAGTTTCCTCGCTAGGCAGTCGGCATTAAGAAGTTAGTGATAGGACTGATTGGCCTGGTGTCAGGATAATGTGACTGGGTTGGACATGATGCTACATGTTGGCGGCATGATGCCCCAGTGCTAGACATCACTATAAACTGCCACACTGCAGACATTGTAGTGATATATAACTGGAAAGCTGGATAAAAACCCTATTGTTGAACAGAAAGCCATATTGACATTGGGGTTTTCACAAGAAGCAGCCTTGTTTTGTGCTCAGCATTAAGAGTTTAGTGTTAGGACTGGTTGACCTGGTGTCAGGATTATGCACTGGGTGGGAAATCATGCTACATGACCACATCATAATGCCCCAGTGCAAGATATCACTATCAACTGCCCTGCTACCGACACTGTAGCGATAGGACTGATTTTTTTTTAAAGCTACATTAAAATCCAAATCACACACACATGTATCATGACTGCAGTGTATAAATATATTCCATCTGAATACACTGATTTTCAACCGCATAAAATATATTTCATGCAGGCATATGCTCAGATATGCAATCAAATGAAAACAAGACTTTAGGAATCCGCAGCACTTAAGCACTCTGCCATAACTTCACTGTCATACTGACCATAAATGAATTTTTGAAAGTGCAGAGACAGACAATCACTAATGCATACCCAGTGCAGCAAAGGCTATCATTGTCTTTGTAACAATTACTTCCTACAGCAGAATTTCAGTGCACTGGTCAGTGCTGCTACAATAGCCCTGTTTGGTAAGTGCATTTTGAAATTACATCCTTTGACGTGCTCTCCATTGACGATGATGAGAAAAGTATAAATCGCCACTTCAGGGAGCAATTTCCAACAATGGCTAGGATACTTACTGAATAGATTGTCATTTCTTTGTTGTGGGGTTTAAGCTGGAAGGTACCGTTATTGTTTGTTGTTGTTGGGTTTAACGCCATATTTCAGCACACGATAGGCTATACATGGTGGCCAGTATTAATGGTGGAGGAAGAACCCTGGAAAGAACCACCGACGCATGAGAAGTTACCCATTTCTTTTATGTGCTCTGTGGATAGACGGACACACAGGAACACATCACATACATGACTATTTAATTGGGGGGGAGCAATATGAGTTGCATGCTTTCTCAGCCACAATCATGGTAATAATTATCAATCTCCTGAGCACAAAACTCCAAATCAAGACAAAAATTTTCAGATTGTATAAATTTTATATAAATGGATGCTTACATAAAAATATATCAATATTGGTATGAACTTTGTCAGGTTATTGTGGAAATAATCATGAAAAATTTGAAAAGATATGCACATAACTTTTGATTTAATTTGTACATAAAATGTAGTATTATGATTATCCCTCTTTAAATTTACGTAAAAAAAAGATGTATTAGTAGTAGTTAGTTCTTAATGGTTTTTAATACAATGCGCACATAAATTTATTCTTGAAATCAGTTTAAGGGAACATAAATTGAACAGCATAAAAAATCTGAAAATACTATTTCAATTCTTCTTTTCTTTTCCTTTAAAAGTATCCAACGAACACAGACATTGATTGTTTTGTCAATACTGAATTATGCATCACCTAATGGTTTTAAGTCTTTCCCACATTTAATATGTCTAGTAAAAAAGGTTTAATTAATATATTCAGTTGCATAACTTCTCAAAGTGCAAATATTAAAATCGTTGTCTCATTTGCCTGTATCTAATTGACCGTGTGCAATTTCATCTATATAGTTGTCACTGAGATGGCAAAATCCAGTCAAAGTTTGGTATTTCCCAAACAAGTTCATATATATTTTATTTCAATCTTAATATATAATAGTTTTCTTCGATGTACTCCCATAAATTTGAACCCCATATTTCTTCACAAGGTTGCTATGTTGTTGATGTTTTGGGTAATTTGTATTTTCAAGATTTAGTTATTCATTACCAAAAAGGATGGATAAGTGCTTTGGCAAATTTATAAATGACATTTGTTTTCTATTTCTCCTGCATGTTTAACATTTATGGCCCCTCAAGTTTATGCAAACTTTCTATCATTTGAAACAAAACTAGGGTAAACATTTATGTAAGCAAACAAACTACACATACAATTCTACTAAAATATACTTTAAATCTTGTTCAAAGATTCATGTTATTAAGCGTGAAGTCCAAATTGTTTGAACATGATCCAGTTTAACAGCAATAAATTATTGTTTCATTGCAATTGACACACTTAAAAATATTAAAGTAAGAGCAAATGTAACATTTTACAATTTATTTCCTGCTGAAAGACAATTTAACAGCATCAGAGGTTTTAAATCAGTCAACATTTTACGATTCAAGTAAAGAATTGTATTTTTCAGAGCGTTTATGTTATGTACTTGTGGATGGATCACCTTTGCCTTTGTTTAAATCTATTGTTACAATGCTCCCTGTTAGTAATTAATGTACGCTCATTGCAAGAATGATAACTCTGCATTTATTTGTTAAGGGAGGTAAATAATGATATCGAACTGGGCTATAATATGATTAGCCATGAGCACAACTAACAAACAGATTCCCGTTGCACATGGAATTCTGTAAAGAAACTATAACCAACTGCAAGGTTACAGATGACCACAATGTCAATATGGTTCATGATGCTGACATCAAGACTGTTGTTGAACTCTTGCCATGAGACTGCAGAGCAGTCAATTAAATTATAAGGGGTAGTTTTTCCTCTTTGCCACAAGTAACGTCACGAGATCAACAAAGGGTTTTGTTCTTGTAGAAAACTCACCGTAATATGTCTAGTATCGATGTGGCTCATGACATTGAGTGTGTTGGAGCATGGGGTTGCAGAGCAGTCATCTTGGTTAGCAAGGCTAGTTTTATCTACTTTATTTCAAATGATGTCACAGGAGTCATGGTCACTTAAATGGACCAGATAAATAATCGCTGTGCTGCAAATGAACAGCAACAAGATGATTGCCTATAAATAGTAACACTAGCTGGTGATCAAAATCAACATTGTCATAAAATGGCAACCTCATTAAACCTGGTACTTAATCATCCTTTATGAGCCAGTAATGGCAAAATGGGGGGGGGGGATATTTGTGTGTAACCTCAGCATCATGTCTTGTTTAAAGGATGCACATGGCAGCAACAAACATAACTTTCTAGCTTGTGGCTACATAAAAGTTGTAAACAATACAAAAAGTACAACATACATTGCAGACCTGCCAAATCTTATTATTTTGCCATGAGTCAGCGGGTGATCCAATAGCATGTTCGGAATGTTTTGATACTTTAAAGCAAAAGACAGGGTAGAGTGTTCTAAACTCTTTGATTGATATTTGAGATCTGGTGTCAGCATATTGATACTTTTGCATGGCTTCCATCAAATTCATGTATGCTCATGATACATTTCTGTCAGTGCTTGTAAAGTTCCATTCTATCACTCGTTCTGGATATTGTTTTGAGTTTATTCTGACAACTATTCTTCTAGCATGATCAAACACCGAAGTGTTGCCAGTTTGATCTACATGCCAATTTTGTTGCTGAAATACAATAAACATATGTCTTGGCAACTGCTTGCTAGGCGTCATTGTAAAACACCATTTGTTATCAATTGAATCTGGGTCAGAGGTATGATAGATTTTTTGCATGTATGCGGTAAGCATTGTTTCAAGTTCTTTTGATTTGCTAATTGTTGGTAGCATTTGCGGCATCCACAGCGTGAGTCTACTAATTTTAAAGTGTGCATCATCAACACCAGCAACCCTAAACAAGCAAGAGTATCTTTTGCTCATGTTTGTGTAAGTGTATGTTTTATTCTGCAAAATACATTGCTTTAATCGCAACAAAATCTGAAGATTGCTTAGCGGCAACATCATTGTAATTTGACTTCATCCTGATGTAAGCATCCTTCGTTGTAGTTCTGCTGTCTTATGTTGCTCAGCGCACTTCCTATGGCATTTTCAACAAGAGTCCCACCAGCACAGCTGCTGTTATTGTGGCAACTATGTGTTGAGCTCCAGGATCAGCACTAGCTGGTGTTAATATTAATCTGTTTCCAGCTTCAGTTTCATTTCCAGTTTTAAACTCATTTGAAATGTCAGTTACTTCCCCAGAACATGTTTGTGGCTACTGGCCTTGAGTAATCATCGCTAAACGAGACAATATTGAGAATTGTACTTGCAACAGGCAAGAATCCTGAAGTATCTTCCACAGTTTGATTTGGAAGTCGATATGGTGCACTTTCAAACAAACTCCGTTGTTGACCAAAGTTATTTTGGTACCAGCAAGAATATTATCAGCTGGTGTTTTTTATTTGCCCATGCACTTCCAAGTACAGCTTTATGCGCTAACAGAAACACATCTTCATCTTGTGTGTTAAATGTTCTAATGCCATCACTGTCTGCTTGGTTTGAATTTTCCTCAAGGTATTCCACGTATTCTTATTCTGCTGCAAAGTTATCATTATCAAATTCTTCCGCTAAATCAAGGTAATCTTTCACAGACATTTTTTATTTGTTATTGACACACAAAATTTTAAAACGCGGCAACATCAGGTCACAGTCTGGTATTCAGTACAAGTTACAGACAAAATTTTCTCTATAGCAGTTTCTGCGTTGTCACAATCAACGCCATAGCTGTATCTGCGGTTGGTGCTATTGTTGAATTTACCTGCGTGATATCAGCAGGAGATGATGGCTTACCTTTAATCGTATCAACAATTTTTAGGCCGACTGCTGTACCTGCTGCAGATTTGGCTCCTGTTGAGAATGCTTTTGATGGTCTACGACAATTGGTACAACCTTACTTGCAATTCCTGGCAGTGCTTCGACAATTTTTTTAAAGTATTTCCAAAGAAGCCCCCCTACGAACTTTCTTTGGTAAATATTTCTTTGTTTCATCATTATCAATGCTGTCTCACAAAATTAGTTAACCGCGGCGTTTCAAGAAACACTGTGCAGGTGCAAGTAATATGTTACAATTTTGTTGTTGAAACGTTTTTGCCATCATGATTGATCTGTCAGTCGTATATTAATGGAGGATATTCAATCTTCCAGATTCACGGGATAGTATATTATCTGACGAGGATCAACTTGCATAAGTGAACCAGGTGTAACATCTTGGGAAAAACTATATTGTTTGACCTTGACTACCCCAAGCATGATAAGATCCATATGTGATAGAACAATTAATCAAATTGTATTTACCTGCATTATGTTTACTGGAACATCGCCATCGTATGATACAGCTTCTGTTCCAACTGAACTGTATTGTTGGTTGTTAAAACCTAGCACTGATGCAATGCTTGTTGTCAATGAAAAATCAATAAATTATTTTTAACGTCATTCTTGCAAGTAACGTGTTATAGTTTGGCATCAACTCGAAATTGTCTGCGACATCCCCATTTTTGGTAATAAGCTCTCTTAATGTCTTAATGAGATCAGTGACGATGTGTGTCCCCTGTGGTATCTTAAACGATGTCCAAGCACCTGAATTAAATGTAAAATCACCATTGATACCTGTGTTAACTTCAACCATTAATTGCCATGCAGTTGCAGAAAATTAATCCATGTTGAATTGGCAGATTATAATTGACAGAAAAGTTTGCACCATCGCCACCATTGATGGTGGTTGACGAATAATCGAGTAACAAAGTAGTTGACTTCATCTTTATTTTCACGATTAGACAAGATCACGTTGTAAAATCTCATTCGCCTGTAGTCATTGTCCCATTTGCTCGAAGATGATTAAGTATATCTAAGATTTCGTTGTTTATTTCCATACTCGAGTTTCCAGCTTCCTTTGATTACATCAACAGCATTAGTCGGTCAACCATTGCTGCGCTTCATGTAAACACTCTTAACGCCCATACCAAGCACTATTCCTCCTTCTATTACATTGTATCTCCTAACAATACTTCTCGTTAAGTTTCCCCCATGATGGTTTTTTTAATACATCTTTTCTTACATTTTCCACCACGTTAAGATATGCCTTGGTGAAAACTTTTCTATGATTTTTGACAATATCATATACTTCTTGAAAATATTTAGAATCATTGATCACTGATATATTATCTTGATTTTCTAATATTGCCGCATTAACACCTAAATTTTCGAGTGAGTTTTCATCAAGATCTCTGATATTTTTCGCATTATATTGTTCTTTTTTTTTTTTGCCAAATAATGAATGTTCTGCTTCGATTATTTCATTGCCAGAAAAAGCAGATCTGATAAGTGTTTTTGCTTTTTTAATAACATCAAGTCTTACTTTTTCATAAAAGTCCTTTCTCTCTTGTTTGTTTTTAATAATTTCCTGCTGTCGTTCAATTTTTGTCTTTTTATTTTGTATCTTTTTCTTGACCTATTCGAAATTCTTCTTGATGAGTCTCAACAACATTCTCTCCTACTTGTTTAACAAGTTCACCGACAGTTTTCTTTTGTCCTTCTGCAACTAAACCAAACAAGCCTTTTTCTGTTAATTTTTTAAGTTCTTCGGCGGATACCGCAGAAGTATTAGGTTGTTTTCCAATTACAGCCTCGCTCACCGGCCTAAAACGTTTTGTGGTTTCTTAGCTGCGGCCATTTGTCCTCTGCGTTCTTTTTGTATTATTTTTTTATTAAATGTGGCTCTGTTTGATGGAAATTTCTTCAGTAAATCAATCTTTGATCATTCCATAGTTATTCTACAATGCCTCACAAAATTGTGATCGCTCAAAAAAAAAAAAATACTGATACAACATATGAGCATCTTCGCTGGATATCGTGCTGGTTTATCAAATAAGAACAGGCTATACTTGTTTGTGGTTGCATGGTGATAAACTTCAATTAACGTATCTTTAGCTATATCGCCCCATTGCTCGTTTGCAATATTCCACATGTCAACATTGTCTAGTCATGGAAATAATATAAAATAACCAGTATTTCAACTAATAAATATGTTGACGTTATAAAATCCCTGTGCAAGATAAACAACATTACATTTCCTGTTTCTGGACAACGAAAAGTAAGATCTAATTTTATTCATTTTGCTGCTATTTAACGGAATAACATCAAATACGATTATTTTCTGTTCGTGTGAATTAAGTTCGTTTACAGGAATAAGATCTTCCTGTTGTTTAATTAAAAAATATATCTTCGCCGGCACCAAATTCATCGCTCAGTAAATAATTGTAATCGTTTAACATACCGTACTTATCCTGCTGTGGATTAATTGTGTAAATATAAACTTGATTGTATTTGAAGCCGTTGTTAATGTCTCACTGGACAGTTTATCTGGTGAATTTTCATCCGACAATGACCTATTGCAGAAAAATGAGACTAATTTTACACAGTAGAAACAAACAAAAACAAACTAATGATTTTTGAGGAAAACGTGAAATTTTGACAGCAGCAATCGGGTAAATTCCTGATGCAACTGGTGGCTTTTGTACGGAACCAACACTGTCACCAACCTCTACATTTTACATTCATATTTGACAGCAAAGAGCTACTTTTAATACTTTCCTGTGACAAGGCAGCTAAAAGAATCAGTATGTGCTTTATGCATGGATAAAGTTCACTAGTACTATAACAAATTAGCATACTTTTCATCACCCCTCAACCATCTAGATTTTTTTAGATATTTACCTCTGTAGCAGACATGCGTAAATGCGTAAGCCAAGTCGGCTGCTCATTTACAGCCCAAGTTACGCATTTGATCTCCAATGTGACAGGCAGTCACCAACAAGCCAACCCATTTCCAAGCCTAACTCAAAAGTAAATCTAAACCACATTACAGATTTAGTTTCTGTGTGAATTCATAAATGTTAAACTTGTGATAATTAGGTCCATGCCTTCTACCTTAAAAATTAGGAACGTGTCAAAATACGAAACTATCCAGTATGACCTAAGCAGCAGATTCATTAGCAAATTTGTTTCGCCAGATCCTGTCTGACCTACTATCAGGAAATGGCAACCGGATAGTTCGTTGTTATGCTGGTGCGCAATCAGTCGCTCCGTATCAAAGTTCAGTATTGACATCTTTGTTTTATATTTTATGTCTGATAAAAATTAGTCTATCAATAAGAAATAAACATGAGTTATTACACGAAATTCGGAACAACATTAACCGGCTCGGTGTCTTCTGATACTATTACGACAAAAGGAACAGTTGATTTATCAAGTATCTTTAAAAAAAAATCCGGTAATACAGTGGCCGGAAATGTTTCGATGTCAAACTAGCGTGTGTTAGGTCTTGAGACAAAATACCCATCCGATAAGGTAAACGACACACAAGCGGTAAGTTATGCTCAGCTCAGATCTGTCGACGACGCTAAACTGCCGTTGTCCGGCGGAACATTGAGCGGCGACATAACAATGAAACAGGTTGTAAAATTTTAAGCCTTGAAACAACATACCCACTAGCCGCTGATGCAAACGTGACACAAGCAGTAAGTTATTCACAACTAAAATCTGTCGACGATGCTAAACTGCCGTTAGCTGGTGAAACTTAAAGTGATGACTTAACTAACAATGTCCGTTTGCAGAAAAAAAAGATTATCAGGTTGGAAACAGATTTTCCACCAACTGATGTAAACAATAGTCAAGCAACAAGTTACAATCAGCTGCTGTCAGTCCACGGCGCCGTTGTAAAGAAAGTCGGAAACACATGACCGGCAACTTAATGATGAACAATTACGCAGACGTAACGGGGCTATCAGGTACGTTATCACTGCCTACGGACACCGACGTTACACAAGTTATACGTTTCTGACAGTTAAAATTGTATTTACCACGTACCACCGACGGCAATATCGACATGGGCGGTAAGGCAATTATTAATAAGGAAGCTGATAAAACAAAATCAAACAAAAACATTGGCCAACGATAATTGGCTGACCAATGTCACGTTTGTCAAAGCTAATTTCGTCAAAATAAACGGCGACACAATGTCTGGCAAGTGAAATATGTGCGTCAACAAAGTAAAATCATCCACTGCTCCTGCCACTGCCGAAGATCTAGCAAATAAAGCGTATGTTGATGAAGCTGCAAGAAATGCAATCACAGTACTATATGCCTATCAGTTTCTTGATTCATTTGTTGGCGTGAGAACGTTTACAATCACGTAAAAATAATAAATGAAGAAAAAGCAAATCATAGACTTTAATCATGACTCGGAAGATATTCCGAAAACGGAACTTGATGCGCTAATGATGTGCAACAAATGCTACCATAAGAAACTTTGTTGCTTAAAACATTGTTACAGATATTACAGCAAAATTTTACGTGTTATATCTTATATTCCGTTAGCGATGACAGGATATGGTAGTATCTCCGGGTTTTTTTCTTTCTTTTTTTTCTTCTGATAATATCTGGAGTTGGAGTTTCTCTTGCCAGCAAGAAAATAGAAAATAGAGCCGCGATTTGATACAAAAAAGTGCATATAAAACCGCTAGTGTGACTTGTAAAAAAAGTGCATGATCAGATACGATCTTATTTGCGTGACGTTAAATACGACATGGACAATTTAATACCTGAATTCAAGGTCATTGACAGTATGTTAAATGACATCCTCCCATTGAGAATTAGTAAATACGAAAACTTGTATCAGCGGCAATATCTTGTAGAATGTATCAGCGACAGTCAAGCAGAACTTGATAAGGTATAAATTTTATCTAAACTTTAGGAATAATTATATCAATCATTTCTTCGATATTTAACATTGGATCATCAGTCGAACGTTTTATTTTTACATCATCAGCTCTAATAAACAACCGTATTGATTAGTATTGACTCGATTGACAACATTTACTTTCTTTAATGCAATCACTGATTACATTCTGCCTCATATTAGTGTATCTTGATGATTGGTTTATAGACTGAAATCTTTTAAATAAAACTTATTTGTTAGATTAAAGCCAAAGTTTTTTTTTTATAGATGTAACAGGAAATTCCCTTTCCTATAAGATATTCTAATGTTTCATACAAAATTTATCAAATATAAATTTTATATAAACTTTAAAAATAATCAAACAAAAAGTCCGATTATAGTAGTAGTTAAATATGGGTGTTTCTGACGAAGTAACACTATTTTAAGTCAAACAAACACTTTCACATAATTACCATAAGCGTAGTCACCACGATAGATCTCCGCTCGGCCAAGTACTGGCAGTGTGGGTGTCCTCGGGGTGGTGTAAAAAAATGGCAACTTTGTATTTGTTTGGAGTAAAATAGGGTTACTGCGCCAGAAACCCCACCATTGATTACTACTGGCAGACAGATGGCTCAGCTACGAGTGAGTTGTTTACAACATCTGTTGAAGACCATGCGACACACCATGCCGAAATAGCTGTGATATCCTCCGGCAACGAACCTAACCAGATTGGACGTCTCGAAGTCAAGCGGACTGCTGGATGTGAGGTGATCACTGGCATAGATCTTAGCCAACACTTTTGTGGTTGCTTCCTGGCGACACAGATGTGGGGAGGATTATTGTTGAGTACCGCAGCCATGGTAAAGGAGTAGTACCTAGTGTTCCAGAGAGTATGTGCATTGTTGTGTTGAGCAGGAGATCAGTTAACCTCGTGTAGGATGATCGAGCCCAGCCAGGAGCGCAATACTCGGCTGTCGAATAACAGAAGGCCAGTGTTTTGAGTGTTTGAGTACTAACGCACCAGGCTGAGCCAGTTAGTTCGCGGAGTAGGTTGTTTCGAGTGCTAAGTTTTGCTGCAGTTTTCTTCAGGTGGTTGTAGAATGTCAGTGAACTGTCCAGAGTCACACCAAGGTATGTTGCTGTCGGGTCGTGTTTTATTTGCTGCCCATTGAGGTAGATGCAAAGCTCACGATTTCCATTTGCATTGTTTAGCTGAAAGACGCTGGAGACTGTCTTTCTTGCGCTGGCTGTAGACGACATTTCTTGAAGAAATCCATTGTTTCCTCTAGGTCCTTATTCAATACCTCCTCAAGCTTAGTAAATGAGCGATTTTGGGTCACGAGAGCCAAAGCCGTGATATTTCGTACTATATAAGTCTGATGCAGTCCTCTGGATCAGGAGACCGGTTACACAGCGATGAAACAATTATTGGTTTTTCAGCAGTTTTGTTCGCTATATATCTTAATCTGTATGTTTTCTTATTCAGTGCACAATCAAGGATTTAGTATATGGCCTAGGGACCCGGTGGTATTTTGGTTTGCAATTACGCAATTGGGGATTGCCAATTTTAATTTTCGGGAGTTGGTGAGGGGATATTCTTTCTTCAAACCAGGACTATTTCAGGAAATATGGTGCATAGCATTTATTTTTATTTTACAAATTAGAGGAAGATTATTTCTTTCCAGCTGTTTGAGGACCAGAGTAATTTTCCTTCAGAAAAAAAAAAATCATCCCACACCCTACATACACACGTTCCAACATTAAGCGGTTTGCCCTTGGTATATGTCTCGGGATTGAGGGTAATTTTATTTTACAAATTAGAGGAAGATTATTTCTTTCAAACTGTTTGGGGACCAGAGTATTTTTCCTTCAGACCCCCCACCCCATACACACGTTCCAACATTAAGCGGTTTGCTCTTGGTATATGTCTCGGGACTGAGGGTATTTTTATTTTATTTATTTTATTTTTATTTTATCAGCTATCCAGAAATATTGTCATAACGCTATATTAAAATTTAATACGCCCAATTATAGTGATTTGATCATTTGGGGATTATTATTAAAAACAGACAGTCTTGGAGTTGGAATTTATTTATTTATTTATTCGTAGTCAACAATTCATATAAAAAGTATTAAATTGTTTCTCTGCTTCTAAAGTCCAGAAATATATGTTTCCATGCTACTGTCAGATGTACTACTACTACTACTACTAAAAATAACAACGACGACGACAACAACAACAACATCAAAAGAACACACCTGCTGAACCTTACTTTGACTTATGTCTGTTTACATAAGATATTATACTAAATATGGGCGTATCTACAACATAGCAGGAGTATGAAAAACAAAGATTTTTTTAATAAAAAAAAAACACAATAGATCAGACAATGGCTCATCGCTAAGCTTTGTATAGGGCCTAAATATCGCAGCTATTTTAAGTCGCTATTGTTTCACTTTTTGAAAATGAGAAAACCAGTAATTATAACTTGTCGCTTGGAATGAAATATTATTTCAAGACATTATATCTGTTTAGTGACAAATGTTGTATGGTATGAATACTATGTTATACTGACACAATTTGCATAACAGATTTTTTACACACACACACACACACACACACACACACACACACGACTACAACAGCTATTACTATCCAGTGCTTCGAGTACAGTGCAGGCAGGAAAGCCAGAAAATGCTTCTTGGTTCCCTGGTGCTCATTACCCTCGTGCTTTGGGTGGTGTGGATGTCATCAGAGAACCAGACTCGCGGGGTGGTAAACATTTATTTCCCCTACACGGTTTCTTCAGGGAGTGAGTTCCCTTTACTACGAAAATAATTTAAAAGCGAAATTCTGATTGGTTTCTGACTCAAAATGTTTATTAAGACTGCTATTAAGTTCAATGGTTCTTTACTAATCTTTTCACTCATAATAGCTGCATAATTTATTTATTTATAAAGACGAAATTGCTAAAGACTAATAGTTTGTCTTTTTACATAAAAAGTCTTAGCAAACAAACTTTAAATGGTGCGGGTTATCCAATCAAATTTCATATGACAATCACGATTGGATTTGACAGGTAATTTGGTCAACAGCAGGTGTGCCTAATACATTTCTACATGTCGGCTTATAAGAAGGTAAGCACGACTATTATGTTTTGTGTTTGCCATTATTAAGAACCATATAATGGACTGATAAATTGACCGTTGGCAAGATATTAAACAGTATAAAACAGTTTTAACTGTAAATAGTCTCTACCATCACTGAGAAAGAAAGTAAGATTATTTGTATGATCCGCCTGATCATCCGAACCCTCGACTCGTGATAGTGTATTGGAGTGAGCTATTACTTGGTGTGATTTATCAGACAGATAGTATTACCTTTTTATTGCAATGTCTGGTAGGCTCAGAGAGGTAAATATTGTCATATCTATTATTTCAACAGTGGGATCGGAAGAAGAGTTGTTTTGTTTGTTTTACATATTTAAGACGAAGAATGTATAAATTGGTAGACGGATGAATTCGACTATATAAAAGATGAATTATGTATGAAATAAATGAATAATATGTTGTGTGATCATAGATTGTAGATCAATATTGAAAGCGGCAACGTCTGTTAGATAAGTTGTTCCATTGCTCCAGATTGTAGCAGTTCAGGTAGTCCTACAATGTAAGACATAGCACATGTTGGTTTTGTTTTAGTGCTATGTCTTACTATCCAAATAACGGCCTTCTATAGCGTGTTCTGATGTCGTTGACATTGGAATGAGTAATTCAAGTTTCAGGAACATCGCACAACCTTTGCAGCCTATATCGATGCTCTTACACTAATTTATGTTTAATTAATATACTTTACAGTGCTGTCTTTATCGTGGCAGAATGAAAATATGATGCTAGCAAATGGACACATTTTCACATTCCGTTGACATACATTTGAATTTGTTGCAATACGATGGTAGTCGAGGTATGCCTAAGTAAGTTCAAGTAGGTTCATGTTGGGGATATGTTTCTTGAATGAAACGAACCATTGCTTACAGTTCCAATAGGCATAATATATTTTTTATTCATTTCGTTAAAGAATAATATTTCAACTTAACCTGAATTTAGCATTTCAGGCTTTCATTGCTTTCCAGCCAACTGAAATGTAGGCCAACAAAACTTGAAAACGGGTCCATTTCTTTTGTGAGAATTTGAATTTATTAGAGTAAGTAAAGTCTGACTAAAACATAATGATTTTACTTTGTAAAAAGCGTTGCTATTATAGTTGTCAGTTGTGAAATATTCCTGAAAATTTGACTTTTGTAACAATGTTAGTCGACATAAAAAAATGCTACACAGTGACGCTAGTTAGGTTGTAAGACCTTGACGACCACAACATAAATATCGGCGTCAAGGTCTACATGTAGGACTAACAGTTCAGGTAGAAAGATTGTTTGTGAAGGTCTGTGTTTGGAGTATGGATTTCTATATGTTTTGGATTCCTATGCTTATATGTGTATGATTGTGTTTTACAGTGTAGAACACTACATCAAAATGTTATTTTGATTGGCAGCTCAGCACTTTACTTGTTTGTATGACATTGTGTACATGGCATTACTGTATGATTGTCTGCAATTGTTCTTGTACTTTAATTTGCATTTTAACCCATACCTGCTATACTTACCATTCTGTGTGTATTTGTGTGTGTGTATGTGTGTGTAGACTAAAAAGTGTGTTTTAAGATCCGTATCTGTGTCAATGTTCATAACCCCAAAAAGTGGCATTGTCCAATTGAAAATAATTTAACTTTTCCTTAAAGGTGACAGAAAATTACTGGAATTTCAGATTTGATTAAAAGGAAAATAATAGATTTGCTTTCCTATAGCTTGTAATACACTTTTTAAAAAAAAGTATTTAGTATATTTAGAATTGTTCAGCTCCATCATCACATGCCAACACTGACATAACCACAACCAGATATACACTAAATAAATAAAATGCATACCAAGCTTCTGTCTTTAACAACCATTGGACAATGGAATATTTTCTTAATCTGCTGTAGCCTTTGCTTCTCTAAATTGTTGATTGGGGGTATCAATGGTTGATTGGGGTATCAATGGTTGATTGGGGTATCAATGGTTGATTTGGGTATCAGTGGTTGATTGGGTTATCAGTGGTTGATTGGGGTATCATTGGTTGATTGGGGTAGGTTTGTAAGATAATGTGGGTGTCATTTGTGTTCATCTTTACACTCACTGAATACTGGATGGTACTGTTGTTCAAACTTACCCAGAAATCTTGTTGAATTTTTCTCAGCATAGAAAATGTACTTTCTGCATCTTCACTGATATAAGAGAGTTTCAAATATGCTGGGTGTTGCTGCTGTGTCTAACACCTTCCGATTTCACTTGAGTTTTTCCATTTAATAAAATCAGGCCTCTGCTGTGGGTTAAAATCTCTTAAACCAAAGTGGTAAAGGCACATAATAAGAATTTTGTAGTCATTTTGACCAATGTCAGGTCCCTATATATAACTATAGAATAATTTTACTGTCTGCTGGTTGAACTAGGCAGACTTGAAATAAGCCAAGTTTTGGCTAAGTATTCTCAGTGTAACTTCTTAACAAGCAGTGTGTGGCTTGTTAGCCAAATTTAGCCATTTATTTTATAGTTGCTGTTTGCGAATATTAATTTTACCTCATAGGAGGAAACCAGATTTTTGCTAAATGTATTCTTAGTCAAAATCTGGCTAGAGTCTGTAATGCCATTTTGCATAGATTATATCCATACTGTTAGAAACCCAAATCTATTTAACTGTATGCTTAGCCAAGATTTGGCTAGTGTCAGCAATAACCTTTAGTATAACCTACAGGTATGATTCTAAGAAACCCAGACTTGCCTAAATGTATCTTTAAGATTTGGTTTCTGTCTAAAAGTCATACATGTACATTATGGAAAGGGACAATGTTGCAGATTGACAAATTGGGCTAATCATAGTTACCTAGATTTTGGTTTTGTTCAACCACACGTGGGTTATACTAAGAGGCATTGTTGACACTAGGCAAATTTTGGCTAAGAATACATTTATCCTAAATTTGGTTTCTACCTAAGAATGTGAAGAAGAACCTTGTAGGAAATAGCTAAATTTTGCTAAATGGACATTAGTTGCGAACCAGCCTCACTGAGCATGGCAACAGGAATCCTTAGCCAAATTCTTGCTTATTTAAAACCTGCCTAGCTCCTCCAACATACAGTGAAGCTATTGAATAGTTATAGACCAGATATTGGTCAAAAGATCTTCAAAGATTCCCACTATGTGCCTTTGCTACTTCGGGTTAAGAGATTTTAGCCCACAGCAGTGGCCTGATTTGATCAAATGCAGAAACTCAAGTGAACTCGAAAGCTGTTGTCTGCAGATATATACTGCAGAATGACTGTCATCAGTATGGTGATTCAGTGATGGTATTTCATGTTGGTATTCAGTGATGGTGTTTCATGTTGGTATTCAGTGATGGTGTTTCATGTTGGTATTCAGTGATGGTGTTTCATGTTGGTATTCAGTGATACTCCCACCAGTCAAACTCCCACCAGTCAAACTCCTACCATACAAAGTCAAACTCCCACCAGTCAAACTCCCACCTTACAAAGTCAAACTCCCACCAGTCAAACTCTTGCCAGTTAAACTCCTACCATACAAAGTCAAACTCCCACCAGTCAAACTCCCACCTTACAAAGTCAAACTCCCACTAGTCAAACTCTTACCAGTCAAACTCCTACCTTACAAAGTCAAACTCCCATCAGTCAGACTCCCACCTTACAAAGTCCCACCTTACAAAGTCAAACTCCCACCAGAAGTTCTGAAATTTAGTTTTGCTGGACTCAGTTTGTTTTTCAGATTGTACATACTTTTCTGAATCACATTTGGACATTTTGCTTTTAAAAACATGAATCACACTTGCACTCAGAATAAACGTTTTGTAATTTATACATGGAGAGAAATGAAAGTTCAAAGAAACACACACACACACACACACACACACACACACACACACACAACCTAACCCTATCACAATGATTTAATTAGGATGGCTCAAAGTAGTGATGTGTAATAACTTGTTTTTTAACACTTACCTATTTCATTTAACTATATCTTCCAACAAAGTGAGTTTTTCTACTTATGCAACTAAATGGCTCTCACTGAAGTTTTCAGAGAATTAAGTATGTTTTTACCCTAACTCTTTTCAGGTAATCGGTGAAATGGTGGTGGTTGCTTCCTTAAATGTGTCACCACTTTACTTTTAATTTGCTGATTGATAATCTGTTGTATAAACTGCCCTGAGGATTTTACATGGGTTCATAGCAAGACTATCTGCTGTTTATAACACCTACATGATGAGGATATATATAGTGGTGGTTACAAAATTTGCTTATACCAACTACATGATGAAGATATATATAGTGGTGGTTACAAAATCTGTTCATACCAACTACATGATGAGGATATATATAGTGGTGGTTACAAAATCTGTTTATACCAACTGCATGATGAGGATGTATATAGTGGTGGTTACAAAATCTGTTTATACCAACTGCATGATGAGGATATATATAGTGGTGGTTACAAAATCTGTTCATACCAACTACATGATGAGGATATATATAGTGGTGGTTACAAAATCTGTTTATACCAACTACATGATGAGGATATATATAGTGGTGGTTACAAAATATGTTTATACCAACTACATGATGATATATATAGTGGTGGTTACAAAATCTGTTTATACCAACTACATGATGAGGATATATATAGTGGTGGTTACAAAATCTGTTCATACCAACTGCATGATGAGGATGTATATAGTGGTGGTTACAAAAACTGTTTATACCAACTACATGATGAGGATATATATAGTGGTGGTTACAAAATCTGTTTATACCAACTGCATGATGAGGATATATATAGTGGTGGTTACACAATCTGTTTATACCAACCACATGATGAGGATATATATAGTGGTGGTTACAAAATCTGTTTATACCAACCACATGATGAGGATATATATAGTGGTGGTTACAAAATCTGTTTATACCAACTACATGATGATGATATATATAGTGGTGGTTACAAAATCTGTTTATACCAACTGCATGATGAGGATATATATAGTGGTGGTTACAAAATCTGTTTATACCAACTACATGATGAGGATATATATAGTGGTGGTTACAAAATCTGTTTATACCAACTACATGATGAGGATATATATAGTGGTGGTTACAAAATCTGTGTAAATAGTGATCAGGCCCCTAACATGTTCTATGTGGGTTGACTATCTGGCTTGTCCCAAAAAATGGGGTTCTGTATTTTACCGGAGAAAACGTCAAGTGTGCTGATGAAATGCTGCATCCCCATTTTGAAGTTCTTGAAAGACAATGATGAATTAGTAACATGCAGCCCTTTGCTGTGGCATGATTTGAAGGCCCCTACACGTATCAACATGTATCTATTTTTGAAGGCCACTACATGTATCAACACAATTAAAACTTGCACATTAAAAGTGAAGCATGTGTCATATGAATTGGCAACAAAAAATCCATATTTTGCTGGTTATTTATAGTTATTAGCTCTAATTAGCACCTACATTTTCTTTACAAATAATGAAGAACTGTAGCTTGTTGATATTCTCAGGGCAAATCATCATTAGACAGACATATTGAATGACATGCTCCCATTTTTGACAGTTAAGCTAAGAAAAAGGGGTAGTGGCTTACAAAAGCAAACAAGATAACTGTCATTCACCATAAGAGAATAGAGATAATTACATTCTGTTTTAATTTATTATATTCATAGGTGTTTGCTGCTGGTCCTATAATTATTGTGTATCCACTGTACTATGGGATGAACGAAGTTATTGTTTTTACTAAGTGAAAAATAAATAAAATAAAAAGCAGTAGTGCTGTCCAACTTCAATCATGCAACATTTGGAGAATTTTTGCAGCCTTCAAAGAAAACAAACTACTCCCAAGTATCCTGACTACTATTTATAGATCAGGATGGTGTATCAGCCTGAAGGCAAGCTGAAGACATAAAAAAGAGTTTTAAAAAATCCCAAAAGGAGAAATGTATGCTGAAAAAAAGTAGTAATTAAAGAAGTGTTTATTTGGAAGTAAAATCAATTATCAATTGACTGATTGGTTATTTAGAAGTGAAATCATACTGAAAATGATTGTAAAGTATATTTGACTTTTTTGTGGCAGTGCAACACCAACTTGGTCCCATCTAGAAATTTTTTAGAAAAGACTGATGCTTATTAGATTATGGAGGCCGATTTGGACAGCATTACCTATCTTTGTTTTTGTTGTTGGTCTGTTTTGGCTGTAGTGCTGTCAGGTCACTTACATCATGTAGGATCAGGTGGGTTATATGTATATTTCTTACCATGGTAAAATCCTTTGCTGCTGGGAAATAGGTCTAGGATACTTGGTATCTGGTTGGTACCAGTTAAAGTAAAAACATAATGTGAAGTACTTGTGGGTTGTTTTTTCTTTCTGTGTAGGCAAACACCTTGTGCATGCCTTTCTGTTTGGGTAAATACATATTGTGCATGCTTTTCTGTTTGGGTAAATGTATATTGTGCATGGATTTCTGTTTGGGCAGACACATACTGTGCATGCCTTTTCTGTTTGGGCACACACATTGTGCATGTTTTTCTCTTTGGGTAAACATATTGTGCCTGCCTTTCTGTTTGGGTAAACACATATTGTGCATGCCTTTCTGTTTGGGTAAACACATTGTGCATGCCTTTCTGTTTGGGTAAACACACATTGCACATGCCTTTCTGTTTGGGTAAACACATTGTGCATGCCTTTCTGTTTGGGTAAACACATACTGTGCATGCCATTCTGTTTGGGTAAACACACATTGCGCACACCTTTCTGTTTGGGTAAACACACATTGTGCACGCCTTTCTATTTGGGTAAACACACATTGTGCATGCCTTTCTGTTTGGGTAAACACACATTGCGCTTGCCTTTCTGTTTGGGTAAACACATTGTGCATGCCTTTCTGTTTGGGTAAACACATATTGTGCATGCCATTCTGTTTGGGTAAACACACATTGCGCACACCTTTCTGTTTGGGTAAACACACATTGTGCACGCCTTTCTGTTTGGGTAAACACACATTGTGCATGCCTTTCTGTTTGGGCAAACACATATTGTGAATGCCTTTCTGTTTGGGTAAACACATAGTGTGCATCCCTTTCTGTTTTTGTTTCAATTGATACAGATATTTTTTGTTTTAAAATTCCAGATAAATTCATTTGGATGTTCATACTTGTGTGAATTTATGATGTGCCTAATATGTGACCATTATGAACCTATCAGATTAAGTATGGCATGTCCCACCTAGAATGGACAATAAGGTATGTTACTATTATATTTTGAAAAACATTTATTAAAGCATAGATTCAGAAAGTTTATAAAAGTTTGCATGCCCTGGGCAAACTTACTTTGGTACAATTTGTAAAGCCCTGCTTCCATTGCAGATCTGTAGCTACCACTTGAATAATCTATATACCAAGGTTGCAAAATTTCCATAAAGCAATCTAGGAGTTGAAGAAGAATTTATTCACAGAGAGATGGGTGGACAGCTGGATAGTAATGCAGTATCACACACCTTTGCTAGCCATAATTTTGTTGATACACTTGGTTCCACATTAACCCTAGTTGAAACATTGTCAATCACTCTGCAGTCTGATTGGATACAGCTGAATGAAAATTAATTCAGTTATTACATTTACCTTGGAAGTTACTTGGAAATAATCATGTCTCAGCATAAATTAAGATCACTTTATACATTCAGTAACTTTTAGTTTAAATCACTCACACTCTAGTTTTTCTTCCGAGTGAAGGCTTGTGGACGTCATGGAGGTTGCCATATTGAATGCCTAGCATTGGTTAATTGATTTTGTTCAAACTTTCTTGTTGGTTAATTTATTTTGCTTGTAACCAGCACTAGCTGTTTAATTTGCAAGAAAATAATTGACCAACAATTAAATCAAGAAATGCCAGAAAGGTGGTTTGCCTGGCTGTTACTTGGAAGATATGCAGGGTCCTGAGTTGTACATTCGTTCTTGTGCAGTTTGAGTAGCAATTTAGAAACATTATTCAAGTAACTATTCACATTCTTTGATTTATTTCATTGAGGTAAACTTATTACAGGTGTGCTAAGAAAAGAATAATTGTGTTCTCATTCCTTTTTTGTTCCCACCACCACCCACCACACACATATATATATATATACTTGCTTATAAATTGAGCCCAACTGTAAAGACCCAGATCTGGCATTTCACAGTGTACTAACATATCTGGGTCTATGTAGTTTGTTAGGCGTAATCACTAGAACAAATAACATTAACTCTGATCTGCCTGAGTATTATAAATGAATATACGCTGTAGACTTTCAATTTTGTGGTCTGATGTAAAGTTTGTCAATGCCTTTGTAAATATGCACTCCAGTTCATAATGCTTACATTTTAAGTCATTATGTGTTGCAGAATTTCTGAATGTATATAGATGACAAATGCTGAATCTAAAACTCTTTAAATGAGAGAGAATTGATAAGATTGTCATTTTGTTCTCATTGAGTTGTCTCCCTTCAATCTCACTTTGGTATTATACCACTTGTATGATTAACACTGGAAGTTTTGATTTTTAAGAGTGAATTAATTGGACACCTGTTATTCCTTTTACAGAATAAAATATGCTACATTTCCTATTGGAAATCTATGGATATATTGTAGCATTTAAAATTCTTGGCTAATTATTCCCATATAACACAGATCAATGTGATGTATAAAAGGCATTTGTGTATTGAATGACACTATATTGAATTGGGTATATGTCTTAGCATTATGACATCCTTGCTGAAGAAATTTTAATTTCCAAGAAAACCTTGCATTACTTAACACCATGACTTACTGAATGGACAAATAAGTATTTATGTATTAGTTTATTTAAATTATTTTGCCAGGGACATCTGATGTATACTTCACAGACTTTATAATCCACCTGATATTTGTTCATTATATGTATTTTGTGATGTGTCCCTTTTAAAAGTGATAACGTTTTACTATTTAATTTAAATTTATTTCAGAGGTATTCTCACAATTAATTGGTGATATTGTATGTAAAACTAACAAATCTTTGGTTGATTTTCTGCACTGGGATTCCCACCAATATATTTTTTTATAAGAACGCAGAGTGTAGAATTGAATGGAATTTGTGAAAGCATGGCAAATGGCTCATTGTTAATCTATGGGAGGTTTTACTCATAAAAGGAATGTTTAAAATACCCCCTCCTAAAATTGTATTTCCAAGGTTTTTGTTACAAGTTCTTAGGGACTTCATGTAAGAAAGAGAACATTTTCTAATGATAAAGATTTCACATTCAAACAGAATAAACAATATTGGTGACTAATGAAAATCATGGCCACATTTGATCGGACTAAATTGGCTGATCCAGGCCCATTTCTCTATCATCTTGACTCGGCTGCCTTCCCTTTACAATAAAGTGAAGGCTAAATCTAGTAATGTCCTTTCATCCACCTGTCTATCCATGGTTGCTTGACGTATCAGTCACTTTGGATTTTGTGTGCGTGTCCTTTCATCCATCTGTCGATCCGTGGTTGCTTGACATATCAGTCGCTTTGGATTTTGTGTACGTGTCCTTTCATCCATCTGTCTATCCATGGTTGCTTGACATATCAGTCACTTTAGGTTTTGTTTGCATGTCCTTTCATCCATCTGTCTATCCGTGGTTGCTTGACATATCAGTCACTTTGGATTTTGTGTGCATGTCCTTTCATCCATCTGTCTATCCATGGTTGCTTGACATATCAGTCACTTTGGACTTTGTGTGTGTGTCTTTTCATTCATCTGTCTATCCGTGGTTGCTTGACATATTAGTCTCTTTGGATTTTGTGTGTGTGTCCTTTCATCCATCTGTCTATCTGTGGCTGCTTGACATATCAGTCACTTTGGATTTTGTGTGCATGTCCTTTCATCCATCATTCTATCTGTGGCTGCTTGACATATCAGTCACTTTGCATTTTGTTTGCGTGTCCTTTCATCCGTCTGTCCATCAATCATTGCTTGACATATCAGTCACTTTGGATTTTGTGTGCATGTCCTTTCATCCATCTGTCTATCCATGGTTTAAGTTAAGCACATTTTCAAAGTTTTACTTACCCAATCAAAGAGCAGATTTGATATAAAGGGGCTCTCATTGACCCTTTAGGTTTTTTCTTGTTTATTTTGAGGTAATTTTGATTTATGTGATTTATCTGATACTTATTATGTTATTTTACATGTAGATACTTTGTAATTTGAACAATTTCTTGCATAGTGATCATTGTATAGTTTATTGTATAGTGATCATTGTATAGTTTATTGTATAGTGAACGTTGTGCAGTTTATTGAATAGTGAGCATTGTACAGTTTATTGTATAGTGAACACACCAGTCTGGTGGCCTATTGGTTAGAGCATCCGCCTCAAATGTGGGAGGTTGTGGGTTCAATCCCCTGCAGAGTCATACCAAAGACTTAGAAAAATGGTAATAACAGCTGCCTTGCTTGGCGCTCAGCATTAAGATGTTAGTGTTAGGACTGGTTGGCCTGGTGTCAGGATAATGTGACTGGGTGGGACATCATGCTACATGTCTGTGGCATGATGCCCCAGTGCTAGACATCACTGTAAACTGTCACACTGCAGACAGCATAGCAATATGACTGAAAAATTGTTAAAGCCACGTTAAATATCCAAAACACACACATGCATAGTGAACATTGTACAGTTTATTGCTTAGTGAGCATTGTACAGTTTATTGCTTAGTGAGCATTCTAGTGAGCATTGTACAGATTATTGTATAGTGCGCATTGTATAGTTTATTGCCTAGTGAGCATTATACATTTTATTGCACATTGAGCATTGTACAGTGTATTGTATAGTGAGCATTGTATATTTTATTGTATAGTGAGTATTGTAGTTTATTGTACAATGAACATTTTACAGTTTATTGCATAGTGAGCATTGTACAGTATATCATATACTGAGCATGGTGCAGGTTATTGTATAGTGAGCATTGTACAGTTTATTGTATCGTGAGCATTGTACAGTTTATTGTATAGTGAGCATTATGCAGTTTAATGCATATTGAGCATTGTACAGTTTAATGCATAGTGAGCATTGTGCAGTTGAATGCATAATGAGCATTGTGCAGTTTAATGCATAGTGAGCATTGTACAGTTTGTTGTATAGTGAACATTGTACAGTTTAATGCATAGTGAGCATTGTGCAGATTAATGCTTAGTGAGCATTATACAGTTTAATGCATAGTGAGCATTGTAGTTTGTTGTATAGTGAGCATTGTACAGTTTATTATATAGTGAGCATTGTGCAGTTTAAAGCATATTGAGCATTGTACAGTTTAATGCATAGTGAGCATTGTGCAGTTGAATGCATAATGAGCATTGTGCAGTTTAATGCATAGTGAGCATTGTACAGTTTGTTGTATAGTGAGCATTGTACAGATTAATGCATAGTGAGCATTGTGCAGTTTAATGCATGGTGAGCATTGTACAGTTATTGCATTTTGAACATTGTACAGGCTATTAACTTGTCAGATGTTATTATGCCAGTGTGGGATAGAGATGTGTTTGTGCCAGTATGTTATCAATATGTGTGTTAATGCTGATGTGGGACAGAAATGTGTTTACACCAATGTGGGACAGAGATGCCAATGTTGGATACAGAGAGATGTGTTGCACATGTACAATTTCTCGAACTCAAGCTTAGCTAAATGATGGAGATAGTCCTGGAAAAAGACTCTTTCACATTAAACATGATAATGTACCACATATTTTGATGTCTCAGTTCATGTGGATGATGCGAGGTTTGATTGTGGAACAACCTTTTATAAAACTTAGTGTATTCACTATTGAGAGAAAAATAAATGACGGGGTGGATACATGCAAACTATCATGCAGAGAAAAAAGAATATGTCATAGTAAAACAGAAATTCTAATTACAGTGGTCCCCCTTATGAATAGCCCTCCTGACCAGTGGCCACCCACTCTTTACAGCCAGAATCCCTTGGCACCAACAAGTTTGTGTTCAAAAGTACCCCTCTAATGCAACCAGAAGGTCAACATACTAGTGCACAAATGTAAAGTTTATCCCTCACAAGCAGCCACATTTTATAACTAATATGTGTCCAGAACCAGTATTTAGATACAGTAAGGTAAGTAGTCCGATTATCTTTCCCGATGTCTGTTTTCGGACATACACAAAATCCAAAGTGACTGATATTTCAAGCGACCATGGTGTCCTAAAAGAAATGATTGCTTACAAAAACACTTAAGTGCATTATTAGATTTGGTACATACGTTGTTTCATATTTAAAATAACTCTTTCCATTTACTCCATTTTAATATATGTTACCTTGAAATAACTCTGTTTTAAAGACAAGAACATTTTAATAATTAATGCTACTTTTAAAAGAAGAGATTAACAGCTTCAAAGTTATATTTAGCTTTCTTGTTATGTACACATATACATACCACAGCTCACAAATATAGTCCCCCTCTGGAAAGGCCATTCATTTTATAAGGCCACTTTTCTGGTGCAGAAGGGGTGGCCGTATAATAGGGGGACCACTGTAGCTACAATCTATCTATCTATCTATCTATCTATCTATCTATCTGTCTGTCTGTCTGTCTGTCTCTATCTATCTATATATCTATCTATCTGTCTAATTCTGTGACAAAGTTACAAGTGGCATGCTTTGTAATCATCATTTTGAGACCACATGCTTTATTGCTCTCACTCTTTCTTCCCTGTCATGCCTTAAATTTTCTCACAAATTTTAATTTGAAATAATCCTGCACAGCAGATGTACCTTTAATTAGTCCCTCATTTTGATTTACCTGCTATCATTCTCTCATTTGGAACTCTTTCATACTTCAGGATTCAAGGTTTTATGGAGACTAAAGAAATTCTGTTTTTCTGTCTCTCAGACTCTTTGAGTAAATAGATCAAGAAAACTAAAAAATACTACCACAAAAGTTTACATACAATGTACCAAACTATTACAGTAAGAGTAAGAAAGCAAGAGAATGAACATTCAACAGAGGAAAGTGTTATTATCTCCTTTGATTTGAGCGTTAACTGTATCAGTTGTATTCTAAGGAAAAAACATTAAATTTCTGTGTTAAAAGAGAGACTCATGAATTTGAAAACGAACTCGCAGTAGGTAAACTTTTTTGAACAATAGCACCACAAGCCTATCAAGATAAATTGACTGAAATAGCATTCATTGTTTTAAATTTTAACATGTATCTTTTAAATGTAACATTGTCGAAAATGTTATCAGAAAAGAATGCAGATTGTAATTGTATATTAGTAATTGTATATTAGTAATTGTATGTTAGTAATTGTATATTAGTAATTGTATATTAGTAATTGTATGTTGGTAATTGTATATTAGTAATTGTATATTAGTAATTGTATGTTAGTAATTGTATGTTAGTAATTGTATATTAGTAATTGTATATTAGTAATTGTATGTTAGTAACTGATGGTTTAAAGAGTGCAGTCTTATGGATATGGTTCATTTACATTTTCTGCTGTGGCCTTAATGTTTAGTCTCCTCCAAGCTTAATTCAGTTGTGAAGCAATTCATTTTCTGGCACAAAAAGTGACTTATTGTCCTTGTGATATAGTAATTAGGTAAGTTTTCCCCCTTGAGATGTTGGGGGGAGGGGGTTGGCATTTCTTTTATATGCCTACCATAAGGTGGGTTATATTGTGATGTCCATTGTCAGTTATCAGTTTTATTTCTGCAAGAAAACTTGCATTGTTGACCAGCTACAGTTACCAAACTTTGTGGATTGTTTGTGTGTGTTTGTGTGATTTGGAATTTTAATATAGCTTTAAAAACATTTCAGTCATATTGCACTGGGGCATCATGGCAGACTTGTAGCATCGTGTCCCAGCCAGTCACATTATCTTGACACCAGGCCGACCAGTCCTTACACTAGCCTCTTAATGATGAGCGCCAAGCAAAGCAGCTGTTAATACCATTTTTATAAGTCTTTGGTATGACTGCTGGGGTTTGAACCCTCGACCTCCTGCATCCTAGGTGGACGCTTTATCCTGACTAGGCCACTGGATCAGTCTGGATTGCTTGCGTTTAGGAGAAGAAAGAAAAAAGTTCCAATATCTTGGTCACTGTCACCAAGAAAAATGGTTTCTACATAATAGCCAGAATTCTTCACCAACTATAGGTACTAAACTTTATGGATGGATTACATGTATATAGGTACTAAACTTTATAGACGGATTACACGTATATAGGTACTAAACTTTATAGATGGATTACATGTATGTAGGTACTAAACTTTATAGATGAATTACATGTATATAGGTACTAAACTTTAGAGATGAATTACACATATGTAGGTACTAAACTTTAGATGGATTACACATATATAGGTACTAAACTTTATAGATGGATTGCACATCTATAGGTACTAAACTTTATAGACGGATTACATGTATATAGGTACTAAACTTTATAGACGGATTACACGTATATAGGTACTAAACTTTATAGACGGATTACACGTATATAGTACTAAACTTTAGACAGATTACACGTATATAAGTACTAAACTTTATAGATGGATTACACGTCTATAGGTACTAAACTTTATAGACGGATTACACGTATGTAGGTACTAAACTTTATAGACAGATTACACGTATGTAGGTACTAAACTTTATAGACGGATTACACCTATGTAGGTACTAAACTTTATAGATGGATTACACGTATATAGGTACTAAACTTTATAGATAGATTACACGTCTATAAGTACTAAACTTTATAGATGGATTACACGTATGTAGGTACTAAACTTTATAGATGGATTACACGTATGTAGGTACTAAACTTTATAGATGAATTACACGTATATAGGTACTAAACTTTATAGACGGATTACACCTATGTAGGTACTAAACTTTATAGATAGATTACACGTATATAGGTACTAAACTTTATAGATGGATTACACCTATGTAGGTACTAAACTTTATAGACGGATTACACCCATGTAGGTACTAAACTTTATAGATGGATTACACGTATCTAGGTACTAAACTTTATAGATGGATTACAAGTATGTAGGTACTAAACTTTATAGATGGATCACATGTATGTAGGTACTAAACTTTATAGATGAATTATACCTATGTAGGTACTAAACTTTATAGATGGATTACACGTATATAGGTACTAAACTTTATAGATGGATTACACATATATAGGTACTAAACTTTATAGATGGATTACACATATATAGGTACTAAACTTTATAGATGGATTACACATATGTAAGTAAGGAGACTGGTATCAGTTTTGGGGTCAAATGTCACTGACTGAAAGAATGAAAATGGTTTTTGCAAAATAAAAGTTTTACATCAAAGACCTAGACCAAACTGTGTGGATGCATTGCACTTCTGGTAAGTAAAAAGTCTTTTGATTTTGACATCAATAGGTCAGAGGTCAAGGTAACTACAGTATGTCGCGATTTTTGCATAATAACATTATTATTAGTCCGTATACTGTGTACCATGACTAATGTATATAGATGTCTTGCACTTAGAGTATGACACTGCTTTTTATTAATATTTGGGTCAAATGTCAAGGTCACTATGGTGGATAGCGAAAACGTAAAAATTTGCAGAATATCTTTTGTTCTAGATTAAAGCCTTTGACCAAAGTTTGTGGATGGCTTGCACTTTGGGTAATAACAAAAACCTATAGATTTTGGGGTCCAAAGTTCAAAGACCACTGCAAGTCTAATAAGAAATAAAGGTTTCTCTACACATTCAGTTTAGTTCAAGACTGCATACCATTTCCTTGGTGAAATGTTTCCACTGTCAGTTGTACCCTACTGATAGCAACATTAGAGGACTATTCCACTTTGTGTGAGTTTATAATGTGCTGTTAATGATGCTCTTGTTGACTTATTAAAAAAGTGGGAAATTTTAGTATTGTTGCTAAGAATTCTAGAGTCTAGATGAAATATGATAAATAGTTTTGCTTATTTAGGTGCCAATTTAAATGTTATCATTTCTGTTGCATCTGTAATACTTTCTATGAAAGGCTGTAATACGCAGTAGTTTCATTTACAAGTAGGAGACAGAACTAGTAGTCTTGTTAGATTAGTTGTCATTTTGATGACCATGCCGACTTTGAGATATATATCTTCTTTTAACTGAATGATTTGATTCAATTCAGGAGGCAGACATTCTGCATATCATATACGTTTAGTTGACTACACGACACAGAACTGTGAAAAAAAGAGATTACGTTGTAGAGTCCATGTTTTACCTTTATCCAGTGGCAGGTGCTTTGAGTGGGTTCATCACGTGTGGAGGCATTGTCATTAGTCAGGCCAGAAAACAGGATTTCGTTTTAAACTTGAATCTGATAGTATTAATCTCAGATTTTGTTTCATTGCATTGACAGGTAAGTTTGCAGAAATAAATTAGAGGTTTTAACTGGTTAAAATGTTCAAATAATTTTTGGGTTGTATGGGTATACAGTGTCATTCACTTTTTGCATTAGGTGTTATTTTTATTGCACAGTGAGCAGAGATGAAAATTTGTGTAAGATATATTTAATATACAGCCAGTTTTCTATATTTAATTCTTATGACTGCAATATTTTAATTCCTTAAAGATTTACCGGTAACTGGGATTTGTATTTTACTCAGTAGTGCTTTTACCTGGAAAGTCTGTCACTGAAGCCTTAGATTGACATAACAAGATATTATGTGCAGTTTGGTCTTTGTATTTCAACCCTTTCCCACGGGCATGAGTAAACATTTTTTGTTATTTGTTTAAACGACTGTCTGGCATTCTAAGTCGGAAAGCGTTGTTTTATATGATCAGTCTTATTGACTTGTTATAAACATGACACCTGGTTTGCCAAGGTGTTGTAATCTACATTTACCTGACCAGCTGTCACATCATTGAGGAACACATAGAGGAGCTGGAGAAACTGTCATCTCATTGAGGAACACAGAGGGGCTGGAAAAACTGCCACCTACTTGAGGCATAGAGTGGCTGGACAAACTGCAATCTTTTTGAGGAACACAGAGGGACTGGACAAAACTGCCACCTACTTGAGGCATAGAGTGGCTGGACAAACTGCAATCTCCTTGAGGAACACAGGGGCTGGACAAAACTACCGCATACTTGAGGCATGGAGTGGCTTGACAAACTGCAATCTCTTTGAGGAACACAGAGGGGCTGGAAAAACTGCCACCTACTTGAGGCATAGAGTGGCTGGACAAACTGCAATCTCCTTGAGGAACACAGGGGCTGGATAAAACTGCCACCTACTTGAGGCATAGAGTGGCTTGACAAACTGCAATCACTTTGAGGAACACAGAAGGGCTGGACAAAACGGCCACCTACTTGAGGCATAGAGTGGCTTGACAGACTGCAATCTCCTTGAGGAACACAGAGGGGCTGGACAAAACTGCCACCTACTTGAGGCATAGAGTGGCTTGACAAACTGCAATCTCCTTGAGAAACACAGACGGGCTGGACAAAACTGCCACCTACTTGAGGCATAGAGTGGCTTGACAAACTGCAATCTCCTTGAGGAACACAGAGGGGCTGGACAAAACTGCCACCTTGAGTAATAAGCCGAGGGGCTGGACAATCTTTCACCTCATTGAAGGACACACAAAGGGGCTGCAAAACCTGTTATCTACTTGGGGAACACACACAGGGGCTGGACAAGTTGTCATCTACATGGAGGAACACACAGAGGGGATGGACAAGTTGTCATCTACATGGAGGAACACACAGAGGGGATGGACAAGTTGTCATCTGCATGGAGGAACACACAGGGGATGGACAAGTTGTCATCTGCATGGAGGAACACACAGAGGGGATGGACAAGTTGTCATCTGCATGGAGGAACACACGGGATGGACAAGTTGTCATCTGCATGGAGGAACACACAGAGGGGCTGGACAAGTTGTCATCTACTTGGGGAACACACAGAGGGGCTGGACAAGTCATCTACATGGAGGAACACAGAGGGGCTGGGCAAGTTGTCATCTGCATGGAGGAACACACATAGGGGCTGGACAAGTTGTCATCTGCATGGAGGAACACACATAGGAGCTGGACAAGTCATCTGCATGGAGGAACACACAGAGGGGCTGGACAAGTTGTCATCTGCATGGAGGAACACACAGAGGGGCTGGACAAGTTGTCATCTACATGGAGGAACACACACATTGGATGTACAAGCTGCATCTTTTTATGAAAACAGATGAACTGGACAAACTGTCACCGCCTTGAGGAACACAGACAGGCTAGACAAACTGTCACCTACTTGAGGAACACAGGCAGGCTGGACAAACTGTCACTTGCTTGAGGAACACACAGAGGGGCTGGACAAGCTGTCACCTACTTGAGGGACACACAGAGGGGCTGGACAAGCTGTCACCTACTTGAGGGACACACAGAGGGGCTGGACAAGCTGTCACCTACTTGAGGGTCACACAGGCGCTGGACAAGCTGTCACCTACTTGAGGGAACACAGAGGGACTGGACAAGCTGTCACCTACTTGAGGGTCACACAGAGGGGCTGGACAAGCTGTCACCTACTTGAGGGACACAGAGGGGCTGCATAAGCTGTCACCTACTTGAGGATCACACAGAGGGGCTGGACAAGCTGTCACCTACTTGAAGAAATCACAGAGGGGCTGGTCAAGCTGTCAGCTACTTGAGGAACACACAGAGGGGCTGGACAACCAAGCTGGCTTCTACTTTAGGAACACACAGGGGGACTGGACAAACTGTTGCCGTAACTTGAGGAACATAATGTTCAACTCTACTTTATGCTATTAAGTCCAATAAGTTTTTTGGTGCAGATACATTGCCTAATTCCTTAATTTTGTATATGTTTTTCGTGTTTTGAAATTGAAAGGGTGAGTAAAGTAGGAATATTGTTACACTTTGAAGTTATGCCCAGAGTTAACAGTGATAGCTACATAGGCCTTACATTTTTTAGGGTCTTGTCGTGAATTTTGGGATTTGCATAGTTCTACAAAAGTTGCCTTGGAAACTGAAAAATCAATCAATTAAATAAAAAATTGTTTGTCTTTTGAAATCCTAAATTAGTTTCCTTATCAATAAAATCCTGAATTCAGAATATTCCTTCTTTTTCTCAGATAGAGGGGAATTTTCACTCTAAATTTTCAGTTAAAAAATAAACACTGATTTTTCCACATGCAGGACCGACTGCTCCAGTGGCCTAGTGGTTAGAGATCCGCCTTGGATGCGTGAGGTCATGGGTTTGTTCGTTGGCTGAGTCATACCAAAGTCTTACAAAAATGATACTAACAGCTGCCTCTTTGGCGCTCAGCATTAAGAGGTTAGTGTTAGGACTTGCCAGCCTGGTGTCAGGATAATGTGACATGCATCATATCTGGTTACCTTACCAAAAAAAATATTAAAAAGTTAACCTTTGATGCTGACAGTTTATTACAAAAACTACAGTTTAGTCCAAAAAGTTCATTTTGATGAAAAAATTTCAAAGTTATTGTTATGTTGCTGCAGTCACTTGCCATTTCATTCAGTTTCTCCAGCTGCTGCAATACAGTTATTTATGTTGTTGAAAGGTCTTGTAAATGTTGATGTAGATGTACTAGGCTAGAAGTAACAGAGTTAATTGGTTTCAAATTGACTGTGAAGGATTTGGGTTTAGGGCAAAAAAAAATGGAATCCCAGTCTGTTGTTATCCAGATGTTGGCCTAAACATAATTAATCCATCTACAGACCCATAATACAGCTGGTAAACCAGACAGGGATTCCAGCCTGGAGCCATCAGGCGGAACCATTGTGGCTTGCCCTTTCAATCAGAAAATATCTATGATGACATGGCTATGTTGTCTTCATTTAAGGCCTTTGATATGACAGTTGCCTATTTGCTGTAAGCCCTGAGGATAGGGACCATATTAATGTATAAATAAAAAAGGGGATGGGGAAGGAAATCACAATACTGAACTTAATGCAAAGTTATTTTTTTAAACTCCCAAATTGAAGATAGAGAAGACAGTTTAATGACATATGTTTCTGCATAAATTGCGTGGTAAGTTCTAAACTGAAAATTTAGGATACTCTTTTGCATAACTTTGTTGAACTTAATGTAATTTGTGCAGTCATTTATCCTAAGAAAAGAGCCTGATATTGTTTCAGAATCTTCTATACCTTCCAAAAAAGATGGCAGCTTTAATTTGAGCTGAAATAAACCATAAGTCATTTTGTTCAGTTTTCATTTTTTATAGTTGTGTTTTCCTCAATTTAAGATCTTTGCCACAGAGCACAAGTGGGTATAATTTTGCTCCTGATAGTCAACAAATTGAACTTTTTTTGCTGGAAAGATATATTACTGAGTTACATGGCAGTGTGATAAATGAAAAGTTATTATTTTAGGAAAATGTTTGCTTGAATTTCATCATGGTGCCATTTGTTTAGAGTAGGTCTGTGACCCCAGGTGGCCAAGTTGTCTGAGGTGATCTCCTGTACAGATTACTCACATACCACCTCTCTCCAGATTAGTTTGAGTCTAGTCTTAACCATTGTGAGAAAACTTGCCATTAGCTTTCCATGCATATTTGGTTCTTTACTGGGTCAACCCAGGTTGTTTCTTCACCAAATACACTGGCTGTATTGTATCACCTATAATGTGCTGAACAAATGGCATTAAAAAGTCACAATATCAAAACAAGAAATTGGGTAAACTCGGTGAATAGAGTAAATATACAATTTGTCTTAGAGGTACAGTATCAAGTTCAAATCCCATCAGAGGCCTTGTTTATATTTTTAATTTCAGTTCCACGTTCTTTCTTTTTTCATTTAGAAAATTAAACTGTCATTGCTTTCTCCACATCTTGTTTTTATTATCTGAGCAAATTAAGTAGATAAGACTACCAATGGTACCATGACATATTCCCTGAAAATGTAGTATGCATACAGCCTTATCACATACCTCCAGGTGATTGCAAACTCAGTAAACAAGACTATAAATATGTGTCAGGTAGATACGACCAGTTATGTGTACACCTGCAGCAAGAACCTGTTTTAATTATGCGGATATTCTTTTTGGCAGTATCATTTTGTTGACAGCTACATGTACAATTCTAATTTTCTCTGTAAGCTAACCAAACAATAAAGTTCATTCAAAGATTATGACATAGAGATATAATTAACAATAAAGTTCGTTTAAAGATTATGACATAGAGATATAATTAACAATAAAGTTCATTCAAAGATTATGACATAGAGATATAATTAACAATAAAGTTCGTTCAAAGATTATGACATAGAGATATAATTAACAATAAAGTTCGTTCAAAGATTATGACAGAGAGATATAATTAACAATAAAGTTCGTTTAAAGATTATGACATAGAGATATAATTAACAATAAAGTTCATTTAAAGATTATGACATAGAGATATAATTAACAATAAAGTTCATTCAAAGATTATGACATAGAGATATAATTAACAATAAAGTTCATTCAAAGATTATGACATAGAGATATAATTAACAATAAAGTTCATTCAAGGATTATGACATAGAAATATAATTTTATTGATGCAGGAGTAGAGCCAGTATTAAGCTAAAAATGTGTCCCCTGTCTAATTAGTTATATCTGCACTTCAGCAAGAAAAGGGATATTGTTGTCCCCTTTGTATCATCTGTCATTATGAAAACTGGCATCACTTCAAACACACTGCTTGGAGGGTTTAAATAAACATTGTAGGTTAGATGTAATTAGCTTATGTACATGTAGCTGCTTAATAAGGTAATACCTTGTTTTCCTCATTTTGGAGGAAATTTTTAAATAACTTGTTCCAAAAAGGGGGTATTTTATATTTCAGCCCATAATCACTACTCCAGCTCAGACTGGATTGAAACTATGACGGTTAGATCTATTCTTGATGTAGATGGGCAATACATTTTGACTTTTTTCCTCTGGCTCATCCTGGGGAAAATGTTGGATAGATCTATTGTTGGTGTTGTTGGGCAATAGACTATTTTCCTCTGGCCCATCCTGGGGAAAATGTTGGATAGATCTATTGTTGCTATAGATGGGCAATACATTTTGACTTTTTTCCTCTGGCCCATTCTGGGGAAAATGTTTCAAAAGTTGACTAAAATGGTAGTTATGGCATTGATTTTTTCATCACTTCTACCCAAACAGTGTGTGACAGATTTTAATTGAAACTTTATTGTCTAGTTATATATACATTTATGTGGATGGTGTAGAGGGATTAACATTTTAGCTCACCTTCATGATGTAGAGGTAATCTGTTCTACTACCTATCATGTTGGTGTCAGCTCCCACACAGATAAAAGTGTGTCTGTGTGTGTGTGTGCATGTAAGATAATTGTTTTCAAGCAGATTTTAAGAAGAAGGATTTTAAAAAATTAAAACAGTAATTACTTTATTATTTCAATGCAGGATTATATTTTATGTTTTATATATGTTTATGTTTTCACTGATGCCTGTGAATGTGTTCCAGGCTTGATACTTTAAATTTTAAAATTACTTAATTATTTAGTGTCAAGCCAGACTCTTCACATCATGTTGTATATACTGTATATATTGTACATAACAGATAGAAGGCCTCAAGGTAGATTAGTTCTGTAACTAATTGAGTTACCTTCTCTAAATAAAGTCATTACTATTATTATTATTATTATTATTATGTTTATTTTCAACTTATTTCTACTTTTATATGATAGAATAGATTGTTTTTATTCTGTTAAGTTTTTTATGCCCAGTAACAGTAGGTTGGTTAAAGTAGGTGGAAGGGGGCCCTGAGTGGCCGAGTGGTCTAAAGCGCTTACCGTTCCGGATCACTGCCATCTCACCTCTGTCTGCGTGGGTTCGAGTGCAAGGCTCGGCTAGCGTGGGTAAGTGGGAAAGCCTGCCAGTAGCTTCTCGTGGGTCGGCAGTTCTTCCCTGGGTTTTCCAGGGTTCTTCCTCCACCAATTATACTGGCCACCTTGTATAGCCTATCTAGTGCTGAAAAATGGCGTTAAACCCTACAACAACAACAACAACAACAAAGTAGGTGGATAGATGGGTAGGTAGATTGATAGGCAGTTTCACAATGTATCAGCACAATACAGGCCATGTACAGTAAAACCTGTCTTGAAAGACCAATGCTGTGAGAGACAACCTGTCCTGAGAGATCACTTTCTCAAAGCACAGAATGATTGATTATACATTGTATCCATAGAGATCATATTATATCCATAGAGATCATATAGATTACATTATATCCATAGAGATCACAATATATCCATATAAATCATAGAGATTATATTATATCTATAGAGATCACATTATATCCATAGGGTCAGAGATTACATTATATCCATTGAGATCACATTATTGCATAGAGATCATATGATATCCATGGAGATCACATGATATCCATAGAGATCATATTATATCCATAGAGATCACATTATATCCATAGGATCATAGAGATCACATTATATCAGTAGTGTTCACAATGACATTATATCCAGAGATTGCATTGATCCACATGGATCAAATTATATCCACAGGGAGATCACTTTTCTTGGGGTCCTTACATTTATGGTTTGTATCCATGAAAATCAGTCACTTGTATAAAAAAAATCATTGTCTAATTTTATATGCAACCTTAACCTTATATAACATTCTGGTGTAGGAAACATTTTTTTGTAACATCACCAGTGTAGGAAACATTTTTTGTAACATTCTGGTGTAGGAAACATTTTTTGTAACATCACTGGTGCAGGAAGCATTCTGATTTTATATTGCTTCAAATAACTTAGGAGAAGGATGGGGGAGTATATTGGTTGCTTGATAAGAAAAACATTCAGAAAAAAGATGTCTGAAGTGGGTTGATATGCATGTCTGTGTTGTTTGGGTCAATTCTACCTTAAAGGATGTTACTTACTTTGTTTCCATTAACATCCTTCCTATCATGGACCCCCACCTTCTGTGACCAGTCCAGACTGGTGCAATTTAGGGAAGAGGTACACCTTTTTGGGGGAGTGCTTAGTTAAGAAGGTGGAAAACAATCAGATGTGGTTTTTTTTGTATTCCTGGATCACTCTGTCTGGTGTCGAAGACATAGAACAGTTTTGGCTTATGACCATTCTATTTCAGCAGATTTCTTTGGGAAGATTACTTCAGGATGGAGACTGTTGCTTAATTCATCGATGGTATAAGGCGATATCGCTTGATGATCTCCTTCAATCTTCAGAATGTTTACCTTCATGCCCTCCATTTTGCTGCCACACAGAAAATACCTCCAGTCTTGTCTTGACCAGGAGGTATTCTCTCTGCCTCGTCTCTATCCCAAGAGCCTATACTAGGGTGGTGATGGTTACAAAGTGCATACCACTTGAGGTCCACTTGGACCACTTGAGGTCCACTTGGATTCTCTCTGCCTCGTCTCTATCCCAAGAGCCTATACTAGGGTGGTGATGGTTACAAAGTGCATACCACCTGAGGTCCACTTGAGGTCTTTACAGATCCTCATCTTCCTGTACTGTGATGACTGCTAGAGGCACAATGTCCTCAGAGAGGCTCTTCTGAATGACCTGCCCTATGTTGGTCGAATGTGACTCATCTTAGCCTTTTCCCCAATGAAAGATGTCTGATATCTTCTCAGGACTTTGTATAAGTGGGGATGAATTTTGCCACCTGAGCACATGGATGGGTTGTGTTCCACCAAAGAGGATTTACTTAATTCTGTCCCTTATAAAGGTTCTTCTGCCTAAGACCTCATTTTTTTCTTCTTCTTGCCTTGACCTTTCCTAGCTGCAAACTCAGTTACCTAAGGGAGACTATACTGACACCTGCTCCAGTTTCTGCTGCTAGTGAACACTCACTCAGCTTTGATTCCCCTGGGATCTGATTTGCACCACAACCTACGCAGGTGGATAAATAGGGTCAGCTTTCTGACCAAAGTCCCAATTCATCCTCACCCCCACCCCACCCCACCCTTGAACCCCGTTTTATGTACAATGACAACAGATTCAGGTAATCACCTGGAGCCATTGTGGCTAGTTGTTCAGTGATTTTGATCTCAGAAGGAAGCTACCCTTCATAAATAAACAACTTGGAATGTGGGCATTGTTCCTAGCCCTACAGGCGTTTGTTGACCTCTTTTAAGTATGTTGGCGCTATGGTCACCTCATAGAACATGTAAATAGCGGTGAACCTCAGGCATCAGGGAGGAATACGTGCTCCTTTTTTGTGGAAGTTGGGATCCTCCTTTAATGACCATATTCTGGGCAAGAAGAATGTCCTGATGGACAGTCTGTCCAGAAGGGGTCATGTGGCACTTGAGGACTCAGGTCTGTCCACCATTTAATAACAGAGTAAGTTTTCCAGCAGTGGGGGAGACCCTTGGTTAACAATAAGCTTCCCTTTTAATGTCTCTCCACTACCAGATCAGAATGCCTGGATGTTGGATATTATTAGTCTAAAATGGAATCTTACGACTTCCCACCTTTCCAAATAATTCTGCATGTGCTCCACCAATTAGGCAGGATCTCCACTTCTCAATCCATCTGGTACCCCACCCCCCAGTGACCCCAATGGTCACAGTTAGCATTTAGGTAAGTAACTTTCAAAATTCCTTCTGAATGGAGACTACTTACTTCAAATGACATTTGACCTTTGGAGCTCTTCAATGTATAAAGAGTAGAATGGCAAGTGATGTGTCAGTTCATCTATTCACAGCAAAATTACCTTTGAAAGGGATCTATTTTGGTGGCATTAAGTACTGTTATCAGCAACTTAGTTATGCAGTGGAATTGGATTGTAAATGTAGCATTTGATCTGCTGTCTTAGAAGAACAGGTCCAATTCAAGGTAAGTTTTTTTCCTTAGAGTTAAACTATAGCCTATGCAACATGTAACAGTCATTATTTCAAAACCCATCAGCCAACAAAACCAAGATATGTAGTAGCTACACTGTAGTCTATAAGATCTTTGTTGCTCTACACCATTTTCACAAATTATGTGTTAGAAATTAAACAAAAAGTTTAATGTTAAATCAGACATGTTTGCAGATTATACATCGCATGCTGTGACAAAATGTTGACAGTAATTGTGACCACTATGATATTGCTATTGAATGTGGAATAATATGTATAGTTGTTGTCATAAACCAACTGCATATTACTTTGATACTGGATTGGTACATTATAGTTACATGTCCTGAAGTGTACACTAAAATGGGATTATTACACAGAGGATATGTTGTAAATTATGATGCAGTTACCTTTATTATGATGTAATTACCATTATTATGATGTACCCAGTTACCTTTATCATGATGTAATTACCATTATTATGATGCAATTACCTTTATTATGTTATAATTACCATTATTATGATGTACCTAATTACCTTTATTGTGATGTAATTACCATTATTATGATATACCTGTATTATGATGTACATAATTACCCTTATTATGATGTAATTACCATTATTATGATGTACCTAATTACCTTTATTATAATGTAATTATCATTACTAGCTGGTTTCTAACAATTGCACCTGTAGTAGTCATTATTTTAAATTGAAATCTCACACAGAGGCATTAGATATCATATCACATTATCAACATCATAGTTTTAATAGCTGCAAGATGAAATGTTAACTCACTATTTTTTGTCAGAATACAATGTGAAGTAACATTAATACAGATTAACTTTTATTTATGATCAGGCCACTGTAGCATTTAATGTGTAGTATATGCCTTAATCTTTGCAAAGAAAACTCCTGTAATTAAACCATATACATGTAATTATGGCAAAATTATATTCGATAAACAGGGGCCACGGGTGGCCAAGTGGTCTAATGAGCTCACCTTTACAGATCACTGACATCTCACTTCCGTCCACATGTGTTCAAGTCTTGGCTTGGTCATTGTTCGTACATGAGAAAGATGGCCAGTAGCTTCTGTGGGTTGGTATTTGTTCCCAGAGCTTTCCCAGGTTCTTCCTCCACCAAAATACTGACCACCATGTATATAGCCTGGCATGTGCTGAAACAGACCCACAAAACAAAATTACTTATTTTGACAGGTCATATTTAATACAATGGAGGCTATTCCCCCACCCATCCTGCATGAGAAGCCAAAAATCTTTGTTGAACAAGCCATGAGAAGTAAGTTGGAAGTTTTCAGCAATCTAATTAAAATCAGACCTCCTGACTGTCCTGTGTGAAGATCTGATGGGGACCAATTGGGGGTCTGTTCTGGTTACCATAGTCACAAACTTTATCAGACAATCAGTGAAGTTCTGTATCTTCATGCTTGGAAGACTGAGCAGTGTGGCTGAAGAGCAACAATGTGTGCATAACAATTTGATTCACTTTCAGATTTTTGAGAGTTGCATTTCCATTGGCTAATTCAAGGGCTGCAGAACATGATCCCTAAGCACTCGCTGTCTGATCTTCATACGGGACAGTGGAGATCTGATTTTAATCAAATTGAAGTTTTGGGACCATTGGCTTTGCACTATACTTCTCAGGTTAATAGGTTAGATTTTGAAATGTTGCCCTCTATTATAAGATGGTAATTTCCCACAATAGAATATTTCTGTCTTTTTCTCTTTTCTTGAGGCTAGATTGGTAAGCATTTCTGGCTTTTAAATTAATGTTGTCTCTCCACCTCCAACCATCCAACTGGCATAAATTCAGTGGTTAAGGTCGGCAGTTAGGCCATTTGAGCATGTGTGAAAAATTCTCCAGAGGATCCCAGGGATACCAAGTGGTCTAAGGCAGTTGCCTTTACAGATTACTCACCTCTCAGCTGTCCATGTAGGTTCAAGTCTCAGCTCCACCACTATGGGTTGGTGAGAAAGTTTGCCTGGTAGCTTAAGTGGGTTGGTGGTTGTTCTAGGGTGTTCCCAGATTCTTCTTACACCATGTACATGCATAATGGCCACCTATAATGTGCTGAGAAATAGCATTAAAACCCACACATAAAACAAACTATTATAGCTCTCTTCCAATATACCATATCTCTTTATAACACGTCTTATTATAACACAATTCTGGAAAGAACATTGTACTTCGATGGATAGCACAACCAAAATCATCATCATGTATAACAATAAGAATTGAAAATAAACAAGGTGAAATTTAGCACTTTCTTTCCATTTCAAAAGTTGATTATTTAACAAAGTTTGATAGGGCAAAAAAATATGGATATTTCCGGTCAGCTGACTCTCCATTGCTGACCCGTGCATTTTTTTTGCCCTATGTTAAAAAAAACCAAACTAACCTGCCTACCCTAATTTTAATATGAATGCAATAGGAAACACACATTTTCTATTTTGTCTAGTACCTGTTATACCATGATACTATATATTACACTATATCATGGTTCTGCATATATTGTTCTACTCAGTATAACACAGTTTGGCATATAGTGCTGTCGACAGCAATGAATTTCGGCTACTGCATTATGAGGGAGAGCTGTGGTAGACTCACATCACTTAGTATGTAAATGTACTATGATGTGGAACACTAGAGCCTTCTTGTAAAATCAGATCACTGTAACCAAAATTTCAGTTGTTTTTTTTTTTTTGTTAGTTGCTTTAAATTAGAATTTGGATTTAGGTAACTTCATCTGGATAATTGTCAATAAATTCTAATCATAACATTTGTGGTCCAAAATCTTGTACCTATTGCAACAGCTTTGAGTCAAGCTACATTTGGATATATGCTTACCAGCATGAGAATTAACTGCCCTGGGCAGCAGGTAGTCAGTGGGAATTCTGAAAGTCTGGTATGTTGCATGAAATGTTAGATGAGCCTGTGCCTACAGATCTTTTTGATTACCCAGTCTGATAATGTAGACATTTATCAAGTGGAAAATAGGAAATCAGCTCAGTATCCATCTTGAGAATCACATTTAAGGTAATCAATTTTGGAGTAATCCACCAACATCTTTCCACTAATTGGTATACTAAGTTGAATTATTTTAAACTTAGATTATGTGGACACTATATACTAAGATAGATTGTAAGTAGTGAAAAATAACCTGCTAAGGCCAGAAAAAATATTTGTGTTTCTTATTGCATTGGTTTTAAAATTAGGGTAGGCAGGTCATTAATTTTTTTCTGTTATATATATATATATATATATATATATATATATATATATATATATTTGGTTCTTTTGATTTTTATTATCATGGGGCAAAAAAGTGCTGTGATCAGCAGTGACATACAGGGATGGTTGCAGACTCAGAACAAATATTTTTTTTTGGACCTAATCTATTTTTGACAGGGTATTTTTTGTTTTTAATCATTTCTAAATTGAGCATTAGAAGTATGGAAAGTTAAATGATAAAGGCTGCTCATAAGATTAGAACCTTGACACTGTAAACAGCAGTGTTCAGTTTAGTAACTGTAGATCATTATGTAAAATTGGTTTCCATTTCATTCAATATACATGTGATTGTCAGAGATCCAGGAATTCCACATTTCAGTTAAAATATTTTTCCACAACTATGTTTAAGAGAATTGTGTATTATGATCTTAGTTTTTATGATTTTCACATTGAAAGTAGCAATATGAAAAGTTGTAAACCTGCCAGTGCCTAGCATTTAAATAGCTGTCAGCTGTAAGCCTGTCAATGTCTTGCATTTAAAGAGCTGTCAGCTGTAAGTCTGCCAGTGCCTTGCCTTTAAAGTGCTGTCAGCTGTAAGTCTGTCAATGTCTTGCATTTAAAGAGCTGTCAGCTGTAAGTCTGTCAGTGCCTTGCATTTAAAGAGCTGCAGCTGTAAGTCTGTCAGTGTCTTGTATTCAAATAGCTGTCAGCTGTAAGCCTCATAATGCCATGCATTTAAATAGCTATCAGCTGTAAGCCTGTCAGTGCCTTGCGTTTAAATAGATGTTAGATGTAAGTCTGTCAATGCCTTGCATATAAATAGCTGTCAGCTGTAAGCCTGTCAGTGCCTTGCATTTAAATAGATGTCAGCTGTAAGCCTGTCAGTGCCTTGCATTTAAATAGATGTCAGCTGTGAGCCTGCATATTGTCAACGCCTTACATATAAATAGCTGTAAGCCTGTAAGTACCTTGCATTTAAATATGTCAGCTGTACGTCTGTCAGTGCCTTGCATGTAAATAGATGTCAGCTGTGAGCCTGCATATTGTCAATGCCCTACATTTAAATAGCTGTCAGCTGTAAGCATGTCAGTGCCTTGGACTTAAATAGATGTCATCTGTAAGCATGTCAGTGCCTTGCACTTAAATAGCTTTCAGCTGTGAGCCAGCATATTGTCAATGCCTTACATATAAATAGCTGTCAGCTGTAAGCCTGTCAGTGACTTGCATTTAAATAGCTGTCATCTTTAAGCTTGTCAGTGACTTGAATTTAAATAGTTGTCAGCTGTAAGCCTGTTAATGCATTGCATTTAAACAGCTTCCAGCAGTAAATTTGTCAGTACCTTGTATAGTTGACATCTGTAAGCTGAGCATGCTGATATGGGGTAGGTTTGAGTTTCAAATCAGTTTGATTAAATGACATAATTGTGGTTGTTAGGTAAACACTGCATCTTTACTTACTATATTATTATATAAATTATCCGGTTGGTTGTTTTCAGTGCATGCAACCCATGGCCTCCTACACAATGTTAATTTAGTCCATTTGTTGTTAACACCTTCAGGGCCTTACATTAGATTTAAAGTCGGAGGGTGTGTCAGCAAAGTAGGCAGGGGGTGGGGGGAGACCTGCCCTAATAAGGATACATTTTTTTTTTTTTACAGTAACCCAACTTAAAGGAAAAGTAGCCAGATAAATCACCTGGCTGATAAGGAAAGCCCTGACATTGTGAGATTGAAATAATCTCCCATGTTTTGTACATTGATTTACAGTGCCCATGACATGAATCCGTATGTTTACACAGTTTTGGGGTGAAAAAAACTTGTGTTACACCACTGTGGAATGCTTTTATCACTTCATGATATTTTTTTCCTAACACACAGCTGTGTTGTTTATGAAGCATTTTATAGACCCAGTAAGGACAATGAGAACAGGTCATGTAGTACATTCCTTTCATGTGATGTTAAAATAACCAATACTTTTGTTAGAAAAATATTTTTTTAAAGCTTTGTCAGGAATACATGTTGCAAGCACTAATTGGGTGCCTTCTGGATTTATCTGGAGTTATCAGCTGCTTCTTCATCACAGGTGCTGATTTAAACTGGAAATCATGATATGAAAGGAAACTTGGTTTGGGTCATTTGGGAAAATTACTCATCTGTTACAATGGAAATAGATTTTGATCATTTCTAAATTTGCAGAAGGTTTACTGAATAGAGTATGTTCATTGCCAAAGAAGCATCAGATGATTCTTTCAATTGGTTGACAAAGTTTAATTAGCTTGTGTACTAATTGAGGGCATTTTAATTGGTTCACAAAGTTTAATTAGCTTTTGTTCTAAGTGAGGGCAATATTTAATTTGTTGACAAAGTTTAATTACCTTGTGTACTAATTGAGGGCAATATTTAATTGGTTGACAAAGTTTAATTAGCTTGTGTACTAAGTGAGGGCAATATTTAATTGGTTGACAAAGTTTAATTAGCTTGTGTACTAATTGAGGGCAATATTTAATTGGTTGACAAAGTTTTATTAGCTCTGGTACTATTTGAGAGAACATGTTCGATCATCATGCAGAATCAATGCTGCATTTAATTCCAAAGTAGCCTTCAGGGAGGAAAACTTTTTAACTCATATGTCCAAAATCAGTTCAGGGGGTGAATGGCTGCTAAGTTTGAGAAATTCAAATCCCAACACAGAAGGCATACAATAGTGGAGGATGATAATTTTCACAGGCACTCAGTTTGTGGGTGTATTTATTAGTGCAGTAAGTAGTAAGTGGTTTTATTAATTGGTATAACAAGTAATATTTGTATTTATTAATTAGTGTAATAAGTAATAAGTAGATTTAATAATTAGTGCCATAAGTAATAAGTGAATTTATTAGTTAGTGCAACAAGTCCCCCAGAAATGTTTCCATTTGGCCGACCCAAGCATTTTTTCCCCATGTTTACAAAAAAAATCACAAAAATCACATTACATACATCTGTATAATGTTTAAACAAAACCCTGATTTGAAAACGAGCGCAATAAAAGGCATATTTTTGGCTAAGTATTCATGATTCCAGGATTATATACTTTGAATCAGTCATTCTAAGTTTGACAAATTAAGGGTTTACAACAATTGTCTTTTATGCTGCATGGTGTATTCATGGACAAGAGACTTCACTCTCATCACCAGTTTGAACTTTGTGAACTTGAGTCAAACTTTATAAAATCCTGGCGAGTTTTGAACTGAATTTGACCACTACTTGCAGTGCATTCTGGGATTTTTATACACAAATAGAGGTTAATTTATACTCTTTATTTACATACAAGACTCTTTGAGTCCAAGTCAAATTCCACATGGTCTCAGAGTTGTCTTCAAACTGTACTTGAATATTTTGTCAGATCAGTGTATATATTTAGGCTTCAACTCTGACAGCCAAGTTCAATTATTTAATTGAGAAAAAAAATTCAAAGTAGAGACTAACTTAAGTAGAAACTTTGACTCTGATTTACTCGAATTCAGAAGGAAATCTAACAGGTTGAACTGACCATGCTCTGTGGTAAATTTTGTTGGAGAGGTGAAATTTGATCAGTTAGCTTGGCCCAATCTTCATTGACCTGGAAAACTGGTATATTGTGCTCCACCTTTGCCTGATGATGAGTTACATGTATATTCAAAAGGATTGTTTTGTATCTTGACTGTAAACATGGTTATTCATAATGGGCAGGTACACAACCACATCTGATAAAACAGAAGGGTGCATACCATTAGCTATTTAAGACAGTTGGTTTCCCTGTATTTATGGAAAAGATTCATATGTATTCTCTCCAGCAATTTTACATTGGTTTTTAGAGGTTCAAGAGATAGAGCTTAAGGGATTTGTTTTAGATGGAAAGTAAGTTTAGTACAGTAGCTCACTTGCTTGTCCTGTAAATAGGAAGGTATTGTATCAAGATGTATCATGTCTTTTTCTTGGCCATGAAAGTTGTAATGCTTCCTTTCAGTTTTCTTCACACTGAAGAGTTTCTGAACAGAGGTGATAGCTTTTTGTATATAATTATCATCGTAAAAAATTAATCATAGTTGTTTTGAGATACCATTTTATTTTTTTAAAATTTCTATATATGTTACTTTGGTGCATGTTCTTTATGCTCATCAATATACTTTGTATGACATATACTTTATATTCCTCAATATGCTGTATATAATGACATGTCTTATATACATGTACTTTGTACTCTTCAATAAACTTGTATAATGAGATGTACTTTATACTCTTTAATACAATATGTATAATGACATCGACTTTATATTCTTCATTGCAGTATGTATGACATGTACTTTATACTCTTTAGTACAATATGTATAATGACATGTACTTTATACTCTTTAGTACAATATGTATAATGACACCGACTTTATATTCTTCATTGCAGTATGTGTGACATGTACTTTATACTCTTCAGTACAATGTGTATAATGAGATGTACTTTATACTCTTCAGTACACTATGTATAATGACATGGACTTTACACTCTTCAGTACAATGTGTATAATGACATGTACTTTATACTCATCAGTATAATGTGTATAATGACATGTACTTTATACTCTTCAGTACACTACGTATAATGACATGGACTTTACACTCTTCAGTACAATGTGTATAATGACATGTACTTTATACTCATCAGTATAATGTGTATAATGACATGTACTTTATACTCTTCAGTACACTATGTATAATGACATGGACTTTACACTCTTCAGTACAATGTGTATAATGACATGTACTTTATACTCATCAGTATAATGTGTATAATGACATGTACTTTATACTCTTCAGTACACTATGTATAATGACATGGACTTTACACTCTTCAGTACAATGTGTATAATGACATGTACTTTATACTCATCAGTATAATGTGTATAATGACATGTACTTTATACTCTTCAGTACACTATGTATAATGACATGGACTTTACACTCTTCAGTACAATGTGTATAATGACATGTACTTTATACTCATCAGTATAATGTGTATAATGAGATGTACTTTATACTCTTCAATACACTACGTATAATGACATGTACTTTATACTCATCAGTATAATGTGTATAATGACATGTACTTTATACTCTTCAGTACACTACGTATAATGACATGTACTTTATACTCATCAGTATAATGTGTATAATGACATGTACTTTATACTCTTCAGTACAATGTGTATAATGACATGTACTTTATACTCTTCAATACACTACGTATAATGACATGTACTTTATACTCATCAGTATAATGTGTATAATGACATGTACTTTATACTCTTCAGTACACTACGTATAATGACATGGACTTTACACTCTTCAGTACAATGTGTATAATGACATGTACTTTATACTCTTCAGTACACTATGTATAATGACATGGACTTTACACTCTTCAGTACAATGTGTATAATGACATGTACTTTATACTCATCAGTATAATGTGTATAATGACATGTACTTTATACTCTTCAGTACACTATGTATAATGACATGGACTTTACACTCTTCAGTACAATGTGTATAATGACATGTACTTTATACTCATCAGTATAATGTGTATAATGAGATGTACTTTATACTCTTCAATACACTACGTATAATGACATGTACTTTATACTCATCAGTATAATGTGTATAATGACATGTACTTTATACTCTTCAGTACACTACGTATAATGACATGTACTTTATACTCATCAGTATAATGTGTATAATGACATGTACTTTATACTCTTCAGTACAATGTGTATAATGACATGTACTTTATACTCTTCAATACACTACGTATAATGACATGTACTTTATACTCATCAGTATAATGTGTATAATGACATGTACTTTATACTCTTCACTACAATATGTATAATGACATGGACTTTATATTCTTCATTGCAGTATGTATGACATGTACTTTATACTCTTCAATACACTTGTATAATGACATGTACTTTATACTCTTCAATACACTATGTATAATGACATGTACTTTATACTCTTCGATACACGATGTATAATGACATGTACTTTATACTCTTCAATACACTATGTATAATGAGATGTACTTTATACTCCTCAGTACAGTATGTATGCCATGTACTTTATACTCTTCAATACACTTGTATAATGACATGTACTTTATACTCTTCAATACACTATGTATAATGACATGTACTTTATACTCTTCGATACACGATGTATAATGACATGTACTTTATACTCTTCAATACACTTGTATAATGAGATGTACTTTATACTCTTCAATACACTTGTATAATGACATGTACTTTATACTCTTCAATACACTTGTATAATGACATGTACTTTATAATCTTCAATACACTATGTATAATGAGATGTACTTTATACTCCTCAGTACAGTATGTATGCCATGTACTTTATACTTCTCACTACAGTATATCTGTACCTTATACTCTTCAACACACTATATATGACATGTACTTAAAGGGGGGCTCAATTTTGCTGCTGGTCCATTTGTCCTGGGGTTTTTTTTAAGGGTGTTAGTTTATACCGACAGCCACAGGCTTACAAGCCATTTCAAAAAACTTTATACAGTTTAAAAAAATAAAATTATATATGAAAAGATTAAGATATTTTTTATAAATCAGTATGGGGTAAAACAAATAGGGTAAAGTAAATACTATAGTACTGGCAATGAGGCAGTCATCGAGTTGAAGGTTTTTCTACAAGTCCAGGAAATAAGCTTTTACACCTTTTGTCTTGTGTTTTGTGGTTATAAAACATTGTGACAGCTGTGAAAATATACTGAGCAAACAAAGCTTAGTTGATTTCATCTCTGTTAATTGTCTGACAATGAGGCAGGAAATTAGATCTATGTACCATTTTTTGGAATTCATTATTTTTGGCAGCATCTTTTTTTTATTTAAAAGTAAATAAATCAAAGGCTAGTTGACATGAAGGTATTTGAGAACTCTTTTATTTTGGTATGGATTAGATGTACAGATAAAGTTTTGGCTTTGTGGGGAATCAAATCGTGCCAGGTATATATGATTTCTCATTATGTCAACTCTCGCTATTTATGAATTTGTATGCCTATCTTCATGATCCTGTTCTATCAATCATTTTCATGCCAAATTTTATCTTCTCCTTGGCACCTTGACTTCACTGCCTGAAGAGTTTACATGTACACTTACTGTCAGAGTTAAAATGTAAATCTTTCAAAATTATAATTAATGCACTGACATCACAGAAGTGTCTGCTGTGTGATGCCAGTGTATTGTTGATTTAATGCATCACTGCTGAAAGCCTGTTTGCATTTTGATCGTTTCTGGCTTTAAATTATTCCTTCAAGATAAGGAAGTCATATTGCACAACATTCACAGAAATCCATGAATGTCTGCTGACTTCCATGAAAATTGTTTCTTCATCATTGGAAGTTGAGATGCCCTGGTTGGCTTTGTTCAGTTCTTTCTTTAAAGGCTAATGTGGGAATGCAAGAAAGCTTGCCAGTAGCTTCTCGTGGGTTGGTGGTTCTTCCTGAGGTTTTCCCGGGTTCTTCATCCACCATTTATACTGACCGCCATGTATAGCCTACTGTGTGCTTAAAAATGGCGTTAAAGCCCACTACAAAAAGTTACTTTAAAATATATCTGCTGAAAGTCTGTTTTGTATTTTGATTTCTTGTAGTTGGCCAAAAGAAATGTGTGTTTTATATTGCACTGGTTTTAATATTAGGCTAGGTTAGTAGGTTTTCTTTTTATTATAACATTATGTATATATTATAATGGTTAATATATATATATATATATATATGTATATATATATATATATAAAATGTACTAAGTGCTTCAAGCAATGGGCAAAACCAGCTGAGATGCACAAATCAATCTTGGGATTTTTTTTATGCGTGGGGTGGAATGCTAAGGTTGGCAATGAAAAACATGGTTGTTCGACCAGAAACAAACTTTTTGTTTGGATTTACATTTAATGAGACTTAGCACTGTATGCTAGCTAAACAAACTAACATTATAGCGAATTCCAATACACAGAAAGCAGTGGACCAGGAGATCCCCAATTATAGTTGTTAAATTCAACAGAAAAGCCAGATTTTGTATTATCAGACTCGGTAATCTACAGTTATGGTTAAGTTTTAATTTTGGATTAGGTAATCCCCGTTAATGTTAAGTTTCAGTATAAGATGAGGTAATCCCCAGCTACGGTCATTATGTACATACAATTTAGGGCATAACCGATTAGCATTTTTTTACTGATTTCCGATTCCGGATTTTGGGCATGAAATTTTTCCGATTCCGGATACGATTCAGTTAATCGGAAATGCTAAATTAAAAGGTTTTTCAAATTAACTTTTTAAAGCGTGTTACACACGTTTTGCATATCACACCGATGTATTATCGTTTCACCCCGTTGTGTTGACCATATTGGACTTTTCTGACTTCTTATTTAACTTCATTAACGCACTATTGAATGACACGCAGTGTTAGACACGGTGCTATAGAAATTCAACTTTATTATTTTTATTATCCGAATCGGTCGTTCCTGCCTTGTCCGACTCCGATTAATCGGAAGTTCATACTATCCGGTGGAATCCGATTTCCGGATCAAAAGTCGGTTATGCCCTAATACAATTCATCATAAATATCATGTAATTTCTTGAACAATTAATTTTTAATGGCTGTCAAATTCTGTACCAGAGAATATACTGTATGACTGTCACATTCTGTACTGGAGAAAATACTGTATGACTGCCACATTCAGTACTAGAGAAAATACTGTATTACTCACATTCTGTACTGGAGACAATACTGTGTTATTCACATTCTGTATGGGAGAAAATACTCTGTCACATTCTGTACTGGAGAAAATACTGTATGACTGTCTCATTCTGTGCTGGAGAAAGTACTGTATTACTCGCATTCTGTAATGGAGAAAATACTGTATGACTCGCATTCTGTACTGGTGACAATTATGTATGACTGTCACATTCTGTGGATAAAATACTGCATCATTGTCACATTCTGTACTGGAGAAAAAACCATCAATGTCACATTATGTACTGGAGAAAATAATTTATTACTCATATTCTGTGCTGGAGAAAGTACTGTATCAATGTCACATTCTGTACTGGAGAAACTACTGTTACTCACATACTGTACTGGAGAAAGTACTGTATGACTGTCACATTCTGTACTGGAGAAAATACTGCATCAATATGAAATTCTGTACTGGAGAAAATACTGTATTACTCACATTCTGTACTGGAGAAAATACTGTAATACTCACATTCTGTACTGGAGAAAATACTGTATCAATGTCACATTCTGTACTGGAGAAAATACTGTATCAATGTCACATTCTGTACTGGAGAAAATACTATTACTCACATTCTGTACTGGAGAAAGTACTGTATGACTCACATTCTGTACTGGAGAAAATACTGCATCAATATGAAATTCTGTACTGGAGAAAATACTGTATTACTCACATTCTGTACTGGAGAAAGTACTGTATGACTGTCACATTCAGTACTGGAGAAAATACTGTATCAGTATGAAATTCTGTACTGGAGAAGATACTGTATGACTGTCACATTCTGTACTGGAGAAAGTACTGTATGACTGTCACATTCTGTACTGGTGAAAATGCTGTATTACTCACATTTTGTGCCAGACAAAAATACTATATGACTTAACTTTCCATAGTGTAGATATACTGTATGTCACACTCAGCTCTGTGGAAAATATTTTATGACAGTCACAATCTGTATTGTAGAATATACAGTATGACTGTCCATTCTGTACCAGAGAATATACCATATTACTCACAGACTAATCTGAAGAAAAAAATACAATATGATTGTAAAGTTCCTGTAGTGTACTGTCTATATAGTGTATGACTGTCACATTTTGTATTTAGAAAATCCTGTATGGCTGCCATGTTTTTTACTTTTGAAAATACTTTACGACTCACATTTCTGTACTCAATAAATGTTTCAAAAAACGTAGGGTATGTGCTGATGTTCAGGCAAAGGTATCTTGGGTTAATATTTGCCAAATGTTTGTAAAACATTTGAGTCAACTTGTAATGAAGCTTGCATCTACCATTAGATAAATATTTACCATAGTATTTGGAGTCAAAGAGTGCCAAGACTGATTTAGCTGATTTGGTGTATCAGTTTAGCATCAGCAGTTTATACTTCCGATTTCATGTGCAGGACCACCCAGCTGTGTATGTCAGTTTGCTCAAGAGTGTGTCATTTTTGCATTGTCAAATAATTGAGACTCTTTTTCACTATAAGGCATCTCTGAATCATTTTACATCATCACTTGTGTCCATGTCTAGCAAGCCACAAGATAGGCATATGGCTTTATTGAATTTCTCTGATCCTGCTAGCTGCCATCTTTGTTAAGTATCTGTAGTATTCAGATCAAATCTCCACAATTGTTATTTTCATCAGAATATTTCTGCAATCAATAGCCATCATGTTTCCCAAGTGCTCAACTCTGCTGGTGGCCATATTACAAATTAGGCATAGAAGACTTTAGAAGCTAACAACGGAGGTAATTTCACAGATGGAGGCAAACAAGCGAGCTATTGATGTTGCATGTCTGCTGAATCTACCATATATGATGGTGAAGACAATCATCAAGTCATCGGAATATATCAAGATTAGTGCCACTGCTGCAACCGTAACCAAGCAATCTGCACATTTGACGAGACAGTGGAATTTGGTGATGATAAAAATGGAAAGCTTCATGACCTCATAGATATATGACCTGACCAAAAAGAAAATGCTAGAGAGCCTTCTACTCATTCCTGATACGGCCCTTTCCCTGTTTAAACCTAAATTCTAATGAAGTTGAAGATTTGTCCTTGAACTTAGCTGTTTTTGTTTGGGTTTTTATGTATGTGTGCACACGTCACCCTACAATTAGTAATACATTAATTACTATGGGAATAATTATTTCACTATACATGTTTTAACTACTCAAAGTAATTTTGATGCACACGTCCCTGCCATTAAGCAGTGATATACCTTTCCATGACACAATCTAATCTACAAGCTCATCTGACCTGAATGACATATCTTCCATCATATTTGATTCAATTTATGACAAGAATTTGATAAATGAGGTAAATTTCCTTATTTAACATTTTAGACACAAGACTTTTTCCAAATATTAATCAGGAATAAATTGGATTATATCGTGGGTTCATACTCTTAAAAGAAAACTTCTCTGTGCATCTGTTTATACTCAATGCTGAACAACTCTTTATCCAGGATTTTTGACACAGTTGGGAATTCCCTCTCCCCGGTATTTATATGAGGGAGGATTTTTAACTTTTAAGAAGTGAGTAAGGAGTTTTTTTTATGAGAACATAATGTCGATGAATAAACTTTATAAGATATTATCAGATAATTACAATCAATAACTCTTCATGAATAATGATAAAATGTACAGTTATTTAGTTTTGTATTGACACATTGGTGGTGATCATGTTTTATGACCTCAATAATTTATGCATTCAAATTGCATGCAACGGCAGGGAAATTACCACTGAATTCTAAAAACTGTTTATCCACCATTGTATGACCTTGCAAGTACAGTTGGTTTGGTTTTTTGCTTTACAGCACAGCAACACAAGTAGGTTATATAGTGTCATGACAGTTGGAGTAAAGTGCCTTGTCCAAGGACACACCATGGTAACTGACCCAGGCTATTGCACTGGTAGGACTTGAACCATCACCCATTTGGTCACAAGTCCAACATGCTGACCACTGAGCCACTGCAGCTCCTTCCCAGTGGAGTTGGTACAACTCTTCTATTAACAATGAATGTGTACCATTCCTCTATTTCAGACTGCCATTTAGTGCATTGATTATTGATCTAAGAGTCGTTCACTGACATGATTAAATTAAGCTTTATTTATATTAATAAATGTTTTGTTTACTCTTGCTGCAAATTGACTTCATGTGGCTTTCAGATTTTAGTGGAAGGGGGTGATCAGTGCAATCGTGTTCAGAGGTAAACATTTAAAAGACCCTTTATGCTCTACCTTGAACTTGAAGTCTGTGGATATGATTGATTTTGGATTCATTTGTAATTGATGATAGATACATAATCTCTCCTACAAACCCACTCAAGTACTGCATTGGGCTTTTGGCCTTCAGATTTCTTTCTTAAATAGTTACCTTTGATTCCTTATACAAAATGAAGAAAGGAAAAATCAGTTTAATGGAAGGTTGTCCAAGATGGTTTTAAATCGTGAATGAAATCTTTAATATTTTGTTGGTACATTTGGGTTCATCAGACAGGCCACAGACTAATGTGTTAAAATTTGTCTGACATGTTTACTTGTCCTTTCATGAATGGGGGAGGGGCTTAGTACTTATTATGGCAGGTGTTATCTACTGTAAGCATCTTCAAAACAACTATAGTAAGTTTCCACATGCAGTGTTTTGTCTAGATTGAGCAGTTACCATTGTTATGTTGAGGTTGAGCAGTTACCATTGTTTTGTTGAGGTTGAGCAGTCACCATTGTTTTGTTGAGGTTGAACAGTCACCATTGTTTTGTTGAGGTTGAGCAGTTACCATTGTTTTGTTGAGGTTGAGCAGTTACCATTGTTGTTTTTTACACTATTTACTGTATTAAAATGATAATGTATATAGGGATTCATTATATGTTAGGGACACACTGCATTATTTTCTCAAGGCTTTATCCTTGTGTTTTTTTTTCTCAGTAAAATCCAGAAGTGTGTATATAAAATCCAGAAGTGTATATAAACATCTGTCGAATGTTGTAAAAAGACATATAAAACAGCCATCTATATTGTTCGTCATGTGTCGACTATAAGGCAGGGCCACTAAGTGATCAGGACACATTTAGCACTCTGGTGATCCAGTAAGATTCTCTGTGATTACTTCCTGCTTTGATTTAGCTTCCACTCCACAGTTTCATATTTATCACAGGGTTAAGTGTCTAAAGAAAAATACGAGTCCTGACATTTGACCTATGTTACAGTATGTAAAAGAAGAGCCTGGAAATGCTATGTTAGTGAGAATTGATTTTTTTTAGGCATTCATTGTGTACAGCAGCCTGAAGCTTGTTATGATCATTTGAAAGCTGTGTACATGCATTATTACAGATAAGATTATTAGTTTTGCTTCAGTTTTTATTGAAATGCAAATTACAATACCTAAATCTCCATATGAGATGTAGGAAAAATCATTTGTCAGAACAGGGACTTGACAGAATATACAGAAGTTTATCAATTTTTGAAGCATTTTTGCAAGTTGACAAACTGGATTTAAATGGTTGCAGGTATTATGTCTGAGCTACAAATACAAATTACAGTTACACTGACAGAGACTTTTATTTTGTTTTTGATAGTTCGAGACGAATAAAACCTCAACTGTTTTTTTAAAAAAGTTTTCAATGCAATCATTGAACATGTGTCCAGATGTGATTTTAAAAAAAAAAAATAACTACTGTGTAACTTGGGCTTTTAAATGATTAAGTTCTAAAGAATGAGTGGCTGTTTTTCAGTCATACTGAAGTCGTTGATGATAACAACTGATGGATAGATGACAGTACATGTATTATGAATTTAGATATGGTAGGAAATGACTACATGTACTATGAATGTTGATATTGTAAGATATAGGACATACCTTTATTATGATTAATATTTGTAAGAAATGTTTGGATTCAAATTGATGACAATTATAATAGGAACTTGGCAGCTGATAGCATTAAATCTACTAATGGTGATATTTCATTGGATCAGGAGCAAAGAATTCAGAAGAAAATGGAATAACTGCTCCACTTACATACCAAATAAACAGGTTAGCTTCAGAATGACCAAAATAAAAACAAATTGCATGTTGTTTACAACGGCGTGACACTTTAAAAGTAAACACTGATGTCATCGATCACTTTGATAGGTATGTGTGTTTAATGTCATTTTTCAGTACATATTAAGTTATACATTCTACCCAGTATATTTGGTGGAGGAAGAACCCAGGAGAACCCTGGGAAGAACCACTGACCTATGGGAATTAGCTACTAGTAATCTTTCTCACATAATTGTGTTGGCTGAGCTTGACTCTCGTGGACAAGGGTGAGATGTCAGTGATATGTAAAGGCATGGTGCGAAATATAATTTCATTCACTTTGTTCTGTTTTGCAATGAGTGAATGACCTACCAAAATGCTTCTAATTCTGGAAATGTGTCAGTCCATATGGCATCAACACTGCATTAGGTTATGGTCTGTGTTAGGTAATTTTCTCATAGAGTCACATAATTTTTGGTATGTAACTGTTATATTAGGAGAACTACAGCTGTTATTGAAAACAAGGTCACTGTGACATAGACCGTGGTTCAGTGATTTGTAGCTTGCCTTTGTGTTAATTTCAGTTTCTCTGGGTGTGTTTTACATTTATTTAGTTCAATTCCTCAGATGCTTGCTTTTTCATGTAGCTTTGAATAAAGCTACATCAAAAGGTGCGCTACACCCTTCAGTCAAAACTATGTTACTGTCATCTATATTTACCATTACATTGACCTAAATTAATCTTTGAATTTTGTTTAGTTTCACTGGTACAGTTGCTGCAGTGTCTTTCTTGTTCTGTTATGCATCACGAAAATTGCAGCACCCTTAAAGTAAAAGTTAAGTCACTGTAACCTATATTTTACACTCCAGTGACTTTGCATTATCCTTTGTGTTTGTCTTAGTTTCTCTGATACCAGATCAATGCATGCTTCAGAAGTAAATAAAAACTAAGTCACTCTAAGTTTTAAAAAACTAAGTTACTTTAAGTTTTAAAAAACGAAGTTACTTTCATCTATATTTCGACTGCTCTGGTGGCCTAGAGTTTAGAGCATAGATGCAGGAGGTGACACAGATTCAAACCCCGGCTGAGTCATACCAAAGACTTTTTAAAACAATGGTACTAACAGCTGCCTTGCCTGGCACTCAGTATTAAGAGGTTAGTGTTAAGACTTAGGTGTCAGGATAATGTGACTGGGTGGGACATGCTGTGTGTCTGTGGCATGATGCCCCAGTGCTAGACATCTCTATAAACTGTCACACTGCAGACATCATTTAGATATGACTGAATTTTGTTTAAAGCTATGTTAAAAATCCATATCACACACACATCTATATTTCATACTCCAGTGACCTGCATTAATGTTTTCTTTTAGCTAATTTTCTTCAACACTAATACTGCAGTGTGATTTAACTCGATGTAATGGTTACTGGCAATGCTGGATTATCCTAGCAGCAAAAGTAGCATATGCTACGGGCCCCACACTTTCAAGGTCCTGCTCTAAATGCTTTCAAGCTATCAGTTACCTACATGTAAATAATACTGTTACTGATATTTGTCGTATTATCTTTAAAAAATACAATTACTTTACTATGCTATATTAAAGTTAAAAATTTATGTGTTTTAATATTTATTTGTTTTTTGTAAATTTAGGGCCCTGTTATAACATATGCTACAGGACCCCTCACACTAGTTTAATCCGGCACTGGTTACTGGTATTGTATGCTGCCGGCCATTTGGCGGTGATATTTTCTCTGATGATAAGATTGCTTTAAATCTCTAAATTCATATTAACTTAGGAGAGCTGGAGTTTTAAAGCCATACTCTTAACTTCCAGGTTTTGGAAAATATGTTTACACACAGCAGTGGAGATCATAGATAAAATAAATAAACTAGGAAACTCATAGTTCCACAAATATTTTTGTATTGATAAATGATTCAATACACAAGTATTTGAAGGTAAGAGCTTTTATTTTACTCTAGAAAAGATGGGCCGGACAGATAATTGATGTTATGTGGACAATGTCCATTGTGTTGTCTCATAAGTGGCATACCTCTCTGGTTGACTTGACTAGTAATTCTTGAAGCGGAAGAGTTAACATGTCTTGCTAGCCATTGCTACTCCAGGCATATAGGATTTACCTGTTGCAATTATAAAGAGGCACCAGAGGGGCATTTATTGGGCTACTAAGTAATGCAGTCATCATTTCAGCATACTTTGTAGAATTTACCTACTCGTATTTAAAGAGGCAGCATTGGGGTATTTATGGGGCTACTTAGTAATGCAGTCACCACTCCAGAAGTACTTTGTTTGATTTACCTCTTCATATGTAAAGAGGCACCAGTGGGGTATTTATAGGCCTACAAAATGATGCAACCAAAGTTCTGGAGGAGAGCAGTTATATAAATTCAGGTCTCATTGATTTATTAAGTAAGAATTAGTAACAACATAATATTTTTCTTCACTGAAATATTTTATTATCATGGTTTGCAGCAGGATTAATTCTTCACCAAATATGTTATTTTTTGTTGGTATAATTTATGTTTCCTTATCTGCAAATGACCCCAGTGGGGTATTTATAGGCCTACAAAATGACCTTGACCCATATATAGCAAGACATAATGGTAGTTGGATCAGGGTCTTAGATCTTTATTCTAATTAATATTTCTTGTAGCTTGGCAAATAACAATGATTATGAGATATTATCTAGACAGGCCAGTAACATATATTTCGATAAAAACATTGATCCTACTTTACATCATGCAAAAGTAGATAATGGTTCTGTGCCATATGCAGTAGGGTACCCATCAAATATGCAGTGGTGTCAAGCACACGCAACTCTCACAATCAAGTATGATAACATGAATATATAGTCTTGATTTTCCAGTGTATGACTTTGAAAATGTTCGTCAATTTGATGTTCATTATGAAATTAGAACAGAATTGTGTCAAAAAGGCAAATACATGTATCTCCAATCCATTAAGGAACTTCTGATGGCCAAGTGGTCTAAAGTGCTTAACTTTAATGAAGACTGCCATATCACCTTTGTCCACATGTGTTTGATTCTTGTGCTCGGCCATTGTGGGCACCTGAGAAAGCTTGCCCGTAGATTTCCATGGGTGTGTGGTTCTTACTGGGGTCTTCCACCACCAGATATACTGGCCACCATGTATAGGTCATTTTCAGATACTATTTTTAGCTGGCCAAACCTATCCCATAGCCACATCTGGTACGGTCATGTGCATTTGACGTAGGGCAACGCGAGTGATGTATACTTCCTACATTAATAGAACATTTTTCATTATAGATCGCCGCAGATAGTAGTAAACAACAATTTGCCAGCCCACAAGTATAAGAGTTGAACTGTACGTTTTCATAAAGTATTTTTAACAATAAATGAGTATCTATTGCTTTATGATACTGCATCGTGACTCTCATATTAACCTCGCCCCCGTCCCCCCCTTATGACTGCATGGTAATGAATAATCTGAAAATAAACAAGTTAACTTGTCTTAGAAGTAGCAGCAAATAATGAAAAACAAAGGTGGCACATCACATTGTTTGCAGATTCCTCAAAGACTTGCCATTTAGTTAATAAATTAAACGGGAATGAATGTGAATCCCACACCTGCTTATGATACATTGGATTGGCTACGGAATTTACTCTCTGTCTCTGTCTCTGTCTCTCCTTAGTTTGCTAGCTCCTTGAACACATATGGATAATAATGATGAGTTAACTCATCCTGCGATACATTTGCAATGGCCAGTTGCTGCAGTAATATCAGCTATGTGTAACTCGTGTGGCTTCTTGGATTGGGCTTGGGGTCTGATTACATTGGCATTGATGATGCTGTGTTTACCAGTATGCATCCATCCACTATGAAATTACTTATATGTAACAAAGAGTTTTATAAGTCCTCATGTTTTCGCAAGTATATAGCCTTGAAGAGTCATCTATATACACAAAGATTTGTACAAATTGTAATTCTCATCACATAAGAAAATCGTCCACCCACCCCTTTCCTTTCAGAAATGGATCATCCAACTTTGTAAGTCCTATCCAGGACTGCGGACAGGGTAGGACAAATTCCAGGGGACCACAATGGTCAGGGGTCCACTATTGTTTCAATTTGTGATTCATTGGGGCATAATGGATAATTTTTCCTAGGGCCCACAAATTCTGTCCGCTGCCCTGGTCCTCTCTGATTTTTTGTGTGATCATATCTACTTTTCAGTTTTAGGCAGGCTGCTGAACTATTAAGTCATGATTTTTAAAAATGCTATTTCTGTGAAGGGTGTACAGATGTCAAACATGTACAAATTTGTTTGAAGCTTTCTTCATGAACATCCATTATGTTAATGACAATCGCTTAAAAGTTGCCCTACGTTGATTGCGCCTGTGTTAAATATTGGAGTGAAAAACCCCAGATTCAACTTCATAAAAAAGGTCTATAGCCTATCATGCACCTAAAAATGGTGTTAAACCCAAAACAACAACCAATCACTTAATGATTTCAATCTTTAGCAAAGCAATGCTGTGCAGATCTTTATAAAATAAGCAAAACTTGAATTCTTATGTAATAAAATTGACATTAATAACAAAAAATTCTTATGTAATGAACAATAAAACAAAAAATTCTTATATAATAAAATGAACAATAATGATAAAACTTTAATTTTTATGTAATAAAATTGACATTAATAACAAGAATTTGTTTTGAAATGAACATTAATAAAAAATTATGTCACAAAATATATTAACAAAAATTTAATTCTTATGTAATAAAATAAACAATAATTTAAAAAGTTTAATTCTTGTATAACGGACAATAATAACAAAAATTTAATTCTTGTAGAATAAAATGAACTATAATCAAAAATCAAGATATGCTGTGTTCACTGTGGTAGTTTCTTTTGTTGCTAAACCAGTGTCAGTCATTGATATCATGAAAAGTTTAGTATAGGTTATATCATTAATAAACTATACCCCCTGTAAGAGAGTGTTTAAAAATTTATATTCTCTGACATGTTAATCCTAGCACATTTAATATGTACCATTACAATTACAATAAATAACTTTATTTTATTTTTTTCTGCAATTTGTGTTTTAATAAAGTGTAAATTAGGGGTCATTAGATGTGTTTTAATAAAGTGTAAATTAGGGGTCATTAGATGTCAATGTTGTACATGTAAGATCTTTTTTCATTAGAGATTTGCCAATGTCAGTGAGCATAAGTACAGCTTGATGGTTCAGTTCACCTTATAATGAAGTACATTATACAGTATTCACTCATTATAATGCTGTCTATGGTAGCTTTAAATTACTGCTATACCACTTTATAGTGAGATCCCCCTATAATGAAGTACATGATATGTGTAATTTTAATGTAACTTTGGGATCCATGATCATATTTGCCTCATAACAAGAACTGTGTTATAATGAAGGGCCTTATAAAATGAACCGTGTTATAACGAAGGGCCTTATAACAGGAGCTGTGTTAAAATGAAGGGCCTTATAACAGGAACTATGTTATAATAAAGGGCCTTATAAAACGAACTGTGTTATAATGAAGGGCCTTATAAAACAAACTGTGTTATAATGAAGGACCTTATAATAAACTGTTATCAAGAAGGGCCTTATAACAAGAACTGTGTTAAAATGAAGAGCCTTATAACAGGAACTGTGTTATAATGAAGGGCCTTATAACTTGAACTATGTTATTATGAGGGCCTTCTAACAAGGAGTGTTATAATGAAGGGCCTTACAAAAGGAAGTGTTATGATAAAGGGCCTTATAACCAACAGTATTATTATGAAGAGCCTTATAACAGGAAAAATGTTATAATGAAGAGCCTTGTAACAGAAACTGTGTTATAGTGAAGAGCCTTATAACAGGAAGTCTGTTATAATGAAGGGCCTCATAGCAAGAACTGTGTTATAATGAAGGGCCTTATAACAGGAACTCTGTTATAATGAAGTACCTTATAACAAGGTGTTATAATGAAGGGCCTTATAAAAGGAACTGTCATAATGAAGGTCCTTATTTTGAGGAAGTGCTGCATGATAATGAAAAATTCTTTAAAAAATTGTTCACTTATCACCAAGCTAAAGCTACATTTCTTATCAATAAACCACATGTGTTCATTACTAAACCACATGTGCTGAACTTGAATGCATTTTTATTTTGTATTGATTCTTTTTATTTTGCATTCATATCTCAAACTTATCTAAGGAACAAAATAACTCCAAGTTTGTTTGATTGTCCAGTAAATTTTATCAAATGTTCTGTGTGTATACTAAAGCAATAGAAAGATTGAAAGAAATACTGGGCTTGCAATTTCCAATGCTCTATCCAAAAACTGGGTCAGAACCCCGTTTTTTTATCCACTACTTAACCAAATGGGTCAGAACCCAGTTTTTGTTAATCGACAACTTAACCGTATTGGTCAGAACCCAGTTTTTTTAAATCCACAACTTAACCATATGGGTCATAACCCAGTTTGTTTTTAATCCACAACTTAACCATATGGGTCAGAAGCCAGTTTTTATAATCCAGAACTTAACCATATGTGTCAGAACCCAGTTTTTATAATCCAGAACTTAACCATATGGGTCAGAACCCAGTTTTTGTCTCGGCTCTCTGTCAGAACCCAGTAACTAGAACAGTTGTTTGTCTCGGCTCAGTGTCAGAACCCAGTAACTAGAACAGTTGTTTGTCTCGGCTCTCTGTCAGAACCCAGTAACTAGAACAGTTGTTTGTCTCGGCTCAGTGTCAGAACCCAGTAACTAGAACAGTTTTAGTCTTGGCTCAGTATCAGAACCCACTAACTAGAACAGGTTTTGTCTCGGCTCAGTGTCAGAACCCAGTGACTAGAACATTTTTTTGTCTTGGCTCTGTGTTAGAACCCAGTAACTAGAACATTTTTTGTCTTGGCTTAGTGTTGAAACCAGTAACTAGAACATTTTTTGTCTCAGCTTATGTCAGAACCAAGTAACTGGAAAAGTGTTTGTCTCGGTTCTGTGTCAGAACCAAGTAACTAGAACAGTTGTTTGTCTCGGCTTAGTGTCAGAACTCAGTAACTAGAGCAGTGTTTGTCTCAGCTCAGTGTCAGAACCCATTAACTAGAACAGTTTTAGTCTTGGCTCAGTATCAGAACCGAGTAACTAGAACAAATTTTTTCTCGGCTCACTGTCAGAACCCTGTAACTAGAACAGTGTTTGTCTCGGCTCTGTGTCAGAACCCAGTGACTAGAACAATTTTTTGTCTCGGCTCTGTGTCAGAACCCAGTAATTAGAACATTTTGTCTCAGCTCAGTGTCAGAACCCAGTAACGAGAACAGGTTTTGTCTCTGCTCATTGTCAGAACCTTGTAACTAGAACAGGTTTGTCTCAGCTCTGTGTCAGAACTCAGTAACTAGAACATTTTTTGTCTCAGCTCAGTGCTAGAACCCAGTAACTAGAACAGTTGTCTCGGCTTAGTGTCAGAACCCAGTAACTAGAACAGTTTTAGTCTTGGCTCAGTATCAGAACCCACTAACTAGAACAGGTTTTGTCTCGGCTCAGTGTCAGAACCCAGTGACTAGAACATTTTTTTGTCTTGGCTCTGTGTTAGAACCCAGTAACTAGAACATTTTTTGTCTTGGCTTAGTGTTGAAACCAGTAACTAGAACATTTTTTGTCTCAGCTTATGTCAGAACCAAGTAACTGGAAAAGTGTTTGTCTCGGTTCTGTGTCAGAACCAAGTAACTAGAACAGTTGTTTGTCTCGGCTTAGTGTCAGAACTCAGTAACTAGAGCAGTGTTTGTCTCAGCTCAGTGTCAGAACCCATTAACTAGAACAGTTTTAGTCTTGGCTCAGTATCAGAACCGAGTAACTAGAACAAATTTTTTCTCGGCTCACTGTCAGAACCCTGTAACTAGAACAGTGTTTGTCTCGGCTCTGTGTCAGAACCCAGTGACTAGAACAATTTTTTGTCTCGGCTCTGTGTCAGAACCCAGTAATTAGAACATTTTGTCTCAGCTCAGTGTCAGAACCCAGTAACGAGAACAGGTTTTGTCTCTGCTCATTGTCAGAACCTTGTAACTAGAACAGGTTTGTCTCAGCTCTGTGTCAGAACTCAGTAACTAGAACATTTTTTGTCTCAGCTCAGTGCTAGAACCCAGTAACTAGAACAGTTGTCTCGGCTTAGTGTTAGAACCCAGTAACTAGAACAGTTGTTTGTCTCGGCTTAGTGTCAGAACCCAGTAACTAGAACAGTGTTTGTCTCAGCTCAGTGTTAGAACCCAGTAACTAGAACAGTTGTCTCGGCTCAGTGTCAGAACCCAGTAACTAGAACAGTTGTTTGTCTCAGCTTAGTGTCAGAACCCAGTAACTAGAACAGTGTTTGTCTCAGCTCACTGTCAGAACCCAGTAACTAGAATGGTTTTAGTCTTGGCTCAGTATCAGAACCCAGTAACTAGAACAGTTGTTTGTCTCGGCTTAGTGTCAGAACCCATTAACTGGAACAGGTTTTGTCTCGGCTCAGTGTCAGAACCCTATAACTAGAACAGTGTCTCGGCTCTTTGTCAGAACCCAGTGACTAGAACATTTTTTGTCTTGGCTCTGTGTCAGAACCCAGTAACTAGAACATTTTTTTGTCTTGGCTTAGTGTTGAACCCAGTAACTAGAACAGGTTTTGTCTCTGCTCTGTGTCAGAACCCAGTGACTAGAACATTTTTTTGTCTTGGCTGTGTGTCAGAACCCAGTAACTAGAACATTTTTTGTCTAGGCTTAGTGTCAGAACCCAGTAACTAGAACAGTGTTTGTCTCAGCTCAGTGTTAAAACCCATTAACAAGAACAGTTTTAGTCTTGGCTCAGAGTCAGAACCCAGTAACTAGAACAGGTTTTGTCTCAGCTCATTGGCAGAACCCAGTGACTAGAACACTTTTTTGTCTTGGCTCTGTCAGAACTCATTAACTAGAACATTTTTTTGTCTTGGCTTAGTGTCGAACCCAATAACTAGAACATTTTTTGTCTCAGCTTGTGTCAGAACCAAGTAACTGGAAAAGTGTTTGTCTCAGCTTGTGTCAGAACCCTGTAACTAGAGCAATGTTTGTCTCGGCTCTGTGTCAGAACCCAGTGACTAGAACATTTTTTGGTCTTGGCTCTGTGTCAGAACTCAGTAACTAGAACATTTTTTGTCTTGGCTTAGTGTCGAACCCAATAACTAGAACATTTTTTGTCTCAGCTTGTGTCAGAACCAAGTAACTGGAAAAGTGTTTGTCACAGCTTGTGTCAGAACCCTGTAACTAGAACATTTTTTGGTCTTGGCTCTGTGTCAGAACTCAGTAACTAGAACATTTTTTGTCTTGGCTTAGTGTTAAACCCAGTAACTAGAACATTTTTTGTCTCAGCTTGTGTCAGAACCAAGTAACTGGAAAAGTGTTTGTCTCGGCTCATTGTCAGAACCCTGTAACTAGAACAGGTTTGTCTTGGCTCTATGTCAGAACCCAGTAACTAGAACATTTTTTGTCTCAGCTCAGTGTTAGAACCCAGTAACTAGAAGTTTTTGTCTCAGATCAATGTCAGAATCCAGTAACTAGAACATTTTTTTGTCTCAGCTCAGTGTCAGAACCAAGTAACTTAGAACAGATTTTGTCTCTGCTCAGTGTCAGAACCCTGTAACTTTTTGTCCAGTCCATAACTACTAGATGTGTCAGAACCCAGTGTTCCAGTGGGTGAAAACATTTGGTTTATGCAGACACTTTCCTTAACAATTCTGTAGTAAATTCCCAATATTCTGATATTTAAAAATAAAATGGGGAAGATTAAGGGCATGTCAATGAACCTTTCTTTATACCTTTGTACTAATTTAAATTTTAGTGAATATAAAAACACTACACTATTTTCAGATTTCATTTATCATCAAAATTGACAGCTATATAGCACCAGGTAAATGAGTAAATCAGTTCTTTAGGTGAAACAATCAGGCTTCTGGTTGATTAATACCTGGATAAAATGAGTCAGATTATTAGTATACAGTTGGGAATCATGCAGAGGGAGTTTGGGGTTGGGGTTTCAGTCTAATTCCTAATGTTTAGTTTAACTGATATTAAATTGGCCTTTTTAACCTAAAAGAAACCACCCAACTTCCCTAACCTTCTGCCTTCCCTGAATTGCATCCTTGAAAACTTTTTTATCTTTTATCTGCCCTTGTGTACATGTATAGTTATAGCAAAAGACTCTTTAAGTGATGAAAGCAGTTTTAAATTATCCATCCCCCTGCATCTCTGTGTGTGCTGTAAATTTAAACTCCATGAAAACCTGCCTCCTTATGAATGAAAAAAAAAATCAATACTTGTACCCAATGGTTGACATTCCATTCTGTCCTATGTTTGGATCACACTTCACCTCATTCAACCCAATGACCTACTTGGAGCCCCATTTCACTTGTGTTGAAAAGTCCCAAAGCAAACAAATGCAGAAGATTCAGTGGAATTCCACGTTTTAAATAGCTTCAACTCATTACACTCATCTTATCGCTAGGTCATTGTGACCAATCTAGCAATGGATTGTCAGCAGTGGTGAAATACCATATGACATGGCGGGTGGATTATAATATTCTTTTACATTGATAATGACAGATAATGATAGAAGACTAAGCAATAAATGACTTCGCCTCATCGAGGAAGGGTATGTAAAAAAATATAGATTATCATTTTTAAATAGAGATAGTTTTATGTTTATGACTGGTTATTTTATTTACAGTCTGTTTACAAATGTCATGACTAGGTTTCCCTCTAAAAAATTTCTGTTGTAGCCAAAATATGAGTACCGTAATATAATTAGGGCCGAATATCATGATGCCAGACACTTAGAGTAATCAATTTTGATACCCAGTTTTTGTCTTATCTATAACTTAGCTTAACACACACACACACACACACACATCTTTCCATCCATTAATGCTTCTAGTAACCAGCATGAAATTTTACAAATAACTGATGCCACTTGTATTGATAAATTGCCTCTTATACGTACACAGATGTGTATTGTACAAAGTTTACCTTTTAATGTCTCAATTTGACAGAATTAGTGTCCTTTTCCATCAGTATTTCATCTCTACAATAACAGATCTTTGTAACCAGCATAAGTCAGGAATCATTTAGCAGAGTTATGGCCCTTGAAAATTAATGTTTTATCTTGACTGGAATGTAACTGACATAACAGGAGAACCATTCAACACATTCTTGGACAAATTCGTATGAGCATGGCATTTTGTAGTTTCCTAGAATTTACGCCAATTATAAAATATGAAATCTTTATCTGGAAGCAGGCTTCTTGTGAAATGCAGTAAACTCATTTCAGAATATTGATCACAAGGCCTTTTAAGGGACTAGTCCTTTATTTCATACATGGCACATAATAGTCTGGGTTGTGGGGAGCATGGGTCCAGGAGGCACTGCTCTGTGTGGGGAGTATTGGGGCTTTGAAACCCATGATCTTCACTTTGACCGTCTTTATCCACCCTGAAGAAATTTTAATTTTAAATTTTAAAACATTTTTGTTTCTTATAGAAGTGTGCATAAAATTCGTTTTGACAGTTTATATGTTGGATAGGGTAAAGGATGGTTTATCTTAGTTTCTTTTCCTGTTCATAAGGAAAATAATGGTCAGTTTCATTGATATGGAACCATTGCAATACAATTCTAGTTCTTCCATTTAAATAAATATCTCAGAATTACTTAGCTGATTAAAAAATATTGAAAAACGTTCTCACAAAAACGTGTTGAAAATCCAATTTGCCTTGTGATAGAATAATAAGTAAATTAAGAAAATTGGTTTTTTAAATAATAAATACACAAACAAACATCAACAATAATCAGCCTAAGAAAAAGATATATATGTCGCAGGTTCAAACCCCGGCCGAGTCATACTGAAGACATAAAATTGGTGCTAGCACCTGCCTCACTTGCTGCTCAGCATTAAGAGGTTAGTGTTAGGATTGGTTGCCTTGTGACTGGATAATGTGACTGGGTAATAATAATAATAATAATAACAATAAGAAGAAGAATACAAATAATGATAATAATAATAATAATAATAATAATAACAATGATAAAAACTTTATTTAGAGAAAGTAACTCAGCTAGTTACAGAACTAATCTACCTTGAGGCCTTCTGTCTATTATGTACAATATATAGAGTACATACAGCATGATGTGAAGAATCTGGCTTGACACTAAATAATTAAGTAATTTTAAACATCAAAGTATCAAACCTGGAACACATGCACAGACATCTGTGAAAACATAAACATATATAAAATATATCATCCTGTGTTGAAAATTTCAACTGTGAAAATGATGCAAAATTACAGAAAAGCAGGCAGTATTTATATCACTAGAACTTTTCAATTGTCTAAAGATTTCATCCATTTAGGACACTGATTATGAAAAGAACAATTCCTTCGTTGGCCTTGGTATAACGTAATTTTTTACTTCTTATGGACCTTAAATTTGGAGTACCATCAGCATCTCTTTGACTGCTCTGGTGGCCTAGTGGCTAGAGCATCCGCCTCAGAAGTGGGAGGTCATGGGTTCGAACCCAGGCCGAGTCATACCAAAGACTTTAAAAAATGGTACTAACAGCTGCCTCGCTAGGTGCTCAGCATTAAGAGGTTAGTGTTAGGACTGGTCGGCCTGGTGTCAGGATAATGTGACTAGGTGGGACATCATGCTACATGTCTGCAGCATGATGTCCCAGTGCTAGACATCACTATAAACTACCACACTGCAGACATCATAGCGATATGACTGAAAAATTGTTAAAGCTACGTTAAAAATCCTAATCACACACACACACATACACACACAGCATCTCTTTGGTGAAAGATATTGCTTAGATAGACAGGACATTGGCTTTTCTGGATACTTTATACATCAGTTTGGCCTTTCTTAGAAATACTTTCCTGTATTGTTAAAATGTTTATATAATTCATTCCATCCTGGAAATTGTCTATACATTGATCTTGAATTGAATGGCAAGCCCTCTTTTTGAGTCTTAAAAGAGTTATGTTTGAGTTAGTGGCATTACCTCAAATTATATTACATTAGTCCAGATATGGCTGAATATAACTTTTATAAAAGATGACCGTATACTGAAGACGAATGTATGTTTTGATTTTTCGCAGTAGCCAAAGAAAGGAATTAACCTTTTTTGAAAAATGTTTAATGTGAATCGACCAAGTATGATTGTTATCTATGAATACACCAAGAAATTTATCATGAGAGGTCATATTAAGGCTCACTTTGTCAAATAGAACCTGGAGTTTGTCGCTATCTAGCTTTGCTAATTTTTGTTATGTTGTAACCTGTAGGGCTTTTGATTTGAAACATGATGCTACATGTCTGCAGCATGATGCCCCAGTGCTAAAATCACTATAAACTGCCATACTGCAGACAGTGTCACAATATGACTGAATTTGTTTTAAAGCTGTGTTAAAAATCCAATTCACACACACACACACACACAGAGTAAACCATAAATGTGCTTTCTTGCATTATTTTTGGATTATGTTTTGTATAAAATGCAGACAAATATTGATACATGATAAAATTACTACAAATTATGCTTCATTGTGCATATTTTTGATGGAATTTTATGGATTTACTGTTATGGATGCAGTGAGATTTAACAATGAGCATGTGTATCTATATTCCATCTATTCATGCTGTACGTTTATTCACCAATGTATGGTTCTGTATTTAAAATCAAGTGGTAATTGTGCCATTGAAATCCCGGTAATAACCATCACTTTAACAGGAACTGTGTTATAAGGAAGGGTCTTATAGTGAGGAAGTGCTGTCACAGAAATGGCAGAAACATGCCATTTACTAAATATATTTATACAAGATAACAAACATGTGATTGACTAAATATATTTATACAGGATGACAGTAATATATCATTGAGTAAATATGTTTATGCAAGATGACAGAAACATATCATTGACTCAACATATTTATACAGGATGTCAGAAACATGTCATTGAAAAAATATTTATACAGGATGGCCAAAGCATATCATTCACTAAAAATATTTGTACAGGATAATAAAGGGTAAATTTATTCTCCCAAGTGGTGCATATATGTTTATATAGCAGTTTAAAATTCAACCATTTGATCAAATTCAAAAAATATACATTGTTGAAATTTATCAAACGGTTGAATTCTAAACTATGGTTTGTTACTGGTATGTAATCTAGCTATGCAAGTTATGTTGTGATTATCCAATATACATAACAGCTACAGTGTTGAAATGCAATCGATCATGTTCACTACATGGGGCATAATCACATGAATAAATAGAATTGATAACCCTTAGAATATCAGTGTCATCTCAGCAATCTGTCAAATCATTATATCTTTATTAGGTGGCTGAAGTGATATTTAGGAAATTTGACTACATTAGCATGGTAAAATATGAATACCTTACCATAATTGGACCATAATTTCTTCATATAAATGTCATTGTTGATGAGATGTTAATTGTGTCTTTTTCAAGGTGTTTAGAAGTGGGGTCAGGATTAGAAGTGGTGTCAGGATGAACTGAGTAAAGGAATGGCTTGCATCAAACTGTTGCAGGCCCACTCACACTGATATTGTTAAGTCTTGCTGATACCTTAATTAGTATGCTTTTTTTTTCTTAACGAGCTTTTGCAAAAGTTGTTGTAGGGCTTAACGCCATTTTTCAGCACACGATAGGCTATACATGGCACCCAGTATTAATGGTGGAGGAAGAACCCAGGAAAACCCCGGAAAGAACCACCGACCCACGAGAAACTAATGGCAAGCTTTCTCACATACCCACATTTGCTGAATCCGAGACTTGAACCCACGCAGACAGAGGTGAGATGGCAGTGATCCGTAATGGAGAGCGCTTTAGACCACTCGGCCACACTGGGCCCCCTTTTGCAAAAGTAGGGAATAACTTAATTCAGGTCAGGATGAAGTACATGTGCCTGTAGAAAGTTTAAAACTACGCATAAAATATATTCAAATTGAATTACGTACATGTGTATGTATAAAGTTTAAAACTCTCAGTCTACACATGCCCCAACTGTAGTACGTAAAATGAGCCAGTCAAAAGGTTTTGTACATTCAGAGTGAATCACATGCACCTGTAGAAAGTTTAAGGCCCAAGTAAGTTGTTGTGGGTTTAATGCCAATTTTAAGTGCATGATATGGCGGCCAGTATAACTGATCAAGAAAGAACCTGGGCAAACTCTGGAAAGAACCACTGACCCATGAGATTCGTTACCCAGGCAAGCTTTCTCACATACTTACAATGGCCTATTCTAAGACTCGAACTCACGTGAGATAGGAGTGATTGGTAATGGCCATCACATTAGACCATTTGGCCACTTGGGGTCATAGCCCAATTCTGCACATAAGTATATTCCAAATGAAGTCATTGTGAATGTTGAAAGTTTTAAACCCATGCACACACATGTATTGTTTTTTAAATATAAAGATTATGTGATCTAACCAATGTACATGCTTGTGTTTAATTTTACATATGTTTGTATTCATGAAAAATGACTCATGCATGACTCATGCATCTTCAAATTTGCTGCTTTTGACAGAATTCCTGTGGGTCCTCAAATCCTGGAAATGTTTTTGAATTTAAAATATAAATTTCAGGGGTCTAGAAAAGTCATGGAAGTTCTCAAAACCTTGCAAAGTTTTGGAAAAGTCATGGAATTTCTGAGAGTGGAATCAAAAAGAAATTGATTACTGCTAATTTCATAGAGCACTAAAAAACTTGTTTCAACATGACATAATTATGACCAAAGAAACATTCCTTGTGTATTGTGAAAAGGTTTTGGAAAAGTCATGGAATTTGTTTTTGTTAAATCTGCAGGATCCTGGTTTTGAATATTATTAATTTTGGGGGCTTCGAGGCATTGAGGATTGGTTTTGAATATTATTAATTTTGGGGGCTTGGAGGCATTGAGGATTGGTTTTGAATATTATTAATTTTGGGGGCTTGGAGGCATTAAGGATTGGTTTTGAATATTATTAATTTTGGAGGCATTGAGAACTGGTTTTGAATATTATTAATTTTGGGGGCTTGGAGGCATTGAGGATTGGTTTTGAATATTATTAATTTTGGGGGCATGGAGGCATTGAAGATTGGTTTTGAATATTATTAATTTTGGGGGATTGGAGGCATTGAAGACTGGTTTTGAATATTATTAATTTTGGGGGCATGGAGGCATTGAAGACTGTTTTTGAATATTATTAATTTTGGGGGCATGGAGGCATTGAGGATTGGTTTTGAATATTATTAATTTTGGGGGCTTGGAGGCATTGAGTATTGGTTTTGAATATTATTAATTTTGGAGGCATTGATGATTGGTTTTGAATATTATTAATTTTGGGGACTTGGAGGCATTGAGTATTGCTTGGAAGTGAAGAAGCAAGTTGTCACTGATTACTAAACTGCATTACCTTTAAAACTTTGTATATAATTGAATTAATTTGAAGATGGACAAATGAAGGCCTTGAAAGTGCTTGAATTTGAGGATGGCAAAATGAAGGCCTTAAAGCATGCTTGAATTTGAGGATGGCAAAATGAAGGCCTTGAAGCAATGCTTGAATTTGAAGAATGCAAAATGAAGACCTTGAAAGTGGTTGAATTTGATGAATGCAAAATGAAGGCCTTGAAATGTGCTTGAATTTGAGGATGGCAAAACGAAGGCATTAAAAGTGCTTGAATTTGAACATAGAAAAATGAAAGCATTGAAAGTGCTTGAATTTGAGGATGGCAAGAAGGAGGCATTGAAAGTGCTTGAATTTGAAGATAGCAAAATGAAGGCCTTGAAAGTGCTTAAATTTGAAGATGGCAAGCTTTGGGTCTTGAAAGTGACAATCTGAGGATGGAAAAATCAGGCCTTGAAAGTGACTGATTTTGAAGATGGCAAAATCAGGCCTTGAAATTGAATTTGTAGATGGCAAAATCAAGGTCTTCCAAGTTCTTGAATTTGAAGATGGCAAAACCAAGGCTCTGAAAGTACTTGAAAATAAGACTTTTATTCAAAAGTGCTTCAAAGTCCATGACTTTTTGGAGGAAGGTCTCCTGGATGAATGGCAGCAGCCTGTAGCTAGCCTCCAGCACAGCTGGGGAATATCAATGCAGGATGGAAATAGATAGATGTGGGTGAATTTTCTTGCTAGCTGTTTCATCTTCTCCACCATAGATAATGCAGTCACCACTTTGTTTTTCTATGATAGAGATGCTGATGCATCAGAATGGCTTATCTCAGTGTGCATAATCATGAAGTTGTCCTCCTTTTCCAAGACTTCTGTCCATAGTTTGATTACTTTTACACCAATGGAGTTTTACTTGACCTAAAAGAGAACACATTATAGTACATGTTACATGGGTCATGTATGTGCATTTACTTATTTTAAATTAAATATAAATTGTTCTTTTAAAATTTAACACTAATTTTCTTTAATCAAAGTCTAATCAATCCAGATTATTGAATGCTCTGCACCTTAACTGTCACCAAGAAACTTTCAGATGAAAATCATCTATCGCTGTGGACTTTTACAGTGGTGGCCATATACTAAACTTAGGTCAAAATAAGAGTGCATCGAGTGGAATCGTCTCAGTGGAGGGTATCACAGATTTGTTTATCAATATGCACAGCTTTCATTGTGACATCACAGCTCATGATATTCAGTCCGAATTGTACTGGATCACACCTTTAGGTTCATTTCGTCCAAAAATGTCTACATACTTTAACATTGATTTTGCCATATGCACCTATTGGGGCATCTAAATAATGAACTTCCAAAGGAACATGGATATATACAAGTCCAAAAAAGTGAATACTTGCCACTTAAAGGTATGTAGAATCAATTTCTAAAAGATGACACCCATTACTGAAATAGTCGGTGTTGAATGCCTACATGATCCATGTGACTTGTACTATTGTTGGAACTTAGAGAAAATCTTTAACCAGAAAAAAATAGTTAACATGAACCTATTCCTACATGTGTGACATTTGTTATTGTTAATAAACTTCTGTTCATTCATGTTAGCTTCACATATGATAACCGTAGCTCAGCAAATTTTGGCATAAGCATCCCTATATATAGATTGTTGTTGTTGTTGTTATTGTAGGCTAAGTGCCTTTTTTCAGCACATGGTTGGCTGTACATGGTGGTCAGTATATCTGGTGGATCAAGAACACAGTAAGAACCACCAACCCACAGAAGTTACTGGCAAGCTTTCTCATATGCTCATGTAGGCCGGGCCTGGGACTCAAACCTACACAGACAGAGGTGAGATGTCAGTGATCTGCAAAGGTGGGCACTTTAGCCCACTTTTAGATAAAATTGACAAATTCGTTTCTCACAAAAGGATTTCATCATTTCAACAATCACATTGTATAATATACAGCACAATCTGACTCATAATGTGCTTAGATAGTGCTAAGGTATAGCACACCCTCCCATTTCAGGGATATAAAAAAATGCTCGAAACTTATTGGTTTCATTCATTGATTTATAATTTCTAACCAGATTGTTGCCAAGGGGTCCCTAACACTGTTGAATTATTGCCATTGCAACACAAACAGATTAGCTACTGATGTAAACAAGCAAACAGACTGCTCACTGTCCATTTCTGGTTTATAGAATAGCCTATTTCACTAAAAGTTGTCGTCTACATTCAATTTTTTCAATATCTAGTTTTAATATTTCTAAAACAAATTGGACAAATAATACCTATACCAGTTTTAATAGAGTGTGCTTTGTGCCGTTGTTGGATGGTAAAGGGGGTATGGCAGTATTTCGACACTTGTGGGGGGGGGAGTAGGATGGCAGTGTCGAAACAGCTTTATGTTTTCCCTTGTATATGCACAGTGCATTCTAGCATGTACTCCTGCTGCAAACTCATTGCTCTGATTCTATCTTCTGTACAAAATCAAAATGGCTGCTGATGGAGTTTAATTCCTTCTAAACATATGTGAACTTCATGATGAAACAGCTGTTGAAGACAGGTGGGTTTTTTATACCCCACTCCAGCATGCTAGACTGCCGCCAGAACTAGGATACAGTTGAGGGAGGGCTGGAATTTTTTTTTATAAGCATACAGTTCATTCATGGGTCATACATTTGAGTGATGGAGAGGGTAGAAATAACAGTGAAGTACATGTCTGTTTGAAATTACCACAATGCAGTCTTATGCCAGATGGCTGTCAGTACCATCAACTGTATACTGAAGGTGTTCTGTTTGTAAATGACCCACTCCATTGGAATGTGCATTTCATGCAGGTGTGTTGAATGAAATCTCTTTATAGCCCCATAAAAAGATAACAGTGAAAACAAAATCCTGGTTGAACTGGTTAATTTTCTTGCTGTGACCTCAGATATGTAATTACTGTGAGACCCATTTATTGCCAACTGCTGCTATTGAATGAGTACTATTTCTTGAATTATTTTTCATTACTGAAATAACGAGTATAAAAAAGGCATATTGCTTCACTGAAGGAGTTCATGATACATAGTTTTTCATTTCTGAAATTTTATCCAAAAAAAGTTAAATTATGTATAGTTTTGCAGATGCACATTTGAATTGGGTCTCAGGCTGAGGTACACACGTTTATCAGAGTATATTATAATTAACTACACTGCAATTTAGAACAAAAGATTATACAGGGAAACAGCTATGTACATGATAGTCTTGTACACAACCATCATGTACACAGTTTTGACAGGCTATGTACAATGAACATCATGGCACACAGTTTTGACAGGCTATGTACATGAACATCATGACGCATAGTTTTGACAGGATACATAGATCACTGCCATCTAGACAGTTTTGACAGGCTATGTACATGAAAATCATGGCACACAGTTTTGACAGGCTATGTACATGAACATCATGGCACACAGTTTTGACAGGCTATGTACATCAACATCATGACACACAGTTTTGACAGGCTATGTACATCAACATCATGGCACACAGTTTTGACAGGCTATGTACATCAACATCATGGTGCATAGTTTTGACAGGATACATATATCACTGCCATCTAGACAGTTTTTACAAGCTATGTACATGAAAATCATGACACACAGTTTTGACAGGCTATGTACATGAACATCATGGCACACAGTTTTGACACATGCACATCACTGTCATTCACACAGTTTTGACAGGCAATGTACATGAACATCATGGCACACAGTTTTGACACATGTACATCACTGTCATTCACACAGTTTTGACAGACCATGTAAATGAACACCATGTACACAGTTTTGATAAGCTTTATAAACTACAGTCACATGTTTTGACAGGCTTATGCATGCACAATTCTGTTTTATATACTTTTCACCTGTTACTATCAGGACCTTGTTTCAAATGAAGTGTCTGAAGTTTATGTATAATTTTGCTTAAGTTAATATGAAACATGTCCATGTAGATTATTCATATTACATAACCTAGTGAATCCCAACCTTTTTTGGCCAAAACCCTAAACAAATACTTTTTCTGAGCTTCATGACCAAGTTTCCACATTTTTAAAAGTTTTATCACCCTAAAAATGTCCTGGCAACTCTCTAGAATGTCCTCTCAACCCTGATTTAGGTCATGACATTGAGGATGGGAACCGCTGACATAATCGGTGTCAGATTTTGTTTCCAAATATAAGAAGAGGCGAATAGAAACCTTTTTTTAATGAATTATATATAATTATTATATCAGTGATGCCTTCATATATACACTACTGTAACTAACAACAGAGAACATTTGAAAACGTTAGTGCAACAAAAAATGTGCTTGTTTTTTGAACAAGAACAAACATTTACATGATGGTAAATGTTTGGTAAAAATATATACCTTGTATAGTTTTGTGGAAATTGTGATAGATGCCTGTCTTAGATTTATGACCAGGGTACTGAGGTTTCTAAAACAATATATTTAACAGTCAAGTTAATAGGTTTGGTCGACCATAACCAATTTGTACACACATGCATAAAATATTCAGTTGATCAGGTCAGACTCCATCTTGGATTTTTCGTGTCCCTTTGTTACAATATGTGTTTTTTTGGTCTAATGATTTATGAAATAACATGTTTTGAAAATTCTGATTGGACCAGTATATTAGTAATATTTATGATGCATTATTGACATTTCACTCCATGTAGAGCTTGTTATTTATTCATATTTCTTTCTGCTCATTTTCAACTTGCTCCATACATATTTTCACAATGTGAATAAGGCAAAATGTTAAAACCAAATTAACATGAATATGGATCAAGTTAAAATCTGCACACAGTGCTAAGTACAGTTATTATATCTGCACACAGTGCTAAAGTATAGTTATTATATCTGCACACAGTGCTAAAGTACAGTTATTATATCTGCACACAGTACAATTATTATGGATATTTTTCCTTGTGAAACCCAGTTGAATTTCAACCTTGAAACTCCTTCCTGGACAGCAGCAGTCCATATGCAGTGTTTTATTTATAAAGATATAACACTTGTTGTAAATCATGGGAATTCTCAGATTTAGGTATCTCAAGTGTGTGTCATACTTTACAGGTATATACTGAGATTTTCATAGATATATCGATTTCGTGTTCAGCAAGGACAGCAGCTGCTGCACTTGAGCTGAAAAGAGAATACATTTATCCTAATATAAAACGTGCTTAGTTAGCTATGATTCCAGTAGCATAATGTAGCAATGTTCAACCAAAATTACACCAGACAGACTTAAAGCCAAGAATGACAATGCAAATACATAAACATGTAGCACATATTGTTTCCCAATTACATTGGAATGGATTAAATATAGATTTTGCTAAGTTGTTTTTGCAACAATTAGAAATGTCAAAATTATTTTTGTTCTGTTTTTATTTCTTTATAATTATATTGTTCAGCAGTAGAAGTCTGTACCATTTTATCCGTATTATCTGTACAATTTATATGTACCATTTTATCTGTACAATTTATATGTACCATTTTATCTGTACAATTTATAGGTACCATTTTATCTGTACAATTTATATGTACCATATTATCTGTACAATTTAAATGTACCATTTTATCTGTACAATTTATATGTACCATTTTATCTGTACAATTTGTATGTACCATTTTATCTGTACAATCTATATGTACCATATTATCTGTACAATTTAAATGTACCATTTTATCTGTACAATTTATATGTACCATATTATCTGTACAATTTATATGTACCATTTTATCTGTACAATTTATATGTACCATTTTATCTGTACCATTTATTAATACCATTTCTCTGTGCTATTTTGAAGGAGTTGATTCATTTTCTCAAAATTATTTAAGAGATGTAAGATTGCACACATGCTGGAAGTTGTAGATAAACAAAAAAACAGCAAAACATGTTTCATTACTTTCAAATGGCCCAAACATTCAATACTTCCAGTACTTTGATAGATGCCTTTTCCTGGGTTTATTTTAGATCAATGGCCATATCAGAATCTGCCATTTGTAATAAGGCATATTGGAATAAAATCAGCACATGCAAATAAACATTTTCTGCTCATTTTATTTAACTTGGTATTTAAATAAGTTATTTTCATTGTCATCCACATGCAGCCTTTGAAACTGATAGCAAAACCTATAAGTAACTGATCGTTTTGGCTGCCAGTGACAACATCTGAAGGGATCTATTCCTGTCTATGGCTAAAACAAACAAAAACAATTTTTTTGTCTTCTTGTATCAGCGCATTCTAGATTTAAATAGAAGTCATGGCATGTAAAATTCAAACCATTCAAAAAATTAGTTTTATCTGATCATGGCTTCATGAGCTCCACCCAGTCCTCAGGATAAACTTAAGTGTGGAAATACTCATCTCAGTGATTAAAGTCAAAATGTAATAAACATCAATGTTTTGTTTACTGTCTGAAACAGAAATATTCTGGAAATGCAGAGATTTCATACCTGTTAAGCAGAAAGAAGGATTTATTTTTAAAAAATTCCAAAAGTCATAGAGAGAACCATTGTCATATGTTCAGATGGCAGATTAAACCACTGTAATACACTTTCTTAATTGTACCTAAATTTATGTTTGGTGCTGAGTTAAGGATTCTCACAGTTTTAAACGAACATTAAAAGTAAATCAAACAGTAAAACTTTCTGAAGTATTCACAGTTTGGCTATTAGAAAAAGAGAACTTTGACTGGTATCCAATTCTTGCTCTCAGACTAGTATTCAGTCATATAGATCCAGACTGTTATCAGCCCAGCTGGCAGTCTGTGATTTATTCTATCCTTTCGGCTTTATCAGGGATGGAATCAGATGGAGGCCAGTGGAAATCAGGTTTCTTAAAATTCAGTGATCAGTTGTAAATTCCCAGTTCACTTCTGCTCTGGAGCCTGACTGCAGCAGCTGTTTAGGAATGAATCATTTTGATATTATGTATGCATGCATGTCTATGACATGATCTTTATGTCCTCATGTGGACTGAATTGGGAGATGATATTCCCTTTCTGTGTGCAGTTGAGAGTTTTAAAATGAGATGAATAGCTAGAGGGATATACCTGAAGCTGAAGGTGAGATATGGACATGAATGGAAAAGGGTGAGAAAATATGGGACATGATAGAGTGAGAGAATATGGGACATGATGGAGTGATTCCTATTTTTAGTGAGGATATAGTTTCATCAGTCATCACTCAGAATGAAAGACTTTTTGAATTATTTTTTTTCTTCATAATATGTACATGACTGATGTATAAACCATAAGATAAGCTAACTTTAGGAATGATAAAAAAAATGTCAGGTACTGTGTGCTGATTTTGATTTTGAAGTCTCATGTCATTGTCATTTAGTGCATACCAATAAAGATAAATCTTATAGTACATGTAGTCACATATGAGATGAAAAGAAAGGAAGAGCTTGAATTGATTGCTGGATAAGAGAATACATAGTTAGAAGCTCAAAAATGGAAAAATAGACAGCATCTTTGCTAACCAAGGTTTTGATAGACTAACAGATTTATCTCTTGAACTGCATGAACAATAATTAAAGCTTATTTAGGTTTTGAAATGAATGATCAACTAACAACAAATCTGCATGATTTGAGAATACTTAATGTATCCACGTAAATATTTGCCAAACAGTATGCATTGGTCCTGTGTAATTACCATGTAGATAATAGATCTGTAGGTCAGTGTAACTTTTAGAGAAATCCACATGGTTGATAATATAAATGATTGCCTTCTATTTCCTAGCAGACCTGTAACACTAACAGTAATCTCACATTAATTAGGTCTGTAACACTAACAGTAATCTCACATTAGTTAGGTCTGTAACACTAACAGTAATCTCACATTAGTTAGGTCTGTAACACTAACAGTAATCTCACATTAGTTAGGTCTGTAACACTAACAGTAATCTCACATTAGTTAGGTCATTGGCAGTTATTGCCATGTCATCCTAAAACTGGTGATACCCATCAAGCCAGTTTTTCAGAGCTTGATTAATTGATCCAGAAAGTTGACCAGGCCCTTTTGAGAGCAATTTGATTGATCCAGAAAGTTGTCCAGGCAGCTTTGTGTGCAAGTATGATTGGACAAGAAAGTTGACCAGGCAGTCATGAGAGCAATTTGATTGGTCCAGAAAGTTGACCAGGCAGTCATGAGAGCAATTTGATTGGTCCAGAAAGTTGACCAGGCAGTCATGAGAGCAATTTGATTGGTCTAGAAAGTTGACCAGGCACTCTTGAGAGCACATTGATTGGCCAGGATAATTATAAATAGAGAGGAGCCGGCTCACTCAGTACATGTGACTTTTGGGATTTGTCGTCGTTGTTGTTGTTCTTGTAGGGTTTTCATGCCATTTTTCAGCACAAGATAGGCTTCATATGGCGGCCAATATGAATGGTGGAGGAAGAACCCGGGAAAACCCCGGAAAGAACTATCAGCCCATGAGAAGCTACTTACAAGCTTTCTCAGACTGTTGGGATTTCAAAGTTGCAAATATGTGTTACAAATCAAATGTAACTGATAAATAAAAAGCTAGTATTCATTCCCCATTTGTCAAAACTTGCTTTCAGTAATAAGCATTCACATAATTAAAGTTGTTAAATAAAGGCTAGATGATTGAAACTGTATGTGTCTTTGTAATAGAATCATGCTGTGCATCCCAAATAAAGGTGAGGATGGAATTAGTCAGATTAGAACATTAAGCATTACAAAACTGAGCACAAACTCTGTCTCTGTGTTTTTGACTTGCCTACATTTAAATACCTTGCAAACTTTAGCTGAATTAATTGAGCTTATGTGGGGCATCAGGCAAGTGGATTTGTCTTGCCCTGTTCTGTCCAGGATTTCAGGCAATGTAGAATCACCTAGAAGCAGGTTTGAGTGAACAAAACCATACCGTAAAGTGTAAACATGTCCTCTCAAGATTGTGATTCCGGTTGGCCATCTGCCTGTTACTCATTGCCGACCTTTGCACTTCCCCCATGTTTGAAAAAAAAAATCACATTAAATATGTAAGCTTTAAAAAAACGACTTGCCTACCCTAATTCTGAAACCAATGTGATTGGAAACACATATTTTTTCGGGGGGGGGGGAGGCTTAATTGGTCAGATTGATATTGGTGGCAGTATCAGCAGCATGGATGTATCTTCTTGGGGCTTATTGGACAGGTCACCAACAAACCAGTTTTTGAATGAGCAAGATCATACTGTAACATGTTCTGTCAGGTCCTCGTCTCTCTAACCCGGGGGTTTATTAGACAGATTGGTTAATTCCAGGGTGGCCAGTACCAGCGTTCCCTCTAAGTGAATGGTAGATGTGTGTGCTATATGCGCTGCATTGTGCAAGCATTACGGTGACTTTAGCATTAACGTTGGATTGAATATTCGGTAATTTTGATCTGCTGCACGTAGAACAATTCATCTGCATGGGAATATCTGAGCAGTTGTGTGGCCATGCTTGCACGCAGCTTAGAGGAAACGTTAGCCAGTATGTATGCATCATCATTATCATCTAGACAGTGTTTTCCCTTTACCCTCACCAAGGTGTGCTTTTTGTTTAATCTGACCCCAACTTGCAACACCAAAGGGATTTGTGACTGAAAATCCATAGATTAAGTTTTTCATACAGTTCATTTCAAGTAAAAGGTAGAAAAGATCATTTGGTTATGCACCAACTGTATTCATGAAAAAGTCATCATGAGTGCTGCAAACTGAAACAATAATAAACTTTGAAGTACAAGATCTTTCAACGTAGCAATACATTTACACAAAGGTTTCAGTCAAATATATAATGTCTGATTTGTAATGTGCTTTCACAGAAGCAATGCATTTGGACACTGATGTTAAATAGATGTTGTATAATTTGTAATGTGCTTTCAAAGTAGTGATGCATTTGGACACTGATGTCAAATAGATGTCTAATTTGTAACATGCTTTCAAAATTACAGTTGATTCAGACATCGATGTCAGTCAAATATTTATAGTCCAATCTGTAACATGATTGCAAAGTAACAGTGCATTTAGACACCAGTGCCAGATATATAAATTGTAATTTGTAACATGATTTCAAAAGATCAATGCATAATTTAGACACAGATGTTAAATACTGTACTAAGTTCTTTCATTAATATAGAATATTTGCTGGTGGCACTTAAAACAAATATAGTAGTTGTTTAGCAACACATAAATTGAATATTAATTTTAACAGCTAAACCCAACATTGACAAATGCTTAAGCTTTTATGGTCATTCTTTTAAAATTTAAATTTATGGAAAGACATCATAATTGCCCTAAAGTTCATTTGTGGGTCACCGTAAAAATTTGAGCCCTCCACCCCATCCCTGCAATCATTTTGGATTTATAATATGTTTTGTACCTTTCATTATTTACCATTGTACTGGTTTTAGATGAACAGAAAAGGTCTTATGTAATCATACATTTCCTAGTCTTTAAATCAATACTTTCCTCTCATTGATAAAAGCCATTTTTTGTCACCAAGTCTGAATCATTCATTGCTTTGTAATATTGATTACCGTTGCCTTATCACTTTATGCCATTAAACCACAAAGACGTCTAACCCTTGTCCCTCAGTGAGTTTGATTAAGAGGGTATATTATTTATCCATGCCTGTATTTCAGTTTAAGGGGCTTAAAGTGATATCCATGCTTCTATTTCAGTTTAAGGGGCTTATAATGATATCCTTGCCTGTATTTCAGTTTAAGGAGCTTATAGTGATATCCTTGCCTGTATTTCAGTTTAAGGGGCTTATAGTAATACCCTTGCCTCTTTCAGTTTAAGGGGCTTAAAGTGATATCTGTGCCTCTATTTCAGTTTAAGGGGCTTATAGTGATATACTTGCCTGTATTTCAGTTTAAGGAGCTTATAGTGATATCCTTGCCTGTATTTCAGTTTAAGGGGCTTAAAGTGATATCCGTGCCTCTATTTCAGTTTAAGGAGCTTATAGTGATATCCTTGCCTGTATTTCAGTTTAAGGATCTTATAGTGATATCCTAGCCTGTATTTCAGTTTGTGGCTTTTAATGATATCCTTGCCTCTATTTCAGTTTGATTAAGTGGCTTATAGTGATAACCTTCTCTGTATTTCAGTTTGATTAAGGGGCATATAGTGGTATCCTTGCTTCATGCATGCCTGAACATAGAGGTGGGGGTGGGGGTGCCACTTACCCCATCCCCCTCGGATTTCACCTCTAAACAGGTTTTGGCCTACATACGTAAAAATGTATAGCTGACTACTATATGTTTGCCCCAACCCACCCCAACCCAATTCTGTGGGTGCCCCTGCTATGCTTGTAATTCAGATCGATTAAGGACATGGATTGATATCCTTGCCTGTATTTCAGATTGATTAAGGACATGGATTGATATCCTTGCCTGTATTTCAAGTTGATTAAGGACATGTTTTGTTATCCTTGCCTGTATTTCAGGTTGATTAAGGACATGTTTTGTTATCCTTGTTTGTATTTCAGATTGATTAACTCATTATTCCCTGGAGGTTTGTCGCTTGAAATGCAAGTAGGAAACACATTTTATGGGCTATTTCTGAATACATCCTAATACATTGACTTCCATGTGATTTCCCATTAACCTAATGCCTATTTGTTAGAAACATCATTTTTCATAGGCAATTTTGCTTGCGCATGAGCAGAAAGGTAAAGGTTGGAGTTCATTTTTTTTGTTGGCTTAACAGACCCATCATTTTCACATCGAGACCACTCTTTAATCCAAATGCCCATCTTATCCTACTTTTTGCAAGGGTTCATCTGTCTGTTTGCAGTTCATACCGGTCTGCCTTAGGTCTGAGACCAAAAAGCCTAAAATCCGGACACAAAATCAGATTCAGCCCAAGGGCGAGTTTTACGTGGAAAAAAAATGGATCCAAAAAATTAGGGTTTTCCCTCTGTATTTTGTAGTGCTACTAGAACTTCCAGATTTTTTTATATCATTGTAGAGCTACATCTGTCTGCCTTTCTATAATACCAACCACTTTAGTGTATCATACATGACGTTGATGCTAACGAGATCGGCAGTAGGCTACTACTACCTCCTGCCGCATAAATTCGGCGCCAGGGGTTAGTGAGTTAAGGACATGTTTTGATATCCTTGCCTGTATTTCAGGTTGATTAAGGACATGTATTGATATCCTTAACTGTATTTCAGACTGATTAAGGACATGTATTGATATCCTTGCTTGTATGTATTTCAGATTGATTAAGGACTCGTATTGATATCCTTGCCTGTATGTATTTCAGATTGATTAAGGACATGTATTGATATCCTTGCCTGTATGTATTTCAGATTGATTAAGGACAGGTATTGATATCCTTGCCTGTATTTCAATTTTTGATTTCATTTTGTGACAATGTTACAATAGGCATTTATATTCCATGTACTATTTTTACATTACTTGTTCACTGCAACTGAAAGACTAAAGTGGCTTTCATAATTGCCATCCAATTAGTGGTGAGCCTAGAAGGACAATGATACAATTAGTTAAATCACAAGTTGACTTCAAAAGGAATCAAACAGTGCCTATTTTAAAACAATGCTTTTTTTGTAAGGTTAATATTTTTTTTAACCTTAGATTGATTTTGTGGCTTCCAATTTACTTAAACCGCCATAAATGCATGTTTATGTGAAAATCAATGATTGAACAGTATATACCCTGATAAAGCTGGATGATGGGTCCCAACCTAATGCACCCTGCTTACAATTTATTTATGTTTGTTGCTTTTAATGGCACTTTTAATGATTTATTGGTGATGTCATGCCCAGAAAATGAAAGCTTAATGCCTTTCCTAAGGTCACACCAGTACCCAAGATTTCAGTTTTAATATTTATATGAATTTTAATTTGACCCGTAAAACCTGTAATGTACCAGTACTCTAATGTGCTATACGACAATACCATATGCACAGGGATAAATCCAGGTGTTTCCTTCCTGTATGCATTTACCTGCAATTGAACAAAGGAATATTGTGCTTTAAGATCAATTACTGGTACGGTAGATATTACATTCTTTGAAACGAGTATAATGGGTGGATACTGCAGAATTCCTTATTCTGGGTTTTGTCCATGCATGTATGCATGCTTTTACGTATGTGTGCTGTGGAGAACAGTTGTCCTGCCTTTCAGGTATTGTTTCCATTTGAAAATGTGTTCGTTTGTAATTTTGGAGCATTTGTTAGACTTGAAATTATTAGACAGCATTGACAGTGCAACAAAGATGCGAATTATGATTTTTCTCCTCAGTTATTCACCATTTTGTATGACATTGAGGTGGCCTGTATTATTTATTTATTTTTATTTTTTATTTTTTATTATTTATTTATTTATTTATTTTTTTGTTTGGTTGTCTGCTATGTTTTGATTGACTGGTTGCTATCGCTGCTCTTGCTTTTTTCCATGTTATTATTTTGGCCTTGAATCTAAAAGGTGCATCTGTTTTTAACCCAAGTGATGCACTTGAGTCAGATTTGGCTTGTTTCTGGTTAACCTTAACATTGTTGACTTACATCGAATTGGTGATACATAGGTACTTAGATACAGTGTCAATTTTGTGATGAAGTGTAAATAGATTTAGTCTTTCCCTTCATAGGCTGGTTTCTTGGTCATTTCTCTAGCCTGTCAAAATTTTTACTGGTTTATGAAAACAGAAATGAACATAGGTTTAAATTACATCTGAGATCAGTCAAAGTTGTTAAGCATCACATTTATTCCAATTCAGCATCATAGGGCAGGTGATACCATGGTTGCCAGAATTTGGGTTAAAATAAATGTATCCCAAGATCTTTGAACCGTATGATCCCAATGGTAACATATTATGCCATTTTTGTACCTACTGTATGTCAACATATCAATCACAGATGACACTATGACCAGTCACTTGTTACAAGCTTAGAATAAACTTGTGTGTATTCACAGTGCATGTCGGAGTTGGAATTTCTGCCCTGTGAAATTATGCAAACTCTTGGAACATTGCTTGTGGGGATGATTATAAATGCTTGAAATGATCATAACTTGCATGACCTTTAGCAGCTGATCATCAGAAGGCCAGAGGGAATCTAGCTACCCTAAATTATGCTATAATAATTTGTTGGCTGTATAGGCTGTATGAAATATTCACAACACCTGATGTATCAGTCATATTGTAGAAATGGCCCTGACACATTTGAATTGGAAACGTTGGATTTTTAACGAGCCTTGGGTAAGTTGATGCGCTGCTCATATGATAATGTATGTTGGTGATAAGTTCTTCAGACTGTATGGGGCCGTCCATTTAGTATATACGCATGGAGGGGGTTAACCCAAATGCATAAGCTTGCGTATGGGGGGAGGGTCTACTGATAATGTACATGTGCATAGGAAATGGGTGTGTGTGTGAAACTTGGATAATAATTTATCAAATACGTAACCTGTTTGACTGTCAGCGTTTGAATTTTAGCAGACACTAGACAAACTTTTTAAAGCTACACAGCTTAATTCTTTGATGCAGCCAGACATTCAGCGTCAGGAGACTGTTTTATTAAACAAGTTAATATTGTTAATTCTTGATCGTTTCTGCATGGATTAAATTTGGCCATTCAGGTGGGAGTGGTGGTAAAAAAGTATGCATGTGTACAGGGAAGGGTCAAGCATTGCCATAATTTTGCGTACTTTATAAATGGATGGCCCCTATGCAGCAGGGGCATATTGATTTGGCCCTGACCATTTCTCCATCTGTACTAGAGGTGGATGGCAACAGCTATGTTGTATCGTGATCACTATCTTGTTTGCATCATGTAGGAATTTAATTTTTTTTTAAATTTCATTACTACTATTATTTTGATGGAATACTTTTAATTAGCAACAAACCTGCTATCTTAAGTGTCCACTAGTGTAGTTCATATTTTGAAGTAAAAATTTAAACACACTTCCAAGATATCACTAACAAGAAACTTCCTCCCCAGCTCGCACTCTACAGGCATAACAGATTTGTATAACTAGCAAAATATTACAGATACCTTGCTACTGGCTGTCAAGCCATAATCATTGCAAAAAGACACAAATAATATTCCTTTTCTTTCTTTCTTTTGAATATTCACAGTTCATTGATCTATAAACAACATTTATCATATTATTGTTGTTGTTGTTGTTGTTGTTGTGGGGTTTAACGCCATTTTTCAGCACACAATAGGCTATATATGGCGGCCAGTATTAATGGTGGAGGAAGAACCCGGGAAAACCCCAGAAAGAACCACCGACCCACGAGAAGCTACTGGCATGCTTTCTCACATACCTACATTGGCTGAATCTGAGACTCGAACCGGCGCAGACAGAGGTGAGATGGCAGTGATCCGTAACGGAGAACGCTTTAGACCACTCGGCCACTCGGGGCCCTCATATTATTGTGCCAGATAGACAACTAGGTGTGTGACAAGAAAAGAGGATGACACAAACAGCTGAATTATCCAAGTTCTCTTTCAAGGAATATGTACCTTACAGTTCTGGATTGTTAATGTGGGCCACTCACACAAAAATAGATAGATACATTACTCTGGGACCTAAGCACAGGATGTGCTGATGTCTATTTCTTTTACTAAAATAAGCATGTATATTGATTAGAATTGTAAAAAGCCAAGTTAGCATGGCATCTGCACGACAATGTTTTGCTTTGAATTAATTAAGTCCTGGATATCTTGTATGAAAAATTTGTACATTTGAAGGGTGTAAATTGTGATCATTTGGTTGAATTCTTTTATTGGATAAATCTTAGTCTAAGGTCTACACTTGCTGACTTAAGCTCATCCCCAGGAGAGGTTAGGGATGGGTAGCAGGGCAGACTGGTGAATATTTACTTTAGTAAATTGTTCATCATTCCTCTAATTTGAAATTTATTTCCATTTTCTTCATCTTTTTCATAATTATTTTTGTCATATTGATATCTCTGTTAAACTTAGAAGTCTCTCAAGCAACAGATTTCATCATCTTCTAGGATCCCCATTCTGCATTGAAAGTAAAGCAGAACTTTATTTGACAAACCAGTATTGTCCCAGATCTTGAAGAAACATGAATACGAACTAAAGTCTCAAAGAAGGATTCTATACTGTTGGCTGCCTTGTCACTTTGGCATTTTGGGTAATGAAAGGGAAGATAAAGCAGCCAAAGATACCTGCACTGTATACTCTGCAAATGTCCACAGAGAAATTCTTGCACTTTTTAAAGGAATATATTTTCTGCAAATTTTGATTGTACTTATTTCAAGGATTTTAAATTTTGATAGCCATGATTGTATTTGCATGCTGTTACACCCAACCAACCAACCAACCAACACACACATGCATGTGCATACACACACACACAGGGAGACACAATGACACCATGACTGTGGTTCACATGATAAAATCATGGCCAGAAGGGTACAGGTTTGAATTGTAGCAGAAACATATTTTGTCCATAGGCAAGGCACTTTACTCCAATCACCATGACACCTGATAAAGTAATTGTATTGCCATGAGATGCAGAAAGCAAACTGAACAAAACACTACTATTCTCCATGATTCACAAGTTCGAGAATTTGAACTATGTCATTGTGTGGTTGCAACATTCACTAACTGTTGTAACCTTCATATGGTAGGCAATATAACAATGGAGAATGACATTCCTGTGTGCTGTTTAGTAACCTGTATTGAGTATGTCAACAGCTTCATTGATAGATGACATGAAAGGTTGTACTGTATAAACCTTGGTAATATACAGTGTTCCCTCATTGTAATGGTCCTCATTATAACACCATTCATTTGTACAAGGCAAGCAAAGCCATGGATCCCATTTCATTAAAATGCAGAGAAACTCTGTTTAATGTCCTTCGTCATAAATATACTCAATGCCTTCCATTGTCAGTTATAATGAGGGAGTACATGTACATCATTATAAGGTGATCTCACTATAATACAGTATACTGTATGGCTTCCATGCACATCATTGTAATTCAGTAAAGGGTCTTTTCACTGTAAAGTGATATATCTGTACTCTGGTGCCCAATGACAGCAATATAATGAGGGAGTATTATATCATACACTTCATTGTAAGGTGGCTTCACTAAAAGGTAGTATACTCCAGAGTTCCCATGGACAGCATTATAATGAGGGAGTACTGTATTATACTCGTCATTGTAAGGTGATCTCACTATAAGACAGTACACTCCATGGCTTCCATGTACAGCATTATAATGAGGAAGTACTGTATCATAATTTTCATTGTAAGATGGTCTCACTATAAGGCAATATACTCCATGGTTCCCATGGACAGTATTATATTGAGGGAGTACTGTATCATGACTTTCATTTTAACATGGTTTCACTATAAAGCAGTATACTCCATGGTTCCCATGGACAGTAATATAATGAGGAGTACTGTATCATGATTTTCATTGTAACATGGTCTCACTATAAGGCAGTGTACTCCATAATTCTCATGGACAGTATTATAATGAGAGAATAGTATATGCTTCATTGTAATGTGATCTCACTATACAAAGGTATACTCCAATGGGTGGGTTTATAATGAGGGGCTAATGTATATTTTCCAGGACAGGATCAAAGGAAGCATGTAAAGCTGTATTAGTTGGGATGCACATTCTGATGTGAATGGGTTATTTTACAAAAGAAATTTAGAATGTGGTATAACACAGGCTTTCCCTTAGAGTCAATAATTTTTTAGTATTTGGTTTTAAATTTGCTTCCTTATGCTGTTTTAGTATTTTATCTCCTTTCTGTTTTATTTTGTTTTAATATTTTTTTGGCATCTTGATTTATTGGCATCATAATTATTAAATTAATTTTTATACTTGCATGGTATTAATTGATTGGTGATTTTTAACCTGTTTTATACATAGGTTTTAAATTGAGTGTATACATGATGTTTTACTTGAAAACAAGAAAAATCAAACTTTTTGTCAATGAAAGTATGCAGCTGAGTTAGGCCAATAATAGTTCTTTATCTCGTCTTGGGTGCATGATTGTTAATATTTTAATACACATCTCTTCTGTATTTATTTGGCATGCCTGATTTAATGTGTCTGTTCTGTATTTATTAAACATGCATGATTCAGTATTGCCACTTTGTTTTGGTTGCATCAGAAAATAATTCATAAACATTTAGCTGTTATTGTTTATTTTTAAAATTTATTTTTTAATGACTTTAAATAAGGTTTCATGCTTAAGAAATATCATCTTCTCTTGAACATGGTTTGTTTTAAGAATCTGTTTTTAAAAAAATTGAATGGCTATACTGTGTCTGACTTTGAAAACTACAGTGATCATTTAAATTTATACTTTGTTTGGGAAGAAATAAATGATACAAAATATACTATAACAAATAACTTCTCCATTGACTTTAGCTTCATAATTGAACATTTAGAAACATGGAAAGCAAATGGCCTTAGCACTGTGACCTAAACAGACCTATGGATGCATATGGATATAGGTCACTGACCTAAACAGATCCATGGATGTATATGGATATAGGTCACTGTGACCTATACAGATCCACAGATGCATATGGAGATATGTAAGATGCTCAGGGCAATAGAGTATGCAAATGAGGTCTAAGTTCTGGTGAAATATCTGTGACTTTAAGCAAAATTAGAATAGAAACCTTTACTTTAAAAATTACTGCTCCGGTGGCCTAGTGGTTAGAGTGTCTGCTTTGGATGCTGGAGGTTGTGGATTTGATCCCTGGCCGAGTCATACCAAAGATTTACAAAAATGGTACTAACAGCTGCCTCGCTTGGTGCTCAGCATTAAGAGGTTAGTGTTAGGACTGGTCAGTCTGGTGTCAGGATAATGTGACTGGGTGGGACATCATGCTACATGTCTGTGACATGATGCCCCAGTGCTAGACGTGACTATAAACTGCCACATTGCAGACACCGTCGCGATATGACTGAAAAATTGTTAAAGCTACGTTTAAAATCCTAATCACACACACACACACATACTTTCAAAATTTCAATACACCAGTACTGCATATACTCCAGGATAAAGTGAGTCCTGTTAGTAGGAGTGATCAGTAGAAACAAATATATATATATATATATATATATATATATATATATATATATATATATATATATATATACTGAAGCGCATTATGAATGGATTGCAAGTATTATAAATGAGTATATACACAGTGATCCACATGGTATCCAATCCATCAGACTACACTTAACATTGCATGTTTAACCGGTTACTACTCCTGATCTAGTTTAGGTGTACAAATTAGTTAAACTTGCATGAATACAAGCTTTTACAATTAAAGGTAATGTTCCCAAGCACTATTTAGGTGAGCAGTAGGCCCATGTGAAATTTGAACAGACACCTATGACCCTAAACATCAAAGGAAAACTCCATGGTATAAATGTTTTACCTGTGTGCACAGAAAACACACTACCTTAGATCCTGTCAGTAAACTGGCAGGTACAAGCATAGTTAGGCAGAAATTCATGATTATTATGGTCACAAGATGGTTAAAATGTTTGTGGTTTTATGGGGAACAAACAGTTCTAATTTGTTGTGATTGACATTGGGTGACCCAGCCAGGTATGGGGTATAATCTGTGACTGTTGATCACTACAAAATGTTCAGATAGATCAGGCATATAATGGGACCTCAAATTTGCCTTTGGATATGTGCTGATTTAATGCCTGACAATTCTTTTATGGACAGGATTCCACTGGAACACACTACCGTGCTGGATAACACAGGTATGCAGTGATTTGGGTTCCTCAGTGTGTGAAGATTGATTTGTTCCCCATTTTGTCATTGACCAAGGACCTTGAGAATAATGCTGTATAATTGAACGGGCAGTAAAATATTTGGGAGATGTGAAGGATAGAGTGAAATAAATAAAAATAAAATACAAATTTTAAAACCCTTGTAATATCAGTTTATTAAACATTTTAAGTATGGTAACATTTGCATCAATTATGTGAACTGGAAGTCTTTGTTTTTTTATGTAAAGTAAATATTTTCCTGTTCAGAGCTAAATCTGTGGTATTCTGCTAACCATGTAATCCTCTAAATGATCAGTCATGTGACCTTTATACTTTCTGTACGATAGAACAAATACAAAATGCAATCTGATGTCTTTGCTAAAGGATGTGTAACAGTCCATAATTATCAACCACTGAAAGCTGAGAAGAAAAAAAACAAATTAAAAAAAGAAGCTAAACTAAATTTTAAGTAATTCATTCCATATGCATGTCAGTGAATAAACTAGTAATACACTATGCATGTCTGTGAATACACTGGTAATATACTGCTTGTCAGTGAATAAACTGGTAATACATTATGTATGTCAGTCAATACACTGATAATACCATATGCATGACAGTGAATACACTGGAAATTCCACATTCATGTCAGTGAATAAACTGGTAATAACATATTCATGTCAGTGAATACACTGGCAATACCACATGCATGTCAGTCAATACACTGGTAATTCCATATTCATGTCAGTGAATACACTGGCAATACCACATGCATGTCAGTCAATACACTGATAATACCATATGCATGACAGTGAATACACTGGAAATTCCACATTCATGTCAGTGAATACACTGGCAATACCACATGCATGTCAGTAAATACACTGGTAATTCCGTATTCATTACTGTGATGAGCGTATTTTTCCTTTCATGATAATCTTATTCTCCAAGTTTGATGTCTTGTGCAAAATTGTATCCATATGTCCACTCTGGAAGTAGATATAACTTTGTAAGCTTTTAAACTTCTTCAGTTATTTTCTATCTACTGCTTTTGATGAGATTAAATAGTTGTAAATGTCGTCGTACATGACATTTTGTCACTCTTGTGTCATCATTCTATTCATTTATGTTGCAAAATACATGAGGCATTAAACATCTCACTTCAGCATTGCACTTTTTATTGTAAGTTTCAGTTTGTTTATGGCATCTTGCAGTAATGTAATGGAGGAGGCAGCAGTGGTGCTCCAAGTAGACTCAATCGATTCAAAGGGTGATAATTGAAAAGAACTGTCTTATACTGTACCTTGACCAAAATGGCTATATGGTATGGAAGATGCCTTACAATTTAGGGATCCAAAAATCATAACTTAAGAGTCATGGTTTAAAAACAGGGTTTTGCAGAATTTGTTCTAGAATTAATTTCTTGACCAACTTTGTGGGTTGCCTGCATGTTGGGTAATAAAGACACTATAATTTCTGGGGTCAGAGGTCATAGTTCAAGAATGCATACCATTGGTCAATGATACCCACAATTAACCATGCCCTATTAATGCTGGTGTAGAGGACTGTTAAACATTCAGGGTAGATATATAATGTACCTTGCAGGAGACTTTTGCTGTCTCTTCATTCATTTCAGGCTATTTACCTTTACCCTATTCTGGCAATACCTATTTATTTCGTTTCTCATGTGACTGGTCATACTAGAGATTTGAATAAAGGCCAGACTTCAGGTCCCTCCCCACTAGTCAATTAACTTACAGATTGCTCTATTGTCACTTCAAAACAGCCAACTGTTTAATGATCAGTGATCTTTGGAAAATCTTCAAAGCAATGTAACACTATCCCTTAGTGGGTTTCTTCATTGTATGCTAACTGGCACTTACAGGTAGTGACATTTAGATACCTGTAAGATAACAGTAGTTCAGGTTTTTTAGATTTAGTGGTCACAGAGTTACAATCATTCTGAGGAGAAAGACTTCCATATAAAATGTATGTGGATGAAGTGATTGATATTTCAATTGCAGAAGTGATATTTTAAAATAATGTTATAAAGAGTGCAGATGATAAAATAGATAAAGAGTGCAGATGATAAAATTGATTTTGTACTCTTAAGCTATTATTATTACATACTACTGAGACATTGGACATTTTTAAGGAATTTGTAGTGAATTTCATGATTCCTGGTGATTTCTGGAATTTATAATGATTTTCATAGATTTTTGGTGATGTTTATAGTGAATTTCATGGATTCCTGGTGATTTTTGTCATTTGTAACGAATTTCACAGATTCCTGGTGATTTCTGGAATTTGTAAAGATTTTTATGGATTCCTGGTGATTTATGAAATTTTTAATGATTTTCATGGATTTTAGTTGATGTTTCTAATGAATTTCATGGATTCCTGGTTATTTCTTGAATTTGTAATGAATATCATGGATTGCTGTTGATGTGAGAAATATTTTTTGTGGTTATTTCTGGAATTTGTAATGAATTTTATGGATTTCTTGTGATTTCTGGTATTTGCAATGAATTACATGGATTCCTGGTGATTTCTGGAATTTGTAATGAATTTCATGGATTTTTGGTGATGTTTGTAATGAAGTTCATGAATTCCTGGTGATTTGTGGAATTTGTAATTTCTTTCAGGGATTTCTGGTGATATGTTAGCAATAAACTTCATGGTTCCAGGTTTTATCTTGAATTTGTATTGAATTTTTTGAATTCCTGGTTATTTCTGGAATTTGTGATGAATTTTATGATTCCTGGTGATGTCTGGAATATTTTAATGAATTCAATGATTCCTGGTGATGTCTGGAATTTAAAGAACCAAGTTAATCTTGAAGAATTCTTTAAGCCACTCATAAGATCCAGCATGTCACTTGGTAGGCCATATTGCTTACTTCATCAACAGCATACCTGTCTTTTGGCAGGCCATATTGCTTACTTCATCAACAGCATACCTGTCACTTGGCAGGCCATTTTGGTTACTTCATCAACAGCATACCTGTCACTTGGCAGGCCATATTGCTTACTTCATCAACAGCATGTCACTTGGCAGGCCATATTGCTTACTTCATCAGCAGCATTTCACTTGGCAGGCCATATTGCTTACTTCATCAGTAGCATGTTACTTGGCAGGCCGTATTGCTTACTTCATCAACAGCATACCTGTCACTTGGCAGGCCATATTGCTTACTTCATCAACAGCATGTCATTTGGCAGGCCATATTGCTTACTTCATCAACAGCATTTCACTTGGCAGGCCATATTGCTTACTTCATCAGTAGCATGTCACTTGGCAGGCCATATTGCTTACTTCATCAACAGCATGTCACTTGGCAGGCCATATTGCTTACTTCATCAGCAGCATACATGTTTGAATTTGCATACATGTAATTAATAACCTATATTGTAAAGGGTCAGTTTTAAAGCTGTATGAATTCAACCTGAAACCAGTTTTTACTTGCGTCTCTGAACCCTTCTTTCTCTCACCATGTACTAGACCAGTGGTTCCCAAACCTGTTCGGGCCATGGGGTTATTCCATGGGGTATGTCTTTTCTCAGTAAACGGAGCCTAAAATTACAACTATTAGCAGCCTTGGGATAGTATATATAATGTACTAAGCACATCAATCACGGGGCTAAACCGGCTCAATTAGATGCACAAATTAATATTGGACATTTTGTTTTTAAATATCTGGGATGGTCAGTTGACCAGAAACATACATAATTTTATTTGCCAAATGGACAAGCCATGGATAAGTACGCCATGCCAAATTCAGGTTGCCATTGTTTGATTTCCTGTACGTCCTTTTCAGTTTGCAAAATGTGTCTATGTTGAATAGATCTTCTTGATATCCTTTTGTAATGCTACATTTTCCCACATGATGATGCGATCGATAATACAACAGGACGTACTTCAAAGACATGCAATGGCTAACACCAAATGTACTTCAGAGAGAAATCTTGAACTGCGATTTTCATATTTTGTCTGGCCCAGTAACAAACATTATAAAACCTAATCCATTGTTGGAAATATTTATTCCAAATTATTTTATCTTTCTTTTTTTTTCCAGCTTGATCGAGGCCATCAAGGTCAAGGTCAAGGCCAAAGATCAACAGCTACTTCAGGATTGCGGAAAGTGAACATAAAACGGGATGAATATTTAGGTTATGGATTTACACTGAGGCATTTCATTGTGTACCCTCCAGAGTCTTCACAAGATCACAGGAGCGCTAAGGTTTGTAGTCGTTATAAGATGTTGGTATTTGCATCTCTATGGTGAATTATATAGAGCCTAATATTGTGCATCTTAATTGCGAGTCAAAGACAATACACAAAGTTCACTGCATCTGTTTGTCTGTCTGTCTGTCCATCCATCATCACTATCCAGGCTGTACAACTGTGCTTTAGAATACCACCTGAGACTAAACTTGCATTTTGGGAAAGAAATGTGTTGCATTCCCAAACTGGATGGAGTGATCTACTTTTCAGGTTTTATGATATTAACTTTATTTATTTTACATTTGTACAAGTTCGTGGAACTTGTAGCATGTACTGTTGCAGGCAGAGCAGAGAATCCAGATGAAACTGTTGATATTAATTGAGCAGCTACTTCACCACCTCAGCAGAAGTGCTTAGTAGGTGTGTTACCACCTGAGACTAAACTTGCATTTTGGGAAAGAAATGTGTTGCATTCCCAAACTGGATGGAGTGATCTACTTTTCAGGTTTTATGATATTAACTTTATTTATTTTACATTTGTACAAGTTCGTGGAACTTGTAGCATGTACTGTTGCAGGCAGAGCAGAGAATCCAGATGAAACTGTTGATATTAATTGAGCAGCTACTTCACCACCTCAGCAGAAGTGCTTAGTAGGTGTGTTACCACTATGCCAGAACTGGAGATCTAATGTGGGACCAAGATTGTGGGTTTGCTCCCCAGCCCTGTCATACCATTAAGACTTAACAAAAATGGTACTAACAGCAATCTCGCTTGGTGCTCAGCATTAAGAAGTTAGTGTTGGGACTGGTCGGCCTGGTGTCAGGATAATGTGACTGGGTGAGATATCATGTTACATGTCTGCAGCTTGATGCCCCAGTGCTAGACATCACTATAAACTGCCACGCTGCAGACATCATAGAGATAAGACTGAAAAATTGTTAAAGCTACCTTAAAAATCAAAATCACACACACAAACTAATGTGGGACCACAGAGGTGTTTGGTGTGCATGTTACTTACTGTGCTATCAAGGTAATATCAGAACTGTTGTAGCTTGGCATTTTACAGTACTTCAGGATTGTGGTACAATGTTAGAAAGAATTTAGTACTACTGTAGGGGATAAAACTGCACTCAACTAATTCGAAAGGTTGCATTAAAATTTCTCAGTTAAATGAATTTTTCACAGATTTGACAGATCAGGTGAGTGCTGATTCAGACAAGTGTTTTTCAATAATAAAAAGGCTGTTATGTCAAGAATGTTGCTTTCTTTGTTCACTGAATGTCTTTATTTTCCAGTATAAGTTTGTTTCATTTGTTTTGATCTAGTTTGTTCAAGTGCTTCACTTTTTTCAATACAAGTAAATGCTTACCAAAGAGAAGAGCAGACTGGTCACAGTTTGCAATTACATGTACTTACAATGGCTGGAAGGGTCACAGTATAAATTTTGTAAGATGAAATGTTTCACATGATCAAATTTAGGTCAATAATATCATCAACGTTTCTATTTCTTTAACTGGCTAAGTAAGAGTTTATTTCAGGTGAGAAATAAAAGTTTAAATATTTACCAGACTGGGTGAGTGGATGTTTAGAGATTTTTCAACTCTTGTACTGTCACAGAACTGTACTACTGCCATGAGATCACTTATAGTTGTTCTCCTTTGTGAAATATTTTTATGCCCATTAAAAATGTGTTAGGGGCAGAAAGTGTAATCTTTTTATGTCCATATGTTTATTGTCCATAGCACATTGATGAAGGTTTGTGTTCATTTAAAACATGGTGGGGAATTTGTGTACCATGAACACATTTCTAGTTGGTTTTATTTTGTAATAAAATGTATGGAAACAAAGGATGTCATGTAGTAGCCAGGACCATACATTCTGGAAACCACTGTGATCCATGCATAGCATTCTGGAAACCACTGTGATCCATGCATAGCATTCTGGAAACCACTGTGATCCATGCATAGTATTCTTGAGGCTTTCTAGGCTCTATGCATAGCATTCTGGAAACTGCTGTGATCCATGCATAGTATTCTGGAAGCTTTCTGGGCTCTATGCATAGCATTCTGGAAGCTTTCTGGGCTCCATGCATAGCATTCTGAAGCTTCTGTACTCCATGCAAAGCATTTGGGAGCTTCTGTACTCTACGAAACACATTCTAGAGCTTCTGTACTCCATACAGAGCATTCTGGAGCTTCTGTACTCCATGCATAGCATTCTAGAGCTTCAGTACTCCATGCAGAACATTCTGGAGCTTCTGTACTCCATGCATAGCATTTGAGAGCTTTTGTACTCCATGCAAATCATTTTAGAGCTTCTGTACTCCATTCAGAGCATTCTGGAGCTTCTGTACTCCATGCATAATGTTCAGGAAGCTTTTTGGGCTCCATGCATAGCATTGTGGAAGCTTTCTGGGCTTCATGCATAGCATTCTGTAAGCTTTTTGGGATCTATGCATAGCATTCTGGAGCTTTTGTCTCCATGCAAAGTATTCTGGAGCTTCTTCTGTACTCCATGCAAAGCATTCTTGAGCTTCTGTACTCCATGTGTAGCATTCTAGAGCTTCTAGACTCCATGCAGAGCATTTTGGAGCTTCTGTACTCCATGCAAAGCAGTCTAGAGCATCTGGGTTGGGGACGTATGATTGGTTGATGTATCTGTTTAGTGCCCAGTCAAAAGTGTCTGTAGAACGCTAGTTCCTGGGTGTTCCCTGTTGAAACTTCTTGGTAAAATATTAGTTAATTCTTTCTTTCTGGAAATCTTCATCTCATCACTGCAGTTCTGGAGATAAGGGGCATGTAATGATTGACACTAGCAAACGGATACTCCCAAATAGATGTTTTTATGACTGGCACTGTCAAACAGATACTCCCAAATAGATGTTGTTATGACAGGCATTGGTAAATAAATATTCTCATGTAGATCTTTACCTTATGCCTAGATAATATAAATTAGAGATGACATTCACTCAAAACATATTGGCTTAAGTCTTGTTGATATCTTTATTATTAAGATGTTGAATTAACTAAAACTTTATTCCCCATCAACTGTAGTGCAGACAGAGTGACTGATTTAACCTTTGTTTTGCAAGCTTGTATTTTAGTTACTAGGCTACCTCTGTGTATCAGAGCTTTGCACTTTGTAAACCATATTTTGTTGTCTTTCAGTTACCATTCTTGATCAGTACTACACACTCCTCAGCTAAAGGCAGTGCCTTCAGTACTAAACACTCCTCAGCTGAAGGCAGTGCCTTCAGTACTACACACTCCTCAGCTAAAGGCATGCCTTAAGTACTACATACTCCTCAGCTAAAGGCAGTGCCTTCAGTACTACACACTCCTCAGCTAAAGGCAGTGTCTTCAGTACTACACACTCCTCAGCTAAAGGCAGTGCCTTCAGTACTACACACTCCTCAGCTGAAGGCAGTACCATCAGAACTACACACTCCTCAGCTAAAGGCAGTGCCATCAGTACTACACACTCCTCAGCTAAAGGCAGTGCCTTCAGCACTACACACTCCTCAGCTAAAGGCAGTACCATCAGAACTACACACTCCTCAGCTAAAGGCAGTGCCATCAGTACTACACACTCCTCAGCTAATGGCAGTGCCTTCAGTACTACACACTCCTCAGCTAAAGGCAGTGCCTAACTTTCCATGCTTCATTGACTTCAGCTAAGATTTGTGTTTTAAGTGTATTTATCAGATACTGTTTATGCCTTAGTCATTAAATACATATGTTAGTACATTATGCCCTGCAACAAAATAAGGTCAATATGAGTCACATATTACAGACTTAGATTAAGTTTTGCATTTAGCTCATGATCACAGAGACTATTTTTTGTATCCTATATACCTAATGTTAAATTACCTGTTATCATGAATACATCTTGATGAGAACTTCACCATTTTTTTAATTATAGATCACTGTGACCCATATTCCACACTTCACTGAATTTTGTTATATTTAAGTTTACTTCTCAAGCTCTGCTTGTGCTAGAAGCAGTAAATTAGATGAGGGTGTGTTATCTCTGATAGTATCATATGCCTGCAACAAATGGTCACTGCGACCTACATTTCACACAAAGCTTTGGCATTTAGCTCATGACTATATGGAATTTTGCATGCTGTGTTTATACTATCCTATTTAGAATGATCAAACTTGGTGAAGTCCACTATATCCTAATTGCAAGAATAGGGCATTGTGATTCATATTTTATGCTCCACAGACTCACGGTAAACTTTGTGTTAAGTTTTTTAATATAGCTATTGACCACTCGAGAAAAAGCCCCAAAAGCCATATAACTGAACACTGTTCTGTCCATAATTGTCTCTCCCTATGCCCAAAAGACCCAATATTTGTATTATGTTCAGTCTATAATTATGTCCCTATGCCCACAAGACACCATGCTTGTGCACTGTTCAGTCGATAATTATCAGTTACGATAATGCCAAAAGACCCTATGCTTGTGTTCTGTCCAAACCATAAATGTTCCTCAAATCCTAAGAGTTTCCTCAATTCATTTACATGACAGATACTTAGTAATATACCAAAACTATCAGTGACTCAGTATACACTGGTGTTCGGGAGGCAAGGTTCCATCCTGTCACATGTGAGATATTTCTGAGACATTGTTTGTACAGTCATGGAACCATTATATATCATGTCTTGATTACATTACATGGAGAACACCATAGTGTATCAGAGGCAGATATGTTCAAAGGTTTCAAATCAAGATTAAACCTTCTTTTATTTTTCAAGAAAAATCTAGGACTGACCAAGTTTATTAACACTTTCAGTTTGTTTATTTATTTCTTCAGCTTAGTATGTTGGTGGCACTGGGATAGTTGTGTTGTCAAAGTGTGTTCAGTAAACTGGTTACCTGTTTTTCTAACTGGTTACTATGGATAATTGAACTGTTAATGGTTATCTAGGTAATTGTTAAGGCCCTACATTTTCCCATGCAATACACATTCTCACCTACAAAGAAGGTCCTTCTGACCAGTGTAGTTGAAAGTAGGAATAAATACATTTAAGTCAAAAACCTTTTATGTTATACCTGAATCCTTCACATCATGTATTGTGATCAGGGACTCTCAGCAGGTTACCTGTGTATGTACCTGTCAATGATCACAGTAGTTAGATGAGTGGGTATAATGCATTTAAAGCCTGGTCACCCTGTGGTCAAGCTAATGTGTTGGTGTTATTGGTCATACTGGATCTCACTCCAACAGTACCCAGTCTATACCTTTATGACTGAATTTTTTTATAAAAGCTACATTAAAAATCCAACACACATGCACACACACACGCATGCACACACACACACTATAACCTTTACTCATCTTACCTAACTTACCAAATCAAATCTTTTCATCTAGGTGTGGACAATAATAATTTTTTGTGAAGCAGATTTTTTTAAAAATACTTGGAAACAAAGAGAAAAAACATATGTATCCTTTGTTGCAGGCTTTAAGTACAAAGAAGTTACCATTATACATGTATCCTGTTTAGCAATCATTGTCTGTCAGTCCTAATTAATGAATTGGTTACATACACATGTTACATAGTAGATACTGTAGACTGATATAATGGGGCTGTTCAGTGCTGTGACCCCAAAATTGGTTCAGTTTTGATTTTGTTTTAATGAGTGTTGATAACCTTGTTTTTGAGTAAAGGATACATATTTATGGGTAAAGGATACATATTTATGGGTAAAGGATACATATTATGGGTAAAGGATACATATTATGGGTAAAACTGAGCTTCACCAAAGTAAAAAAAATAGCCCAAGGTTCAACCATATTTATGGTCACTATTACAAAAATATGAGAGGGTTTAGGTGACATGGTCAGTTCATAAGATATGATGTGGTTTTGATGTGCTGGCATAATCACAAGTGAAATGTGTCGATCAGTCCAGCAGAAGCAGTGTTGTTCTAAAAGCATGGCAGCTGTCCCCTAAGGTCTAATGAGCTTACCAGTAATTTTTTGTTGGTTCTTTTTGGTCATTTGCATTCTTTCTCAGTTCACAATTGTTATTTATAACTTCTCAAATAGGACTTGATCAGTTTGTACATTAGTTTACAAGAGCATTCTGGCATTCAAGAACTGTTCAAATATTTAAAATGGATGCCATTCTGTCATCCGTAATTGCTGAATTTACTAAGAATAGAAAACCTTTACATGACTTCCGAAAACTGCCCAGCATAGTTAGACTAAATTATGCACAAAATGTCATGGAATGAGAGTCTTAAATTTATTCCATTGAGGCAGATTCACCTTCAAATATGGCCACCGTTATTACAAATAATATAGACACCTCACATGGCCCAGTGGTTAGAGCATCCACCTAAGATGCGGGAAGTTGCAGATTCGACCCCCAGCCAAATCATACCAAAGACTTTAAAAAAATGGCACTATCAGCTGCTTTGCTTTGTACTTGGCATTAAGAAGTTAGTGTTAGAACTGGTGATGGCCTGGTGTCAGGATAATGTGACTGGTTGGACATGATACTACGTGTCTGCTGCATGATGTCCCAGTGCTAGACATCACTATCAAATGTCACACTGCTTACATTGTAGTGATATGACTGAATTTTTTTTTTAAAGCTACATTAAAAATCCAAATCCTCACACACAAATAATGTAGTCATTAAATGACTTCTTCTCATAAATTGCTCAAGAGAATTTGAATGTATTTGAGAAAAAGCATTCAGGCATAAAGGGTAATGTGAAATTTGTAAAAATAAATGATGCCAATCAGCCATCAAATGTAGCAACTTTTTTCAAAAGGAGAAAATTCTAATAATGACCTCTTCTATAAAAAAATTTTTAAAGACATTTAACAGAATGTGACCAACTTTGAGAGAAAGCACTGTGGCAAAGAGGGCTTGTTCAGTTTTTGCACAAATTATGCCGATTCATGAATGTGGCAGCCATTGCAGAAAAGGCAAGAAAAACTAAACTTAATTACAACTTCACCAGTTGTTACAGAAAACAGTCTGGTTTTAAAGGATTTCAAAAATAAATGTTTTGCCATCAAGGTACTGATATTTTTTTTAACTTCATTTCGGGGGCCCTGAGTGGCTGAGTGGTCTAAAGCGCTATCAATTACAGATCACTGCCATCTCACCTCGGTCTGCGTGGGTTCGAGTCTTGGATTCGGCCAACGTGGATATGTGAGAAAGCTTGCCAGTAGCTTCTTGTGGGTCGGTGGTTCTTTCAGGGGTTTTCCCGGGTTCTTCCCCCACCATTAATACTGGCTGCCATGTATAGCCTATCGTGTGCTGAAAAGTGGCATTAAAGCCCTACAACAATAACAGCAACATAACTCCATTTCTGCACTTGTTCTAATTATGGTTACCATTGATGTCTGCTCAGCATTGTCATATAGGTCTTATACTTGAGGATTGTGATTGTGTTACTTCACAATGGTTGTCAGAAGAAAAAAATTACTGAATTTACTTGTTAACTTTCTATTCATGTTCTCTGACCTTGCATTTTTCCTTTAGACCCTTTGCTCTCCATTCTCGAAACCTTTGCAAAATACACCGTGGGTCATTTCCCAGTGGAAGCCTTTCCATGGTATTAAGCTCCACCCAACCACCCAATCTGCTTTTGTCATGGAATTTTTTTTAATAACATTAACGTTTTTCTAAACCCAATTGTGGTTGGTCAGTCAGAATTATATTTTTAGGGACATGCTGTGACGTTTTATCAGACAGTATTTGTAGGGAGACATGACTTGCAAAATATGCAGTGAGACAAGAGGATGGTTTACTCTACGTGTATAAAGGAAACAGATGAGTGATATACATATGCAATGGTTGGTTAAATAGAGCATTTTCATCATGTTATAAAAAGGCTGCATGGTGCCAGAGTTAACAGATTAGCCCGTGGTATATAAATAGCCCTCGCTTGAAGGTAACCCATGCTTGGTGATCAGCCTATTTGTTATAATTAAACCATTATTGATGATAAGCCCATATATGAGGATTAATCCTAGTGTAATGTTTAGCACATGCATGATGATTAGCCCATAATTGATTATGAGCCCACACTTGGTTATTAGCTTGATATTTGATTATGAGCCCACACTTGATTATTAGTATTTGTTTGATGATTAGCCCATTATAAATGATTAAAATTAGCCCATGTTTGGTGATAAGCCTGTGTTTGACGATTTGCCCATTGTTAATGATTAGACCATGCTTGGTGATAAGCCTGTATCTGATGATTAGCCCATTGTTAATGATTAGACCATGCTTGGTGATAAGCCCGTGTTTAATGATTAGCCCATTGTTAATGATTAGACCATGCTTGGTGATACGCCAGTGTTTGATGATTAGCCCATTATTAATGGTTAGACCATGCTTGGTGATATGCCTGTGTTTGATGATTAGCCTATGCTTGCTGATAAGCCTGTGTTTGAGGATTAGTCCATGCTTGGTGATAAGCCTGTGTTTGAGGATTAGCCCATTGTTAATGAAAAGCCTGTGCTTGGTGATAAGCCCATCGCAAAATATTTACAAGATTTTACTTAAATAATCATTGTTTCAATAAGCTGATCCCAAATTCTTACAACTTTATTTGGTTGGCACCTGTGGGCTTATCTTATGAAAAGTGCTGTATTTGCTTTATCTGATGTGCCTTGGCTGTATGTACATGAGAGTCAGATCCTGACTGCATGATGCCATACAAATGATCTTGGCATTCCAGCTATTGTGGTGTCACAAGTGAAGCAGTGTTCTGTGTATTGATAGCAGAGATTGCAGGATGCACTTGCATTATCACTGATGTGCAGTCAGAGCTTGGAGTGTGGCAAGTTTCGAGTTTCAGAATGGGTTTCTTGTAATGGACCAGCAGTGCTCATTATTGGATATGTAGTCAGCATTTAATTCCTTGTTAGTGAGCTGTACACATTTTCGAAATGGTAAGAGATTGCTCATTCCATGTTAAGTATTTATGTATGTCGAATATTTATTTACATACCAGCATATTTGGGGTGGGAGTCTGCAGTGGGGGAAGATTTTAAGTCTGTGATAACGTGGGTTAGGTTTAAATGAAGCACAGCTTAAAATTTGCTTGAAGCCTATCAGAAACTCTAGCAATTATAACAGGAAAAATTTGTTCTTTGGTTTTGTAATAAATTGTTTGTTCATGATATCTCTCTTTTGCTCGCTCTCTCTCTCTCTGTTTTAATCAGATTGTTTTATCTGCGTGCAGACTGGTTACATGAATAGCCAGACTGGTTGCATGAATAGCCAGACTGGTTACATGAATAACCTGATGGTTCCTTTTGGTTCTAGGTACAAACTGCTAGCAAACACATGTCGATGCTCTCAAAACAATTCATGAATATCATGAAACTTGACTGAATTTAATCAAGTCCAACATACATCTATGTATTGTTGTACAATCAAGTCCACATACACCTGTGTATTGTTGTACAGTCAAGTCCACATACATCTTTGTATTGTTGTGCAATCAAATCCACATACATCTATGTATTGTTGTACAGTCAAGTCCACATACATCTATGTATTGTTGTGCAATCAAATCCACATACATCTATGTATTGTTGTACAGTCAAATCCACATACATCTGTGGATTGTTGTACAGTCAAATCCACATACATCTATGTATTGTTGTACAGTCAAATCCACATCTATGTATTGTTGTACAGTCAAATCCACATACATCTTTGTATTGTTGTACACTTCACTTTGACAGATTATGCATGTTCCACATGTTTTCTGACAAAAACTAATTATTGAAAATATGAAAAATTATTCATGCAGTATTCAAAAACAAACCCACACATTTGCTATTGAGCTAACCCTTAAGTCAAGTAGCAAAGTAATCAAATTTTGCATGGACAGTAATGAATGAAAACCAATATTATTTGCCTAGTTTGTCTTCTTTATTTCATTACACACAAAAAATGCAGGCATATTTTAAAATCACACGTGAAGCAAAAGAATCCACCGTGTTTTAATCTCTTACCATTCTTTACTACCCTGAAAATGTGCAGAAATAGAACTCATATCGATGATGCAGTTTGTATGAAAATAGATACAAGTCAGTCAAATTGTATTCTTTCCAGATTGCTGTTTTTCTTTCTCAATACAAGTGAGGTCCTAAATATTACTAACACAACCAGTGAAGTGAAACCCTTGCATGTCTGATACTGAACCCTATACAAGACTATCAGCAAATTGTTATATTCCAATGCTTAAAAAATTCTTAATATTATATGAAACACATGAAATAAGGATCTGTTTTGTGCTAGAATACTTTTAAACAAATCATTTGTTATCCACCAAGTTGATATTTGACTATCCACTTAGCTGTTAAGTTAAAAACATTACCTATTATAGACTGAATCCATTTAGAAAAAACTACATTTAATGTGAAAGATATCTTATAACAGTCCCCGTCTATTTATAGTAAGTATAGGCTGTCTATTAATACTTCCTACCAGAGATCGATCACAGGGGTTCTTATCGTTGCTTACAACTGACCTGTCATACATGTATAATATAATAACTACAAGGGAGGACACTTGTCTCCTTGCTCGCATTACCTATTTAAGAATAAACACTCCTGCTTAATATGCAAGAACAACGCGCTGAATCGAATACTACCTTCTCATTGGCCAACTGAAAATAAGTTATAAATAAATACAGGACGTCATTTGCTTTTAACCACTGAGAGGACAGTATTCCATTCAGCGGGATCTCACTTGCATATTAAGTGGTCACGATCAGGGCCATATTGAGCAGTAGCATGGGAAGATGATTTGGCATTCCTTAAAGGTATGATATTAAGTCAAACTTTTGATAGGGATACATGGGCGAATACCTTAGCTAAATATTGGTAACAAATACATTAAGCTACGCAAAGCATAGCTTGAAATATCAGTGTTTATTCTTAAATAGGTAATGCGAGCAAGGAGACAAGTGTCCTCCCTTGTAGTTATTATATAGTACATGTATGACAGGTCAATTGTAAGAAATGATACGAGCCCATGTGAGATCAATGTCTACTAAAACAGTATAAAATTCCCAAACCAAATAAGGAATTGTTCAAAAGAATTTTGGATTACTGAGACTAAAACGTTAATCTGGAATAGTATTCCAGTAGATATTAGAATTGTAAATCCAAAATCGATATATGCTGTGGTATCAGAGGTGCAGTGAAAATAAATATAAAGAGTGTGTGTGTTTGTGTCAGAGAGAATATGAATGTGGGTATATATTTATACAGGTAATGATGATTCATGATGCATGTTCATTTCATCTAGAATGAAAACAAGTGTATTTGTATTCATGAATCACTCTGGGCCTTTTTCTATATCATGCTATTTATTCATCTCTAAATTTGACACTAATTGCTTATTGCATGTGTATTGCTTATGTGGCCATGTGGGAGAGAAAAAGGAAAGAAAGGGAATATATTGTTGCATATTCATGTTGATTGATATATATATATATATATATATATATATATATATATATATATATATATATATATATATGTGTGTGTGTGTGTGTGGATATGTATATGTGTTTGGATATGTTTTTGTGTCTGTTTGTATATTTATATATAAATGTTCTTTTGTATGAGAGTCACAGGGTAGATTGGTTGTTCAGTGTTACCCTTTTTAAATAAGGCTACTATTATTACTATTATTATTACAGAAATTAATTCCTGTTGTGTGTCACCAGTATGTGACTAGGTGCAGGTTTTAACATTATCCAAAGTGGAAGTGATCCTATTTTTAGATGAAGACAGTGACTTAAACTGTTTTTACGTTTTAATAAAGAGTGACATGTACTTCTGATGTTTGTATGATTCAGATCTCTTTTCTCTGCAGGTGAATAGTAGTTTTTCACAAATGTTATATCAATAAATAGCTTATTGAGGTTTTCCAACAATTTTAATTGTACATTTAGCTTTCATTTCTGATACTGAGGCAATCTCAGACTTTCCAAATGTGATATTAATCGGTCTGTCTTGTGTTATCATTGTAAAACTTCAATTGCATGCCAAAACTTAAATGCATAAATGAATTTATTTTAAAACGATGTCTAAATTTTACATGGCCCAAAAAATTATTTTGGCAGAAAGATTTCAGGGTCTGCTAAACTATCTGAAGACATGCAGAAAATTTGGTAACAAAAAATTCCGTATCCCAAAACCTGATACTGCTTAGCTGGTAAAAAATTAAATTTAGTTACTTTGTTTTCTTCATCTACCCTCTAAGTAGTTTTTATTTTGAGTGATTGAAATAGACACGTTTGAAACAAAACAAAATTTACCAATATTATTTATTTATGTTCTCAATAGTCTTATTATTGTAGTTTTTCTTTCTTAGTTTTTATGGCTCCCATTCCAGCCCCAATCCCATCTTACTTAGTTTTTATGGCCCCCATTCCAGCCCCAATCCCATCTTACTTAGTTTTTATGGCCCCCATTCCAGCCCCAATCCCATCTTACTTAGTTTTTATGGCCCCCATTCCAGCCCCAATCCCAACTTACTTAGTTTTTATGGCCCCCATTCCAGCCCCAATCCCATCTTACTTAGTTTTTATGGCCCCCCCCCCCCCCCATTCCAGCCCCAATCCCATCTGCTCATCACTTTGTACCACTGATAAACTTGTGGCAAGTGTCTGGCCTTTTGAAGTGCTAATGTAAACTATCAGCTGGTCATTAGGCTGTACATCTTGCTACATACCTATCTGGCATCAAATACATCTATTTGTCTCAAACAAATTGCACTTGTCTGAATTGATGGTTTGTTATTGTTTTATTTACCACACTTTCAGCATAAAATTGACTATATCATAACACAGGAAATTGAGGTTTAGGGCCTTTCCCAAAAGACACCAAGGCAGACATCTTGGGCTGGACTGGGCAGAACCAGCTGGATTAGAGACTGGGGGTCTAATGACTGACTGAATTGTATAGAACTTTGCAGGGTTTTTATGAATACCATCTCAGACAAGATTATTTTATTTTAAACAATTTAGGGTCTATATTGAAGATGGGGATGGGGGAGCATGGCTTGTATATTATGTACTTTTACTCACAAAATTATAGAAATGGAGTGGATTGATAGGTCTGTGTAACCTTGCAAAAACAAAAAAAAAAACCCTACTAATTAATGTGTTGCATTTAGATTTTACCTTGCAAAAACAAAAAAACCTAATTAATGTGTTGCATTTAGATTTTACCTGCGTATAATAATAGCTTTGGTGCTTGCATGCATAAGAAAAAGAGTTATGCCAGCTAACAAAGCTACGAGTTATGTATCTCAGAATTGTTATTATATGTGTATGACACTAAGGATAAAGGTTACTCAGTGTAGTGGGAAGGGCAATGAAAGTTATTGTTGTTATCATTGTCAGTGTCTGTGCCTATGGTAATAACAAATATTTAGAAAATAATGATGTTTCTGCATCCACCTGGAATTCACATTCCAGATATCTTAAGGTATATGTTCAGGTAATCCAGCAGGTTTTTTTCCTTTCATCTTTGACAGCGGTGCATCAGTTACTCTTCTGTCTTTGTTACTGTTGGTGCAAAACAGTTTTTGTTAGAAATTACATATTTTCGCATAGCTTATACATACCATTTGGTTTTTTTTGTGCACCAGAGAACATTATGGTACATATGTCAACAAATTGATGTTAGCTCATTGGACTTTTGTTTATTTGTTGGTGTGAGAAAACAACAACCAAAAATTATGTGTATGTTTGGACCTGCCCATCTAGGTCTGCATCTTCCCAGTCAGAGCTAAATATAAATAATGGCTGCCTGTATATGGTTTGTGTGTGGGTGGGGCTGATACAGTAAATCTACAGCATTACAGAAGCATGGCTGGATTGGTTGGTAGCACACCAGGTCAGGCTCAGTCAGTGACATTTACTCTCAAAATCCTGGCAGCTGCTGATTTCAGAAAACCATGATTCTGTGGCTAGGGATATGTAATGGATCTAGATAATGATAAGAAATCACATGGTAAGGGAGATTTTGGTGGGAAAGGAGATAGGCTTTGGCAGTGAGAATGGTGAGTAAACTAGTTAATATTTCTCATATGATGTTATTGGATTTCTCATTTATTACCTTCAAATGGTTATTGTAAACATAATATCAGCCTCAGTGACTGGTACTGTTAACTGACCTGGTCATAAGCCTGAATGGACTTAGGGCAATTAGGGTAATTATGGCCCTGCATTCATTTGTATGTACTTTTAGGGTAATTATGGCCCTGCATTTATTGTATGTACTTTTAGGGTAATTATGGCCCTGCATTCATTTGTATGTACTTTTAGGGTAATTATGGCCCTGCATTCATTGTATGTACTTTTAGGGTAATTATGGCCCTGCATTCATTGTATGTACTTTTAGGGTAATTATGGTCCTGCATTCATTGTATGTACTTTTAGGATAATTATGGCCCTGCATTCATTATATGTACTCTGCCAGTAAATTAAATGACCCAAATCTCAGTCTTGATGTTACTTACATTCCAGTTGTAGAGGAGACTAGATTTTGGGGACTTACATTTTGACTGTAAACTTTAAACATTCATTCCACATATTTAGGATAGCTCAGGGACAAAAATCTTCAGGGGTCCGGAGGGGGAGGGGGTCTGAGTGGTCTAAAGTGCTTGCCATTTCCAATCTCTGCAATCTCACCTCCCCGTTGGTTTGAGTCTTGGGCTTGGTTAATGTGGGTATGTAAGAAAGCTTGCCAGTAGCTTCCCGTGGGTCGGTGGTTCTTACCTGGGCTTGCTGAGGTTCTTCTTCCACCATTTATACTGGCCACCATGTATAGCCTGTCATGTGCTGAAAAATGGTGTTAAACCCCAAAACAACATCAACAAGCAACAGCAACTAAATATTTTTTTTTTACAGTCCAGGATTTAACAGTTGTGGCAAGTGTTGCATGGGGAGCAGACCAGAAAGTCTTAATTTTGTTATGTGTATATGTCAATCTTCCAGAAGATCTAAAGTTTACCTGATCTGTACAGTCAGCTTGCAAATCTTACCTGTACATGCTTGATTTTATACACAATCAAGGACTAAATATTTTGGGAGCATTTAGTTATTGTTGTTGTAGGGTTTAATGCCATTTTTCAGCACACGATATATACATGGTGACCAGTATTAATGGTGGATGAAGAACCCGGGAAAACCCCTGGAAAGAACCACCGATTCACAAGAAGCTACTGGCAGGCTTTCTCACATACACACATTGGCCGAATCTGAGACTCGAACCCACGCAGACAGAGGTGAGATGGCTGTGATCCATAACGGAGAGCGCTTTAGACCACTCGGCCACTCAGGGCCCCTGGGAGTATTTAGTGCTTCCCTTTCAGAAAGCCTCTATACTGAGTTAAATGAACCCTGACATTATCTTGGACAGGTGAAATTGACTCTGAGCTACACTTCCAGACTTTCTTCAATTCCATCAGATCCTGCATATGATGTCATCTCCTAAGTCCCAAGTCCCAAACCTTAAAATATACACTCAGAAACCAAAATTTATTCCACTTTGTTATGATATGAAATTTTTCACCTACTAATACTTCACAAATCACTACCATGGTCATCAAAGTCCCCCAAAATATTATTTGATTTGGACAGTTAAAAAAAGTCTTCAGTTAATCCACATTTTTCTGAACAAATCTGAAAAAAGAATCTGAGCCTCTAATTGTCTCCTTATGTCCCTCTATACAGATGGTTTCAAAGACTAGGTAGTCTGCAAACCCAGCATCACCATCTCAGGCTGATTATTGCATAAGGCATCATTTTTACTGTAGAAATTACATCAATACTCAGATCTTTTGTACATTTAAACCTCTCAAAGACAAAATTTAATCATCATTTCAAGTTCCCTTTCTACACTGAAAATCTTGCAAAAACCTTAAATCTGAGGACCCATTAATATCACAGTCCTTGCAGTAACTTGATTTACTCTTACAATGTCGAACAGATATTGTCTTGTTGGTTGTCTTGTAACATTGGTACAGTGGATGTTTAAAGCGCAGATAAAGCAGCCAAAGCTACACTGCAGTTGCTGATTTCTGATGGAAGGATTCCATTTAATGACTTCAAAATACTGTGTAAATCAGCAAGCTCGATAAACATCATAAAATATGTGGAATGAAAGCATGCTTTAGGACATTATGCCCGTCATTAGAGATTGGCATCCACCACATAGAACAAATCCAGACTCCATACTTTAAGGATTTGATAAATTTACTGTGATTTTTATTGTATATACCATTGGCAAAATTTTATTTATTTTTATTTTAATTTAATTTGACCTTTTAACTTTTATCTTTTAGTACTTTATTATTATGTCTATATTGAAGGATTTATCTTCCTACAAAGTTTTATTTAGCTCACCAGGCAGTAAGGCTATTTTAAATTTTTCAAAACCCAAATTTTACAGAGAGCATCATGGGATTCAGATTGATGTAAATTATTCTGATGCACCATCAAACATGACCACTTGTACAAAAAATAGAAAAATATTTAAATGACTTTGCTAAATCAACTCCATGGAATTTAATCAAATTTGGCTGATAGTAACTTGGTATGAAGACCTTTACAATTTGTACAAACTATGCAGGTTTGCTATTGTTACAGAAGATGATAAAACCTGTCCTCATCCAACAGTTGCTATTTTCAACTTTTTTTTTGCAAAACCCACTATACAAGTATCATACTAGGCACAGAGCACACAGGCATAAAGGCCTTTCAAGTCTTTACAGATTGTGCTGATCATGTACCAAATATGGTAACCATTATTTTTTTTTTTTAAATTCTTGTAAATGAATACTTCTCCTAAACCATGGAAGTTTAATCACACTTGATTGAAAGCAATCTGGCCCAAAACCTTTCAAGTTTTAGAAATATGGCAACAAATCATTGAAAAGAAAACCTTTCAAGAACTTTGTCTCCAAAACCACCCAGCTGAATTGGAGCAAATTTGACAGCATCCAGGCTTAGAGAGCTTCCAACTTTCAAACTGTACAAATGACGTTAATGCAACCTTTGATCCACATTTTTTTAAAGCAAAACTTTTAAACAAATTTTGACGCAAAGCACTTTGATGTAGAGGACTTGTGATCTAATACAAATTATGTCAACTAACCATCTAACATGTTGCTATTACTAAACTTAAAAACTTTTAAATGACTTCTCAAAAACTGCATAGATGAATTTGATCAAGTTTGACAGAAATCATGCTAGAATTAAGAGCTTTCAAGTTTGTACATCAATGTAAATCTGCTACCAATGCTGATTTTAAAATCTTTAAACTACAACTCAGAATTGACTTGAACAGAGGTCAACTGGAAAGCAATTACTGTTATGAAGATCTTTAACTTTATACCAGTAACATCAACTTGTGTTCAGTTATTGTAAACAAAATATTTGTCAACACCGCTACTAAAATTTTAGCACCGCTTTGGGGGCCTTTTGGTAGAGTGTCAGCCTTGGAAGCGTGAAGCCATGGGTTCAATCCCCAGCTGAGTCATACTAAAGACTTACAAAAATGGTACTAACAGCTACCTCGTTTGGCGCTTAGCATTAAGATGTTAGTGTTAGGACTGGTTGGCCTGGTGTCAGGATAATGTGACTGGGTGGGACATCATGCTACGTGTCTGCGGCATGATGCCACAGTGCTAGACATGACTATAAACTGAAACACTACATAGTTATAGCAATATGACTGAAAAATTGTTAAAGCTACGTTAAAAATCCTAATCACACACACACACACACACTAAAATTTTAGTACCGCTTTGGTGGCCTAATGGTTATAACATCTGCCTCGGATGTGGAAGGTTGCAGGTTCGAACCCTGGCCGAGTCATACCAAAGACTTACAGAAATGGTACTAACAGCTGCCTCACTTGGCACTCAGCATTAAGAGGTTAGTGGTAGGACTGGTTGGCCTGGTATCAGGATACTGTGACTGCGTGGGACATCATGCTACATGTCTGCAGCATGATGCCCGAGTGCTAGACATCACTATAAACTGTCACACTGCAGACATCATAGCAGTATGACTGAAAAAGTGTTAAAGCTATGTTAAAAATCTAAATCACACACACTAAAATTTTAAGCACAAATTTACATTAAGAAACACCCACTAAACAGAAATTGACCAAGACACAGAAAGCATCTTAACATTAATATCTTTCAGTATTGAACAAATCCAATGTGCCATCAAATATAGATGGGGATACAAAGACAAGAGAAATATTGAAACATCTTTTTTTCTGCCATATGCAGTCAATAGCATTGGAAGAAATTTCAGCAAAAAGCATCCTATTAACTCAGATTTTTTGCCAACTCTTTGGCTTTTGTCTAGTAGGCAGATGTCAGCCAGCGAGTGATACCAGGCTCACTTGGTCTTCTTGATATAATATTGTTTCCTGAATTAAAAGATTTTTCAGAAACTCAGTCTGTCTACTTGCATGAATGTAGAGTATGGTCCGGCAAAAACATCCCCTTATGTTGGCACCCCATGTCTCAGTCCCAGCACATGCTGGTAAAGAGTTGGAGGTGTCACCCTGTTTTTCATTTTCTAAAGGTTATGGTTTATGTTTATGTATCCCTGTCCCCCCCCCCCAACATATTGTTTTGTGAATATAGATTAGAAGGTTTTTTTTCTTCTTCTTTAAATTATAGTAATTTCATCAGGGTTAGTTTTTGGCATAATGCATCCCACATTGAGGAAGTGCCCATGCCTGGTGTTGAGGGTTGAGATAATATTGAATTAGACTTGGAGGAATACATATATTTTATTTGCTTCTTGGCTGATATAAAAGTGATGAGTCAGAATTCTGTTTGGTAAACATGGTTTCACATATAACTTAGAAGCAAACTTAACAAGCTTGGGAAGTGAAGAGATATGTGCAGTTAATGACCTTCATTCATATTCATGAGGGGTTATTTTTTTATTTTTTTTAGGCCTTTTGTGGTCCAGTTCCACCCATCCAACAGATTTGTTTGTTTCCCAAGTTTGAACCTAATATTATCAGTTGAGAAGAACTGGTTTGAAGATCCAGATAACAACTAAAATGACAGATCTTTCTTTCTTTCTTTCATTGCTAAGTGAAAATGAGATACAACTAATATAAATAAATGGATATTCATCAGTTATTTTCTAGGAAAGTACAACAGTTCTGTTGTACAGAATTGGATAACATTGCTCAATAACTGCCTTGAGAGAAATCAGTACACTTTACAACACTACTTACAGACTGCATGATTACATTCTGACCGTGATATACAGTCTTGTTTCTCTTTTATTCAGACAATTTCCCCCTTAGCTTGTTTATTTTGTGTATATTTGCCCTATTCCAAGGGTTCCAGGTTTATTATGTGTATATTTGCCATATCCCAATGGCTCCGAGTCTGTTATGTGTATGTTTGCCCTATTCCAAGCGCTTCAAGTCTATATTTGCCCTATTCCAAGGGCACCAAGTCTATTATGTGTATATTTGCCCTATTCCAAGGGTTCCAGATTTATTATGTGTATATTTGTACTATTCCAAGGGTTCCAGGTCTATTGTGTTTATGTTTTCTCAATTCTAAGGACTCCAGGTCTATTATATGTATATTTGCCCTGTTCCAAGTGCTCCAGGTTCCACATCAGAAGTGATAGGAAATCCCCGTTCAACCTAATGGTTGAGGACTGCAGTCTTTCCAGCACCCATATTTTTTCAACTTTTCCCTCCTTTTTTCTTCTTCTTGGAAATAGGTGCCTTTAATCATTTGATACAGTTTGTTGTTGTGTTTTTTTTATGCCCACCCTAGGCCAATGATGGGCATTTGCCTGATTATGTGTCCCCTTGGGAAAGGCACTTAACTTCTTATTTCCTCAGCATGATTTGTCATCCATCAATGTGTTAAAAGTGTGATTAAAACAAACAGGATGTAACCTTCTGTGTTTTGATAAAACAAGAATCATCTTTTGTTGTGTCTTTTCTGTTCAGTTTGTACCTTTATCCAAACAGCCTAAATGTTAAGGTCAGTATGTACCTTTATCCAAACAGCCTAAATATTAAGGTCAGTTTGTACCTTTATCCAAACAGCCTAAATATTAAGGTCAGTTTGTACCTTTATCCAAACAGCCTAAATATTAAAGTCAGTTTGTACCTTTATCCAGACAGCCTAAATATTAAGGTCAGTATGTACCTTTATCCAAACAGCCTAAATATTAAGGTCAGTTTGTACCTTTATCCAGACAGCCTAAATATTAAGGTCAGTATGTACCTTTATCCAAACAGCCAAAATATTAAGGTCAGTATTTTAGCTCAAGCTTAATGTCAGAGGTTTTAAATTCAAATAAAAGATGGATTCACAAAAAGGGGGTTTCTTGTTGTGAATATTCAAAGTTGTTCATTTTGTTTTTCAAAATCTTGCATCTACAGTTCAATTATTCAATATTGCTATAGGGGATAACATGCACATACATATGGACAAACAGGATGACAAACAGACAAACAATATCACATATCATTAAAAAGGAATGGGACAAAATGCACAGACAGACAGACAAACATACAGACAAACATGATCATATATTATTAGAAGGCATGGGAACAACAGTGAACAATCTTTTGAAAGCACAAAAAGTCATGCACATACAGGATCACGTCACTGAAAAGCATGGGGACAGATGCTCATTCATACAAACAGGATCACATATTGAAAGGCCTCAGGTACAACAGTGAACAGTCATTTGAGAGCACAGAAAGTTGTACACATACATTCCTCCAAATGTGATCGTATCATGGCAAGTCATTGGGATCACAATGAACAGTTGTATGAGAGTGTAAAAAGTGAAAGTATCGCCTTCTTAGGTAATGTTTATTCCTGACAGTTGAATGCATTTTTCTCAAGCAGGTGAGGGGGCATGTGCTGACAGGTATATTTGACATTGCCTGCAACCACACCGCACTTAACATAGACTGTATTTCCACCTGAGGTCAGCTTCAAGAAATGCCTACAGTTTCTGTGTAGCATTTAATTCTTTCCCCGCAAGTTTGTACTATCAATGAGTTGTATATTCCGAGTCGCCACTTATAGGTCTGTTACATTAGATCCAATGAGAATACAAAGATGCATTATGTTATTTATACAGAGAGATTTCAGGTACATTTTTTGATGAATAATAACATGTTTCCTGTCCCAAAATTATCAAGGTAATATACTGTGTCATAATTTACAACAGAACAATGTTAAAATGAGTCGCATTCTGTTTTAGATGGAAGTATGGTTGACCAATGGTTAGTTTGATAAACTTGCAACATAAAATTTGCATGTTCACATCCTGCCCATATCATTGTGGGAGGGGAGGAAGCATTAGAATGACCAAGGAATTAGGTCATTAATATGCCATTTTCCTGTGACATTTTACATCAGGGGTCGGCAACCTAAGGCATGTGTGCCATAGGTGGCACATCAAGAGGTTTTTTGTGGCACGCAAAGGGCAGCCAAAAATCTCAATTTTAACAGTGTTACTCTTTTACTGGTGGCACGCTCTCATTCATTTTGTAATTAATCCAGACAAAAAGTGGCACACTATGTAAAAAAGGTTGCCAACCCGTTTTAGATGGTGGTGACAGTGACATCAAATGTTTTATTTCATTGGTGTCATTTGTTTCTACCTTGTTTTAATTATGATCAAGAATCCTCACATTTGACTCAAAAAGTTTTCAACATTGTTTTATTTATAATCATGAACCTCAACATTGTTTTATTTATAATCATGAACCTCAACATTGTTTTATTTATAATCATAAACCTCAACATTGTTTTATTTACAATCATGAACCTCAACATTGTATTATTTACAATCATGAACCTCAGCAGTTTTATTTATAATCATGAACCTCAACATTGTTTTATTTACAATCATGAACCTCAACATTGTTTTATTTACAGTCATGAACCTCAACATTGTTTTATTTACAATCATGAACCTCACATTGTTTTATTAACAATCATGAATCCTCAACATTGTTTTATTTACAATCATGAACATCAACCTTTGGCTCAGGTTTTTTCTTAGCATTCCATGGTCTCATTTTCTTTAAAATTTCTGACAGTCACCTTGAGAAAGGTTAAAAGTTCAAAAGATGGTAAGACTTGCTTAAATGATGCACCCTGCCCAGATTTCTTTAGTTCGATTTTCCACATATTTCCTCTTGATAATTAGTCGTAGTTGATTACTCAAAGAAGTGTATGACTGTATCATACAAATTATTTGTTTTTTCTCCTGTTTGCTGTTGTTTCTCATTATTGCTTTGGTGCATGTACCAGTTATGCAAGAAAAAGAGCAAAGAGCTACAATAAAAGTGCCTTCAGAAACACTTATAAACAGGGATAGGATTGGTACCTCATAAAAGTACCAACATAAGATTACCTAACAACAATGTAACTTGAGTTGATAGGCATGAAATGTGTGAAAAGAAGGAAATTTTGTTTGTTGCATAGAATGTTTTGTTGAATGGTTTGTTTTGAAGTAGTTTTTAAACATTATTTTGTACATGAAGTGATAGTGCTGTTGGATAGAAAAATCTTATATCTGGTAGCACATACCAAAAAAAGTATCATCACTTAAAGTAGATGGAAATAAGTGGCAAGAAGAATGATAGAAGCAGACATAAAATGAAAAATGCAATTACAGAAGGGATAGGTGACTATCACATAAGTTGCCTGGAAGTATATATACATATTCTGTAATAAACACGGTGATTAAAATACATATTCCATAAGAAACGTGTAACTTGATGAAATAAAGCTGAATGGAAGAATGTTACATATGTACACAAATATGAATTATCATAGGTGGTGAATATGAAATATACATATATCTATTGAGTATGAAATATATAATAACTGGATCAAAAGTAAGGCACATTTCACAATTTTAGCATATTTCAATACTAATTGAGTTAAGGTAGTTACAATGTGTAAAGGTCAAGGTTCATATGCTAAATAGACCCTGATGTTTGCACTGGCTTTTCATTAATCAAAATAGTTAATTCATTAGCAGTAATATACAAGAAATATTTATAATGCATTTTGAAAATAATGGTGCAACATCTAATGTGTTTTTTTTTTTTAATAAAAACATGTTGAACAAATGCATCAGCAAGTATCGAAATGCATGGACAAACTTAGTTTTATCAATCCACCTTTTTAATCTTGTGTCTTTACACAATTTAATGACGTTTTTCTTAGAACATTTTTCATTTACTGTTATTGATAAATTGTTAATTTTGGAAATGGAACATCTGTTAAAAGAAATACATTGGCTTCATCGACTGAATGCTATCTATTCAGTAGGAATGATTGATAAATTTTTTGTTTTTGGTCACTTGTTTTTATTGGTTTTGGTCAGAAACACATTCTCAATAGCTGATTTGGTTTGGCTGAATCCACTTTAAAGAAATTTGCCTACAGTGTTTAGGGGGGTATTACTACTTATAAATGGTAACCTTTATAGTGTAGCTGGGGGGGGGGGTGATTGTTTGCTTGGCTTTTTTGTTATTGTTTGTTTGTTTTTTCATTAAATTTTATTGTCATTCATATATGATAAAATATACAAAAACTTTATGATTAGCAACATGTACATGAAAAATAAAACACTGCTTTTTTGGTATTTCAGAAATGCATGCTCAAAAACTGGTGTTGGGCTTGGCCTGCTTTGAAGTGCTTTATAATGCCTAAAAGGTTTTTAATCATTTTGTTTTTCAGTGGGAACTTTCTTTATTCATACCAAAGCCTATTCCTTTCCTTTTCCCAAAAATTGCCCTACTGATAGTGATGGAACTGAAATTTAATCATTATTCTTTTAATATTTGAAGAAAACTCGTGAAAATATCAATACAAAAGTATTGTGCAAATTAAAAATGTACCAGTATTGTAGTGTTTCTTTTAAACTATTCATTTATCAAATGTTTTTTTTTCTTCAAAAAATGTTAATCCCAAGTTTAAAATGTGATATTATAAAGTTGTACAAGAATACAGAATTGATACAATACATGTATTTGTACAAATGGCATAATTCAGTAATAATTCTGAAATGGAACGTAAGTATGGATTCACCTCTTTGAATACTGCCATTGAAAAGTTTGAATTTATTTTATTTAATTAGTAAAATAAACTCAGTTTCTTTGTAATTGTTTACCAATAAAGAAGAACTTGTATTTACCTACACCACTTGCATTGGTGGGTATAGTTCTACGATAACAGGAATGCAACACTTCTGTTCACCAGATGCAGACAAATGTGCATGCATTGTAGATAGTACTCAGCAAAGAAAGCTGAAGGTAATCTGGTTGTTTCACTCCCAGTGAGATGATCTAGTCTGATTCTGTCTGATACACTATTCAGTTTATAGAATATGTGATGGATACAGTATTCAGTTATTGCATTATAACTTGTTGTTTATGAGAAAGACAGTCCGACAAAGGAAGTACTCTTCCTCCTAAAGAATATAAACAGTCCAAAAGCACCAGGATTCCCCCCAAACCTCTAATACATTAAAGAGATCCTTTGGCATCCTCTAATGTGACAAATCTTTCAAAGCAGTTTATTGTTTTGTTGTTACTATTTGTACTCTGTGAACTTGAGCTTATTACTTGTATTCTGTCAACATGTTTTTACTATTTGTATTCTGTGAACTTGTTTTTTATTCCTGAAAAGAGTTAACATTTAGTGTAGTGTTCTTTCAAACTTTTAACAGGTCCAAGTTTTGAGTGTGACAGACTTCAAAATTAAAATTTGTTGCATGTAATACCTAACTGACTAGACCCTGATTGACATGTGCCGGGCTAAAATTCAGTATGAACTTACTAGACAATGATTGGCATCTGCCTGATTAAAATCCAATATGAGTTGACTAGACCATGATTGGCATGTGCCGGTATGAGCTGACTAGGCCCTGTTTGACATGTGCCCGACTAAAATCCAGTATTAACTTACTAGACAATGATTGGCATCTGTTTGATTAAAAACTAGTATGAGTTGACTAGACCCTGATTAGCATGTACCTGACTAAAATCCAATATGAAATGAACTGACTAGACCCTGATTGGCATGTACCTGACTAAAATCCAATATGAAATGAACTGACTAGACCATGATTGGCATGCGCCTGACTAAAATCCAATATGAAATGAACTGACTAGACCATGATTGGCATGCGCCTGACTAAAATCCAATATGAAATGAACTGACTAGACCATGATTGGCATGTGCCTGACTAAAATCCAATATGAAATGAACTGACTAGACCATGATTGGCATGTGCCTGACTAAAATCCGATATGAAATGAACTGACTAGACCATGATTGGCATGTGCCTGACTAAAATCCAATATGAAATGAACTGACTAGACCATGATTGGCATGTGCCTGACTAAAATCCAATATGAAATGAACTGACTAGACCATGATTGGCATGCGCCTGACTAAAATCCAATATGAAATGAACTGACTAGACCCTGATTGGCATGTGCCTGTCTTGAATCCAGTATGAAATGAACTGACTAGACCATGTTTGGCATGTGCCTGACTAAAATCCAATATGAAATGAACTGACTAGACCATGATTGGCATCAGCCTGACTAAAACCCAATATGAAATGAACTGACTAGACACTGATTTGCATGTGCCTGACTAAAATCCAGTATGAAATGAACTGACTAGACCCTGATTGGCATGTGCATAACTAGAATCCAATATGAAATTAACTGACTAGACCCTGACTGGCATGTGCCTGATTAAAATCCAATATGAACTGACTAGACCCTGATTGGCATGTGCTTAATTTGAATACAGAGCAGTTTCTCAGTAATAAGGTTAGCATTTAGATTCAGTCCAGGAATTTAGGAGCAACTGAAGGAATCTATTGCACAAACCACACTTCAGTAATACACTGATGGATTGAGTTGCAATCTACTGTACTAGTAACTGGCTACAATTCAAAATTTTCCAAGTAAATGCCAAAGGTTGTCCCAGTACACATTAGTGGCTTTAGATCCAATGAGTTGTAACTAAAGAGATGCTTTGCTCAGCTTTATTCATGAAAAGACCTGCCCATCAATTCAGTTTTGATTCCAGCTTAGTATGAATTAATAGTTGCTTTTTCAGCTGACCAGATGTATATAAGTGAGACAGAACAACTGTAAGCCCAGTCAATAAAGACACTGCCCCATGGTCAATTAAGACACTGCCCTGTGGTCATCATAAAATTGTAACCCCAGTCAATAAAGACACTGCCCCACGGTCATCATTCATAATCTGTATTTTTTAAGCTGCATCTTCTTGCTTGCTGCATTTATAAAGTTTGCTTACAAAATATTAGAAAATGTCATTTTAACTGCTGTAAACTGAATTTCCATTGTTGCTTTATATAGAAGACATGTGATAGTCACAATGGCATCTCACAAAAGAACTTCAGATAGACTATTTGGAGTTCAAATAGACTTCAGAAGAACTTCAGATAGACTTTAATACACAATCAATTATGAAGATGAAGTGCACTAGTGAGAACATCTCAGAACAATATAGTTGATATTTTTAGCACACTTCAGACCACCCATCAGGTAAAGTGTGATTGTGGTGTGACCTATGTCCATCATGCACTGTTTGTCATCCATCCATCATCCATCAAAAGTTACTTAAATGTCTCAAAATTGCTCAACCAGTTTCAATCAAACTTGGCAGAGAACATCCTGGCTTAAATATATGTCATATTTATTTAAATTATGCCATCAGCCTGCAAATATAACCACCCACCATAAGACAATGTTTCTGAAACTGCTCGATAGAATTTAACCAAATTTGTTGGAAAGCATCCTGGCTTAAAGGCATTTGAAGTCTATGCAGATGAAAATGAGGCTGATCTGCCACCAATATGACTGCCTTACTACCATTAGAAAAACCTTTACAAGATTTATAAACCACTGCTGAACAAAATTTTATTAGATTTGATAAAAGAAACATCCATGCTTAAAGAGACATCAATGATGCCTATCTGCCACCAAATATGGCCACTATTACAAAAATCAGAAAAACATTGAAATGGCTTTTCAAAAACTGCTCCGCAGAATTTGACCAAATTTGACAGAAGGCATTCAGAAATACAGGGCTATAAAGTTTGTATCCACCATCAGTATCATATGCAATATTAACAGCACTGGCAGAAATGTATACAAAAGGCATCTTACTGACCCACACTGAACTGGTCATTAGGCAGACATCAGTCAGGTAAGCAATCTCAGACCCACTTGATCCTCTTGTTTTGTGTGATTCAGCTATAGAGAAAAAATGATAATGACTGATAATCCTATAGTATTTGATAATGTGAGATCAAAATAAAATAAAACAGTGACAAATAAATTTAAGATTATGAAGTTGGGTTTCTTGGGTGTACTTGGCAGGGACTGTGGTGTGCAACTTAGGATTCGTGCACATAGGTGCACCAGTATAATTTATATCATTCAATCCACTCCAATAAATACTCACATCCACTCCATTAAATGCTCAGATCCACTCCATTAGATCCTCTGAACAACTTGATTCAAAACTCTTCATAACACTTGCTTGGAAAAAACTATTAAAAATGGATATTTTATTGATAGAACTGAGCTAATAAATTGATACTTGTTTTGGATCCACTTTTTATTATATAACTATACATTTTCTAAACATGAATGAGCCAGAATATTGCACTCAAATCATGGAAGTTGTAATGTAATACTGTTGTTTTCTGACGCCATTTTTCCATACTCTGAAACAAGGCTGGAAGTACCTTGTGAACAACTATGCCATGTCTGACCTGACATACAAATGGAAATAAACAGTATTCTCCTTAATAAGTCTCTATCAAGCTCAAGCAATTTATCGAATCCTGATGTATATATCTGTCAAAATAATAGTCATTCCCATGCCAACTCCCTATTTAAACCTCTTGCAATGTCCCAGCAGAAACAGATCAGACACTATCAGCCAGGCTGCTGATTGAAATTTTCTTACTTATTCAGCTGATGGTATCTTCGTTATACAAAATCTGACAACTTCACAATTGTAAATCACATAAATGGGTCTGCTGCCTCCATGCATCATAGAAATAATGTTATTGACAATGATAGTACTGAAACTGGGTAACTGTTTTTATTGTTGTTGTTGTAGGGTTTAACGCAATTTTTCAGCACAAAATAGGCTACACATAGTGGCCAGAATAACTGGTGAAGGAAGTACCCGGGAAGAACCACTGACATACAAGAAGCTACTGGCAAGCTTTCTCACGTACCCATGTTAGCTGAGCCGAAGACTTGAACGCGCGCAGACAGAGGTCAGATGACAGTAATCTGGAATGGTGAACGCTTTAGACCACTTGGACACTTGGGGCCCCTGGTTAACTGTCCTTACACGTGCTTCATTCATAAAAGTTGTATTATGCACAGTTCATCTTCTTCTCCGACAAAAAATGAAATTTGGGTAATGACTTCAGCTGAAGTTCTCATCAGAAGGTAAAAAAACTAAGCAATTTCATTTGTTGGGGTCAGTTAAGTTTTGCAGATTTCATTAATTTATCTGATAATTGATTGGTATATAAAAAAAATGACATTATTATTTGATCTTATATATATATATATATTCCCCCCATTTTTCTAATCCATATTGGGTAAAGGATGGGATTCCCCCATTTTCCTAATCCATATTGGGTAAAGGATGAGATTCCCCCATTTTCCTAATCTGTATTGGGTAAAGGATGGGATTCCCCCATTTTCCTAATCCATATTGGGTAAAGGATGGGATTCCCCCCATTTTTCTAATCCATATTGGGTAAAGGATGGGATTCCTCCATTTTCCTAATCCATATTGGGTAAAGGATGAGATGCTCCCATTTTCCTAATCCATATTGTGTAAAGGATGGGATTCCCCCATTTTCCTAATCCCTATTGGGTAAAGGATGGGATTCCCCCATTTTCCTAATCCGTATTGGGCAAAGGATGGGATTCCCCCATTTTCTTAATCCATATTGGTCAAAGGATGGGATTCTCCCATTTTCCTAATCCATATTGGGTAAAGGATGGGATTCTCATTCTCATTCTTTTAATCCCATGCAAGGCAAAGTGTGGGTTTCCCCTATTCTCCTAATCCCATGCATGGCAAAGTGTGGGTTTCCCTTATTCTCCTAATCCCATGCATGGCAAAGTGTGGGTTTCCCTTATTATCCTAATCCCTTAGATGTTAAAAACGTTAAAATTAAAATAAAAAACGTAAAAAAACACATTTTTTTCTCAATAAATAAAAAAAAAATGTTCCAGTAGTTTTTAGGCAACACAAAATCAATATTTTGCTTATTTACATGCTACATACCAGTTTTAAAGTTTCAGTGATACAAATATGAAAAAATGTCAAAAGTTTTAAACCGTAGTCCAGCTAACATTGAAATTTTTTCACTCAATGTTGTTATCACCATCTGACTGATCTGACCACTCTATGGTTTCCTCCATATAATTTATATTGTCCAGCTTTTCCTTTAGGCGAAGATTAGCATGCACAAACACTACATCTCGCATGCTCTTGCACTGCATACAGTTTTGCTTTTTCGTGTGAATGAAGTCATATAAAAAAATGCAAAAAAATAAAAATCGTAAAAAATGCGTTTTTCGAGGTAAAATAACAAAAGAAAAAAATGTTTTTATCATCTATGCCTAATCCCATGCAAGGCAAAGTGTGGGTTTCCCCTATTCTCCTAATCCCATGCATGGCAAAGTGTGGGTTTCCCTTATTCTCCTAATCCCATGCAAGGCAAAGTGTGGGTTTCCCCTATTCTCCTAATCCCATGCATGGCAAAGTGTGGGTTTCCCTTATTCTCCTAATCCCATGCAAGGCAAAGTGTGGGTTTCCCCTATTCTCCTAATCCCATGCATGGCAAAGTGTGAGATTGTCCAAAAATAGTTGTACACTCTCATTAATATTTCTTGGTTGAGAAGTTGAGAATAAGATTGGCATGTGACTGAATTGTAATTGTTGTAATTGTTGTGATGATTAAAATATAAAACAAATTCATTTAACATACTCAGATGACTTCAGCTTTTGTTTATCAGTATTTTTTAATAAAAACAAAGTTTGTTTTTGGTGATTCCTTTAAGGACATAATTGCAGTCATATAAAATGTAGTGTCATTTGTAAATGTGAAGTTTTGCTCAGTGGTAGATATGGAATGACAGATAACCGATTTCTTTACCCCATTATCAGTCTCAGATCATGAAAGCTGTAACAGTTACTTCACATGAAAAACCAAGATGAAAATCAAACACAAGTGAAACTTCTGACAAAGATTTGGATTCCACAATGGAGGGGAAAAAAGGGAAAACATGATCACAACCACAAGAAAATTCTTAAAAAAACAAATTTTCATGAAGACTAGTGACTTGTAATGTGGAAGGGTCATGAAATTGTTGACTTCGGCTTCACCGCTTCTCCCGCATTGTATAAATATTGGTCAGAGGCATCAAAAGGGGAATCCCACAATAAAAATGGTTATTTATTTAGTATTTGATGCAAATAACATATAAAGTTAACTCTGTAAATGATATCTTATTTTATTATCGGGTTGGGCTTAATAATGCTCACACCATTGGCCCACTTTATCAAATGATGGGTACCATTTGGCCCCTTTTTGTCAAACCTGGCTAACATACTGCATGTATCTTGTATGTATGTCCCAGTATAATGCCTTGTATCAGAGTTCCTGCCATCTTGAATTAGGTAGACTGGTTATGGATACCATATTGTCTTCAACACGCAGCAGATGCTTTCTAGTTTTAAATAGGGAAAATATTTATATAGTTTGCTGTTACATTTTAGTGAACAATCAAAACATAAATGGGAACTATTTAGTCCTGCCCCAGTTTCATGTTATACATGTACATATTAATCTCGGAGATTCTGACAGGGCAGTATATACACATACATACATTACATTCATACATACATACATGCATACATATATACATACATACATACATACATACATACATACATGTACATACATACATGTACATACATACATACATTACATACATTACATACATACATACATATATACATACACATTTGGGATATTAGCTGGATGGGGTTGATATGAACAAGAAATATTAGTTAAGAAACAAATTCTTTTTGAGGACCTTTTTGGATAATAAACCCCATTTGCAATTACAAATCTTGCAAAATCATGCTTAATTTTCCAGTTTTACTTGCTCCTGAAACATTGTTCGAGTTTGTCCTTTTTAAAATCCATCCTTCATTTCCCAAGTTTGTTTGAAAAATCCCTAGAAGGGTGGAGCTGTTGTGCTGCAAATTTCTAATTAATCTAATTAGATGACACTTGAGCTGGATTAAACACTGTGATTCATGTTGCAATATCTTCACACAGTTAATTGGATGATAATGAGACTATTCCTCATATATGTAACTGCAGTAAAAACAATGACTCACACAAGTGTTGGATCACTCTGAATGGGTAACATTAAGTTCATTACACAAGAACTTGGATCACTCCTAATGGGTAATATATTTATTTGAATACACAAGACCTTGGATTACTCCTAATGGATAACATATTTATTTGAATACACAAGATCTTGGATAACTACTAATGGGTAACATTTATTTGAATACACAAGACCTTGGATCACTCCTAATGGATAACAAATTTATTTGAATACTCAAGATCTTGGATCACTCCTAACACATAACATATTTATATGAATACACAAGACATTGGATCAATCCTAGTGCGTTACATATTTATTTGAATACACAAGATCTTAGATCACTACTAATCGGTGACATTTATTTGAATACACAAGACCTTGGGTCACTCCTAATGGATAACATATTTATTTGAATACACAAGATCTTGGATCACTCCTAACAGGTAACATATTTATATGAATACACAAGACCTTGGATCAATCCTAATGCATTACATATTTATTTGAATACACAAGATCTTGAATCATTCCTAATGGGTAACATATTTATTTGAATACACAAGACCTTGGATCACTCCTAATGGGTAACATATTTATTTGAATACACAAGACCTTGGATTACTCCTAACAGGTAACATATTTATTTGAATACACAAGATCTTGGATCACTCCTAATGGGTAACATTTATTTGAATACACAAGACATTGGATCACTACTAATAGATAACATTTATTTGAATACACAAGACCTTGGATCAATCCTAATGCATTACATATTTATTTGAATACACAAGAACTTTTATGCATCCTAACGGATATCATATTTATTTGAATACACAAGACCTTGAATTGCTCCTAATGGTTAACATATTTTTTTTTAATACACAAGATCTTTTATCACTCCTAATAGATAACATATTTATTTGAATACACAAAACGTCAAATCACTCCTAATGGGTAGCATTTGGATACACAAGACCTTGAATCACTCCTAATGGGTAACATATTTATTTGAATACACAAGACCTCGAATCACTCCTAATGGGTAACATATTTATTTTGAATATACAAGACCTTGGATCATTCATAATGGGTAACATATTTATTTTGAATACACAAGACCTTGGATCAGTCCTGATGGGTAACATATTTTATTTGAATACACAATACCTTTTAATGCCTATCTGCATTCAGATTTCATATTTTCTTTAGAATTCCCAATAAATATGGTATTTCGAAACTGTTACGCTAAACAGTTTTCAACAGAATGACACCAGTAGTGTTTCTTTTCAGGCAGTATATAATCTGTTCAGTACATGATATTTCTAAAAAATGAACACATTTTCCATAATTCTTAAATGTTAGCAGATCTTCTTGATATTGGAGTACATATTTACAGTTACCAAATTTATTCTAATCAATATTCCCTCTCTAATAAGCATGCGCCCCCATTACCAAATGTATTCAAATAAATATTCATTCTTCATTTAGCATGCCCCCCAATTACCAGATTTTTTCTAATAGATAATCCTTGTCCATTAAGAATTCCATCAGTCAAATCTTGTGAACAGAATGTAAAAAGATCACAATTGTGTTGCTTCCCTTGCTCTCCCTTGTCAGATGAAATTTTTGAAACCTTTAGGTATGTCATCCAGGTTAATGAAGGAAAGCTTGACTGATTCTGTACAGACTAGAATTGCATTCAGTCTGGTAAAAACCAGTCTCTCCTAGTATAAAAATCATAAAAAATCAAATATACAAGCGAGGTCAAAAAGGTCCATATTTTTGAATACCTATATTAAAACAAAGCATAAGAATATTATCCACTTGACCAAAGAAGTTTGTGCACCCCAACCCCAAATTTCCACTTACAATTTTCATGTTCGAAGGTCATTTTTGACACCATGTGATGCTCACAGTGCAAACACAAGCCTTTTTTCCTAGACAACAATTCTGCAAAACAGTGTGTACTAAACAGGCTGATGCTATTGAAAATAGTTGTCATCCAAGCCGATTTTGAGATATTCTATTTGCCCCAAACCCATGTGTTTAATGCTGTGGGAGGCTAGCTCTTCTTCCTAGCTGAATATTGGTATTTCACTATCAACATACTGCAGAGTAACTATGGAAGGTGTACATGCCTGACATCAGTTTCAAGAACAACACAAGCCCGAAACACCCATTTCACAAATATATCTATATCTTCGAATAGTAACTAATAATAGCTGAAAAAGTCACACCATAGCCTTAAGTTAAGAAATTTGCCAGGGGCCAATTTACGAAACTGGACACTGACACCTAAGAGTAACTACATGAACATCTAAACTAATAACAGCCAGTCTCTCTTGTCTACGCTGATAAGGGTAGCTACATGTACATCATGGATTTGGATTGTTCCCTTTAAATGCATTAGCAAGAGTAAGTAAATCTGATATACTACTATTGACTGATAAGATCCAGAATAGATGTAAATTATTGGTCTATATCTGGATAAAAAAGCAATTTTAATCATTTATAGGAAAGTTCAAAAAGAACTTCTATGGATTAAATGTTAAATTACTCAAAACTAATGCATCTTACTTGGCATAGGAGTTTGGCATGACGTAGTCATAACATTATATTTCCACTACAAATTTTCTAGTCTGATGTAGCAAAAGATATAAGAAAGGCTGGAACACCTGTCTTGTATGTCAGCCATAAGGTATTATGTTGTAATGGCATTTGTATACATATCTGCTGATCTCTTACCAATTTTGTTTCTGAATGGTAACTTGAGATCGCCACCATCTACAGTTACCAAACTTTGTTGATGGCATAAACTTGGGGTAAGGAAGAAATGTTTACATTTTGGGATCAAAAGGTCAGTCATCAAGGTTACTTAGACTAAAAGAAGAAAATTGGTTTCTGAGCAATAACATTACTTGTAGACCTTAACCAGATATGTTATGAATGGCTTACACATGGGTAAAGGAAAAAGTCTATCAATTTGAGAGTCATACAGTTGAAAGTTCAAGGTCACTAACTGAAAGAAGATAAAATTACTTCTGCACAAATTTCATTTTTTGACCATATGCATGTACCTTCACCAGAAGTTTTTGACAGCTTACACATAGGTAAGAAAAAAAAATCTTATAAGTTTTGCAGTTAAAATATCCAAGGACAAGATCACCATGTCTGAAAGAAGAAAAAATGTTTTTTTGCATGGTATCTTCAAATTCTAGACCATGCACATTAACAGTTTGTGGACGGCTTGCACTTGAGGTACTGAAGAGGTCTATTGACTTTTTCAATTTTTCCTTAGTTGGCATCTCATGGCCGCTACTGTGTTGATGTGGCATGAAGCACTACTAAACAGATGCATACAACTGATTATATGGTTACAAAAATCAAAGGTCATGGCCATTAAGACCCAAAGAAAACTTGGTGTTGCAGAATAACTCTTGTTCAATAGCAAGTTCCTTGACCAAACACTGGATGCCTTACACTAGTGGAATAAAGAAACCCAAAGATTAGGGGTTAGGGTTAGGGTTAGGGTATAAATGTTGTGGTAATGGTCATAACATGTTTGATAATGGCTTCTGCACAGAAAGTTTAGTTGAAGAACACATCTTGGTTAATGTGCTATTTACAGTACTCTTGTTAATATTTTAATTTTATGTCTAGCCTGGTGTCTGCACATGTACACCAAAAATATAAGTTTAAGGAGATGCGGTGGATTTGTGGTTAGTGTGCCAAACGCAGTGCAGGTTCGGATCCTACTATTGCATCAGCCCATGTCAGCTACCATGTTGTCTCCTTGGGCAAGTCACTTTACTGCAGTTGCTTTGGCACTAATCAAACTGCCCCAAAGCAAGCCAAACCATGAAAGGAAACAGTATAGAAGTATTCAGAGCAGAAAGGCAACTTACTAGCTTATAAGACACAAGACTAGTCCAACTGTCCACTGCAAAGACCCAGGTTTGCAGGAGCTTCTTGCAGATCAGGATCTTTGTTGTTTGCAGTTTGACTAGACTTATTAGCAGGTGAATACTGTATACCACTTATGGTTTTAATTTTAATTTTAGTATACATTCCTAATGTATGTCCTTTCTTGCTATGTTGTGATGCAGCACTTAAATGAAAGACTGTTGTAAATATCTTGTTAAAAGCTTTGTGTTGACTAAAAAATGCTCTTTGAGATTGAATACTCTCTAATACAGGTTATAAAGAATCATTTAAGTGGCTGTAAAGTGTCATCCAGTAATATAATCTCCTAACTATTGATAATTGTAGTACACATGTTGATTAATTAATTGACACCCACACACACACACAAACACACCTTTCACCATCCTCCTTGACCAGTTTTGTCATGCTTATTATAATGGATATGGTGAAAACATTTGTTTATTATATCCCAATACATATATCATTTGTTTATTATATCACAATACATATATCGTTTATTTTAATAATAAAAATATATGTATAAATTTTGAAACATTCATCAGATTTAATGAGTGAAAACCAATTAGTCATTGTATTGACAATTAAAATAATAAGATACTTTTTAATTAGTGAGTGACAAGCACAGTTAATCAGGGATTTGACAATTAAAATTATAGTGTATTTTTTTAAAATTAGTTTTCTTATTATGATATATCAGAAGAGCCTTCGTCTTGTTTTCAGTTCCTAAATTGGATGCAAAGTTTTCAAACTTGATGGATTCAGTATAGGATGACAATTGCACATTAGCTTTCTAACCTCTGGCACATTGCAGGTGCCCAGTAATATCATGTTATCTTAATGTCCCATCAGGGACATGATCTGCACATCCTGTTATCCAGTATAGCCCCACTCATGGCAATTTGTCATTGCAGAACATACAGAAACAAAGCAGCTCTTTCTTATGGCAGTATTTTGCAAAATCTGAATTTCTGCAGTCTTGCCTTCGTTTCCAAACTATAAATATTTACAGAGACAAACAATACACGAAAAAAGTTTACATACACACTTTATTATCCTATATTTGTAATTAATGTTGGAGGTTAATCAATATTCAGTGCTTAGCTGTTGTTAGTTGAAGGTTGATTGATCCTCTGAGTGCTTTGCTATCTGGTCAAATTCATAAGTACACAGCCCTTTTATTTCTACAAGTATAGGAATAATTCAGCTAGCCCTTTTATTTCTACAAGTATAGGAATAATTCAGCTATATATTACTTGGATTGTGTTAGTGGTAATGAGGTAAGCATTTGTTCAGAAAAGGTGAATCAGCTTCTGTACTTCCACATCATGTGAGAGAAAAGTTGTTTATTAGGATAACTGTTGTTGTGACATTCAAATGGTGACATGCAACAGGATGAAGTAATCTATTGTTGAGGGGAAAGCAAGTCAGTCTGTACTTCCTTATGATATGGGAGATAAGTTTATTAAAAACAAATGCACCAGCAATGTGTCAGTCAAGTTATGCCAGTGATATGTAAAAGTGAATTAGTATACTCCACCATCAGTGAGTAAATAAGCTTCTTCAAGGAAATACCTACACAAAGTATTTATAATGGAAACGGATACGGAGAGTGATAGTGACAGTCTGTTGTTGGTTTCATGGGTAAGATGAGTTTATACTTTCATCTAAATAAGACATTTTTTTAAGATATATTCTTTTTTATTCTAGCCTGGTGTCACTTCTTGTCCATACATTCATACTCTTGTCCACACACAAGACTATGGTTAATGTTTGATTTTTTAAAAATTATATTAAACTGAGTCATCAGGCGTTTTTATATTAAATTCAATGATAGTTTTAAAATTATATTAAACTGAGTCATCAGGCGTTTTCATATTAAATTCAATGATAGTTTTAAAATTATATTAAACTGAGTCATCAGGTGTTTTTATATTAAATTCAATGATAGTTTTATAATATTAAATTGTTTTTTATGGGGGGGGTTGTTTTACTTTGTAACTACTGTATACAGTCACAAGTTCAGTCCATTGGCACAAACAACATAGACATGTGCTGTTAGATCAACAGACCTGTGCTGGCAAATAAAGGTCTATGTAGACATGTGTTGGCAGATAAAGGTCTTTGTACACACATGCTGGCAGATAAAGGTCTCTGTAGACATGTGTTGGCAGATAAAGGTCTATGTAGACATGTGCTGGCAGATAAAGGTCTGTGTAGACATGTTGGCAGATAAAGGTCTTTGTAAACATCATGCTGGCAGATAAAGGTCTGTGTAGACATTTGTTGGCAGATAAAGGTCTTTGTACACACATGCTGGCAGATAAAGGTCTATGTAGACATGTGCTGGCAGATAAAGGTCTATGTAGACACGTGCTGGCAGATAAAGGTCTATGTAGTCATGTGCTGGCAGACAAAGGTCTTTGTAGACACGTGCTGGCAGATAAAGGTCTATGTAGACATGTGCTGGCAGATAAAGGTCTGTGTAGACATGTTGGCAGATAAAGGTCTTTGTAAACATCATGCTGGCAGATAAAGGTCTGTGTAGACATTTGTTGGCAGATAAAGGTCTTTGTACACACATGCTGGCAGATAAAGGTCTATGTAGACATGTGCTGGCAGATAAAGGTCTATGTAGACATGTGCTGGCAGATAAAGGTCTATGTAGTCATGTGCTGGCAGACAAAGGTCTTTGTAGACATGTGCTGGCAGATAAAGGTCTATGTAGACATGTGCTGGCAGATAAAGATCTATGTAGACATGTGCTGGCAGACAAAGGTCTTTGTAGACACGTGCTGGCAGATAAAGGTCTATGTAGACATGTGCTGGAAGATAAAGGTCTATGTAGACATGTGCTGACAGATAAAGGTCTATGTTGCAGGATTTACTGATTCTCCTAACAAGCTGCATAGACACAGATTGGTCAGCACATTGTGCAATGGCAGCCAGGGTCTGTGCACTTTTCACAGTTTGAAGACTTATAAGTGAGTATAGGCAGAAAATAAAAGATGGGCTGTCCAAAATAGGATTTCATCTCTACTAAGATGCAAGTAATACTTGAGGGGATTTTTGCATACTCTTTTGTCGAGTAATTCATTAGAATCTTTCTACCACAAAATTTTTATAATGATTATTATTTATTAATATTTTCATGTTTCTTGAAGTAAAGCAGATTGAAATATCGAAGTGCCATTGTTCCTACAACATAAAAAAAATAATTAAATCTGAACAGTTACATTGAAGTCTTAATGAATTTTAAAATGTTTGGTTTATCCTCCAGAAGCCCATGAAGTTGTTAAGAAACTCCCTAAATTTTACCCAAAACTCCTTGGTTTGTTTTAGTTGAAGATAAAACATTGAAACTGAATAAAATTATAGCCATCTTTTATTTTCAGAATTTTGTTTTTAACATGCAGTATTGTTTAAAAAAATTATCTAATAAATAAAGTGGGAAAAAATTTGGGTGATTCAAAATCACACATGGCACAGAGCATTTTGTCTTATAGAGTATTGTCCCATTGCTGTTGTGGCAGGCTTATTGTCTGGTGGCCTAGTGGTTAGAGCATTAAAAATCCTAATCACACACACACACGCAGCTTCCTCCGGGGCCTGGATAAGCAATTTTTTAAGCCACATCATATGATGTACATAAGTGTATAAAACCAAGTCACATGCTGTAGTTTGCATATGCCTGAAGTAATATATGGAAAAAGTTCAATTTTTATTTTTTTTAAAAAGCTTCTTGAAAACTTTTGGCAGTCATTGAATAGTCCTTGAACAAAAACTCTCCTGGACTGTGTGAACTAAGAGCTTGGTTGCATTGGATAATACCTTCTTTCAGTTAGGTCAGTACAGTCTGGAAAAGCTTTTTTTCTACTGAGATACAATTTAAAATTTTTATGTGACTAAATTCACGGTGTATTAAATTTTTCAGTAAATCCAAAAATTTGAACCAGTTCAAAGTTGGGATCTTTGTATGCCTAAAACAGCATGTGTTAGAGACTCTCTGTAATGTAAACAAGAATGATGTTTCATTGAACTATGAAATTATAAAAATTGGATTTACTTTAAAACTAATGGAAAGTCAACTGAAGGAACTGAGGACAAACGGAAGAGGATATATGAAATTTCTGACAGATTTATTTCTGCTAATTTATTTTCTTAGTTTAGATTTTCTCATATCTGGACTTTAAAAGAGGTTCTGTTGACTTTAAAAGACATCCCTATGATATTAAAAGATGGTTTTTCACAGTGAGATCCACCTAATCCGGATTGAATTATATTAGTGTTAAAAGATATCTTTGTTACATTTATCTTACCTGTACAAAGTAAAGGTGAGTAGATGCTAATCAAACCTGACAGAAGCATTGGTGTTGATGTAGGTATCAGGTAAATGTTTGTATAGTTTTCATTGTAGCTCATTAATAATAATAATAATAATAATAATAATAATAATAATAACAATAATAATATTAATAATAATAATAAAGACTTTATTTAATGAAGGTAACTCAGTTACAAAACAAGCAATCTACCTTGAGGATGTCAAAGATGTATGTACAGGTATACACAGAATGCAGTCAGCCACTCAACATCTTAAACATACATTAGTAATGTACATAGATATTTATTGTAGACCCAGACAAGTTGAGTATACATGCCAATTGTAAACACACTAACAGATGAAGTTACTATCAGTGTTCACTAGTCAAATTCTTGTATAACTCATACTGTTTTGATATATATTTATTAGAAGCAACATTTAAATTTTATTGTTGTGTGTTCATTTGCCTGACCTTATTTAATATGTTTTTCCAGTTTTACAGATTTTTCCCAATTTGTGGGAACAGGTTTATGGTTAATGCTTGTATTTAAGTTGGCAATATAATGTGAACTGCAGGTTAAAATTTGCATTTAAGGTTATCTTGCTGGTTATAGCATGCATTTAAGGTTGGCTCTATGTGGACTGCAGGAGGTGTAAGTTTGTACATAAAGTTTTGTTTATGGCTTCTTTGAAAGAAATAAGCATTTGATTGAACTCGTGTGCCCTAAATATCATGTATCTAACCTTGTTCAGTACCTTTTTAATGGCAGTTTTACCGATTTCCTCACAGTTTAAAATGATAAAGTGTTTTGTTGAAGTCAATATTTAAGGTATACTGTATGTTAACAGTGGGTTCAAGTTTGTGTTTCAAGATTCGTTGTTTCATAATCAAGCAGGATCTCAGCATTTTGCTTCTTTGTACTGATATACTTTTTCTGCTCTTTCTTGTTTTTTTTTTTGTTTTAGTTTTTTATGTATAGAAATACTGATTTGTGGTATAATTTTTTGTGAAAAGCATGAGATTAAATTTTTTTCTTTTTACTTGGACCACTCCGGTTAGAGCATCTGCCTCTGATGCGGGAGGTCCTGGGTTCAAACCCCGGCTGAGTCATACCAAAGACTTATAAAAATGATATTAACAGGTGCTTTGCTTAAGTTACTCAGCATTAAGAGGTTAGTGTTAGGACTGGTTAGTCTGGTGTCAGGATAATGTGACTTGGTGGGACATCATGCTACATGTCTGCGACATGATGCCCCAGTGCTAGACAATCACCATAAACTGCCACACTGCAGACATTGTAGCAATATGACTGCAAAATTGTTAAAGCTACATCAAAAATCCAAATCTCTCACACACACACACACACACTTTTTGTTTGCTCAGTTAAGTCTTAGTATTAAAATCCTCTTTTAATCTTGAGGTCAACCTTTTGATTTACTTTTAGAAAACACAAGCCATTTTATTATGACCCATGGTAAATGTGATTGAAGCATTTTGTATTTTTGTTTTTGTTTTCTTTAATGGCACTTCAAGCACATTAATGGCTACATCATGCCAAGGAAATTTAAGCTTTCCCAAGGACCCACAAGAGGCTGACAACCCAGACTGACCTGGTGGGTATTGAACCTGCAACCCTTGGATTATGAGTCTTAGCATGCTACCATCTTAACTACCATGAATCTGATTCTATGTCAGTCTGTCCATCTCTCCATCATAACTTGTTTTATATTTGGATTATTTGTGGTTTTTCAGGCACACTATTTTTATAGGGCCTTTGAGTTGAGTGTGTGGATCAAATATATAGCGAATCAATCTTTTATGGCAAAAGTAGGACACTATGACTTATATTTCAAGCTTAGTGGTTTTTACTTTTTGCATTGGGATCTAAATTGCTGTATGACTTGAATGTATAGTCATGTGGATATATTTTATGATCCATTATGTTGAGTACTACATCATCATATCAAAAGCAGGTCACAGTGGTTTTCTCAATCTAGGTCATTTATGCATAAATTACTTTGAGATACGAGTTGTGTTAGTTTCTCAACCAGTAGGTTTATGCTTATTTGTATGGATACTCATGTATGTATAATACCATCATTCCAGGAGTAGGTGACAGTGACCAATAGTTATGCTTCATTGTTTTTCTCAAAGTTATTTGTTTGGGATCAGTGTCTTGCATAATATTAAACCTACAGGTACATGGCACTGTCAGGTAAGTCTTGCCTTGACCAGCATGGGTATGTGAAAAAGCATGCCAGTTGCTTCTCTTGGGTCAGTGGTTATTTGCAGGCTTGATTCCTCCATCAAATATACTGGCTGCTATGTGTAGCCTATCATGCTGAAAAATTGTGTCAGACCCCACAAAATCAAACCAGACCAAACAATGCACTGTATCTGTTATTGATCATGATGGGTAATAACCAAACATATTCCCAATTTGTTCATAATTCTTTTTATCTGCTTTTTTCTGTTTTGTTTAAATTCCAATGCAGTATGCCTGGTTAATTGTGTCCCTAAAGGAAATCTGTTGCTGTCAACTTGGCTTTTATGATGCTTAATTGTTATTATGAAAAAAGTTTTTTTTAAAAGTATTTGCATAGCAAACTAGGGTTTTGTACTCATAATGTTACTTGTTATGCATTGTCTGCAGTACTAGGCTTAACTGTTCAATCAATACACATAGTCAGTAATACCAGGCTTACAACCCTTCAGCCATTACACATAATAATATCAGGCTTACAACCCTTCAACCATTACACATAGTCAGTAATACCAGGCTTACAACCCTTCAACCATTACACATAGTCAGTAATACCAGACTTACAACCCTTCAACCATTACACATAGTAATACCAGGCTTACAACCCTTCATCCATTACACTTAGTAATACCAGGCTTACAACCCTTCAACCATTACACATAATAATACCAGGCTTACAACCCTTCAACCATTACACATAGTAATACCAGGCTTACAACCCTTCAACCATTACACATAGTCAGTAATACCAGGCTTACAACCCTTCAACCATTACACATAGTAATACCAGGCTTACAACCCTTCAACCATTACACATAGTAATACCAGGCTTACAACCCTTCAACCATTACATATAGTAATACCAGGCTTACAACCCTTCAACCATCATTTATAGTCTGCATATAGGCTTAACCCTACAAACATTATGTATTGTATGCAATACCAGGCTTAACCCATCAACCATTATGTATTGTATGCAATACCAGGCTTAAACCTTCAACCATTATATAATGTATGCATTACCAGACTTAAACCTTCAACCATTATATATTGTATGCATTACCAGACTTAACCCTTCAACCATTATATATTGTATGCAATTACCAGGCCTAATTCTTCAGCCGTTATGTATTGTATGAAATACAAGGCTTAATCCTTCAAACATTATGTATTGCATGCAATACTAGGCTTAACACTATGGTTTTCATTTGGGAGCCATATCAATTGGTAGAACATGAGACATGTACTCCAAGGGTAGCAGGTTAAATAACAGCTCCCTTGATGTGTCTTTAGAAATGCAGTTAGCTCCCATTTTGTCAGCACGATATACCCTGTAAGTACTTTCTGAAAAGTGCAGTTAAAGCCACTTCCATTTTATTACTGACACCTCACTTGTACTCACAGATGTAGATGGAAAGATCATATTAAACTGATTTTGATAGCAGACACCTACATGAGGAATTTTTCATTTTCTGTGAAGCATATTATTTTCATCATTTTACAAGTACACCCTTGGATAGATCATGCATATGATGTATATTACATGTGTTATTTCAGTCTTATCACGACGGAAAAGTAATTTACCAACACATTAATATTATAGTCAACGTGAATTTGTTGTCTCCAGCTTCTTTTGATGTACCTGTTCCATGAATTCTCTCCAACTACATGCACTAAGTGTTGTATTTTAGTTATGATAAACAGATGTCAAGAATGTATAACAGGAGTAAGGAAGCTACAAGAATATGATGGGAACTAATCAACCTATTACAGTTTTTTCCCTGAGCAGCAGGATCAAGTTTGAGGGATGTTTTATTTTTGCACAAAATATAATATCAGTAGCATCGAAATAGGTGAAAACAATTTGGTTTTACATATGATAACATTGTTCAGTGTTTTCTTTCTTTTTCTATTATTAAACTCTTGTTTGTCGATTTTTGCTGTCATTCAGATATGATTGGTCCAGGTTTTCTTTCAGCCTTTCTGTTAAGTAGTATTTTGTTGAGAGAAGTTGCTGGTCAATTAGTACTCTCTCTCTTTGTTATGTAATGATAGATTGTAATTGATAGTGATTGAGTTTGGTCACATATTGTTCTTACATATTGTCAGCCTGTACAGTGAAAAATGAGTAGCATCATGGGTGCCACATCAATCCCATTATTGAACATGATTGTCCACATTTTTGTGGTTGGTAGGTATTGCAAATCAGAGTCATGTTCTATAACCAGTTTTTGTTTCCAGCAAATTCTTGAACCCTGCAGTTAAATTAATCTGAATCTAACCCAAAAGACGACGACAAGTATTACTTTCCCAGTCGAAACAGCTTATAGGCGTCCATCAGTCTCATTTATGATAAGACCTTTTCAAATCTTAGTGGGTTTTTGTTAGTATGATATCTTTGTAACCATATCCTTCTTATGCAATGTATGAGGAAAATTGGTATATAAACCTATGAAACACAAGACTTTTTGACATGCTAGTGGCATTTGTGGGTGAGATATAGTGTTCCACTATGTCCTTGTTATGAAATGTCTTAGTAATAACTGGTATATAAGCCTATAAAACGCAAGCCTTTTTAAAACGCTATTGGCTTTTGTTTGTGAGATATGTTGTTTCAATATAGTCTCATTATGAAATATCGAAGGAGTAACTAGTATATAAATGTAGGAAAGATGAGTCACATAGGAACAGAGTTTGCTGAACACTTTATTTTCTTACCATATTGTGGAAAATTTGCATGGTAAAGGACCAACAGATTTTGCCCAGATTATCTCGGGAAACATACGATCCTAACCGACATACATACATATCAGTGAATTGAACTTCAGAATTACGTAAGCAATATCAGAGTATACGTTTTGTACTTAAAACAGCACATGCTATTTAAATCTGTTTTGACTGTGGTATCACGTGACCATCTTTATGTGAAATTAGTCTTCATCAAAACTTTCATAAATACAGCTATGGCTTAGGCTTTATTAATCCAAACTCTGGACAGAATGAGGGTAATTAAATGCTCCTGGTAGGTAATCTTTAATCTCTAGTAGTAATCTTTAATCTCTAGTAGGCAATCTTTAATCCATGTGCTTGAGAAAGCTTAGTTATAGATGATGACTTGATAGGTCTATCAGATTTATGTACATGTATCAGACAGATTTATGTAAATGTATCACATTTATGTACATGTATCTATAGACAACATTATTTTTATACTTTTTTATTTGCCTTAAGTAAAACTTCACATTTTATCAGTCCACCACACTTTTAATTTTTGTTGTCAAATTCTGTTGTGTAATATTACTTTGGAGTGACTAAATATCAGAAATGGCAACAAAATTTTTAATATCTTGCCCAGTAGCTATTGGTACTTAATTCTGTAAGGCATTTGGGGTGATGCATGTTGATTGCATCTGTAAAAGCTGAAAACAACAATGGAGAGCTATTATTTCTTACTGTTAGAGGTATTTTTGAAATTGTCATTTTTATCTCATTTCAGGACATAGATTACTCCAGTGATGAGAATGAGTTTGAAGGTAAATTACATTACTTTTGTTTTCTGTATTTATTTATTTTATCATAATTGTCTGCGCAACAAACTGTACAAAAAATTTCATGTTTTTAAGAGTGTGAATTAAACAAAAAATTTATACTATTTAGTTACTTGAATGGGTCAAAGGTTGTTTATATGTGATTGATTAGTTAGTATGTTGTTGATTATTAGGTATGTGATTAATTATTCAGTATGTAATTGATTATATATGATTGATTATTCAATGTTATTGATTATATATAATTGATTATTCAGTATGTGCTAGATTATACAGTATGTGATTGATTATACAGTATGTGATTATGTGATTGATTATTCAGTATGTAATTGATTATATTTGATTGATTATTCAGTATGTGATTGATTATATATGATTGATTATTTAATATGTGCTTGATTATATATAATTGATTATTCAGTATATAATTGATTATATATATATTTGATTATTCAGTATGTGATTGATTATATATGATTGATTATTTAATATGTGCTTGATTATATATAATTGATTATTCAGTATGTGATTGATTATATGATTGATTATTCAGTATGTGATTGATTATACAGTATATGATTGATTATGTAGTGTGTGATTGATTATTCAGTATGTAATTGATTATAGTTAATTGATATGATGATACAAGTTGCCTTATTTATTTCTTTATATACAGAATGATTCTTACTGCCACACATGGTGCATGCCATACAAGACATAATACCCACAATGACTTAGTTAGCTCACATCTTTCCAAACCAAATTTGTTTCCAAAGAGAGCATAAATTTTGTATAATTGCGTTTCAAGTGGAGCAAAGAAGCTGTTAAATGTCACCATGAATACCCAGTTTTTTTAGAAAGCTATGCATGCCTGCTGTCTCATCGCTATTTACATTCATGAGATTGAAACAAATCAAACATTTGCAGGGCTTTTTTTGCGAGACCATGTTAGATAGAAGTGGAGTCTATGTGAGACCATGTTAGATAGAAGTAGAGTCTTTGCGAGATCATGTTAGATAGAAGTGGAGTCTGTGCGAGGCAATGTTAGATAGAAGTGGAGTCTATGCAAGACCATGTTAGATAGAAGTGGAGTCTATGCGAGACCATGTTAGATTGAAGTGGAATCTATGCAAGACCATGTTAGATAGAAGTGGAGTCTATGCAAGACCATGTTAGATAGAAGTGGAGTCTATTTGAGACCATGTTAGATAGAAGTGGAGTCTATGTGAGACCATGTTAGATAGAAGTGGAGTCTGGCTCACTCTTAAAATGAACTTAAAATGTAACTGAAAAAGATGGAGTCATCTTTATCCAAAATGCTGTGTTGGAAAAAAAAATTTGTTGTAGATTTCATGTAAAGGAACTGAGAAACAGTCACTGCCATCATACACAGCTTGAATAGGCACTTAAGACCCAGGCATTAATAGGCCTTATTTTTGTAGTGAAGATGACAACCTGGCTTACTACAAAACACAGGCCTGACAAGAAACCTATCACCAGGCACATACATCTGAAATCAACTGGTTTGCAATGATTAACTCCATGCTCAACTTGCTCCTGTATGTCAGCAATTGGAGCATAGCCTAGAAGCCTCTGTTGAGAACCAAACTGACCTCATGTACCTGACTGAGCAGCTTAATACTCAACCACCAGTGCCATAGCTGCTTCCGTTAATCTCTGTCTTATGCACATTCCTATCCATGTCCACACTGCTAAAAGACCATCACAAGCAATTCTTGGATCACAACCAGCATCTTCCAAGCCTCATATTCCATAGCCATATAAATATCAGGAAGCAGGTTGTTCAAGAGACAAACTTCATGCAGCCTAAATGTCCTAGAGACCAGCCCTAACTTCCAGATAAACAATCAGGCCCTCCCATCAAGGTATGCCATGTGGGAGACCATTCTCCAAAGCCCTTTTCATTAATGATACTCCATTTTCTAAGTGTTCCCAATGACAAAATGCGAGGACCAGTTTCAGATCACCTCCCTAGCTAACTATCATGCAGAAAATGACACCATGCATGCCATGACCTTTTCTGATATTGCTGTTGGAGGAACACTTTGTCACTTGATCACAGAATGGGAAAGACGGGGCTTATTCATGAGACCCCTGCATATGGTGACCAATCCCACTGTCAGTTGAAACCTTTTGCTCTGGACTAGATGACAGGCTCATGACCCTTTTATTTCTAGTCCCAGATCTGGAAGCCTGGGTATTTGATACCCTTTTCTTTAACTGGAATTGGTCCTGATGTATACACTTTCATCTTATACCCCAGATTCCCAAAGTCTTGCAGAAATTGAGGGAATCCAAGTGCCAACTAATCCTGACTGCTTCCATCCAGTGGGAAAATCATGGATCAGTGATGTCCTGAATCTAGCAGTAGATTAATTCCCAGGAAAATCCTGCCTTCCTATATGCAGAAACAACCCTACCTAAAGATTTTCATTTAAAACAAGCCCTTGCAAAGATATTATTGAAACTGAAGAATTGTAAATAGCAAGAGGCCCATCTGTACCAAATTTCATCAGGGGCTCGGGGGTGCAGAGTTGTTTAAGGTACTCATTTTTGCAGATCACTGTGAGTGTGTGAGAAAGCTTGCTTGTAGCTTCCTATGTGTCACTGTTTTCCTGGCTTCTTCTGCCAGCAAAATATACTGGCTGCCTTTCATAGCCTATTCTGTTCTGAAAAATGGCATTAAACCCTCAAACCCACAGTGATATCTTGAATCTTTTATAGTTTCACCCTGGAAATGAAAGTGGGTAATGGTTGGATGCATGGACAAAGGAAATGGACAGTAAAAGTGTTGAAATAGAGGAATTGGGAATAGCTAAAGGCTTATTTTGATAATTAGTCTAACACGTGTGCAGAATGTTATTGAGATATCTTGAAAAGTTTTCTGAGGTTGCTATGGAAACAAATGCATGATGGATCAATGGATGATAGGATGGGTACATGGAATCCAGTTCTATATCCCTTGGTAACTTTACTGGGCAGGGTATATATATTATTACTCAGCTGTGCCTTTAATGTGTCTCATGAAAATCATCGAAGTCAGAAAGATATCCTACACTTTGCAGTATATGGTATTAATAAAATATGTACACCTGCAAGAAAAGTGCCACTAGCTCAGTTGTCTTGTCCATCAAATTGGACAGAAATGTTGCTTTTTGGATGGCCCTAGGAAACAAAATGAAAATTTCTACAATGAACAAGTCATTCTACCTGACTGTCTGTATTAAGAGAATTATTTTGACTGTGACATCATTATCAAATAGGAATGTTTTCATTATGGGGCTGTTATTTCAAAACTGTCCAGTTGTCTAAAACACTACATGTACATATATTATAAATTACTGTGATGATTGTACTTATTATACTATGCTATTGTAGTTATTACAATATACTAGTGTAGTTATTATACTATGCTAGTGTAGTTATTACAATATACTAGTGTAGTTATTACAATATATTAGTGTAGTTATTGTAATATGCAAGTGTAGTTATTACAATATACTAGTGTAGTTATTACAGTATACCAGTGTAGTTATTGTAATATATCTGACTGAAGGTCTGAACATGAATTGTCTTATGTAGGTATCCTCAGTTGCCTTCTGTAGGTATCCACAGTTGTCTTCTATAGGTATCCACAGTTGTCTTCTGTAGGTATCCACAGTTGTCTTCTGTAGGTATCCACAGTTGTCTTCTGTAGGTATCCACAGTTGTTTTCTGTAGGTATCCATGGTTGTCATCTGTAGATATCCATGATTGTCTTCTGTAGGTATCCATGGCTCTTTTCTGTAGGTATCCATGGTTCTTTTCTGTAGGTATCCATGATTGTCTTCTGTAGGTATCCATGGTTGTCTTCTGTAGGTATCCAAGGTTGTTTTCTGTAAGTATCCACGGTTGTCTTCTGTAGGTATCCATGATTGTCTTCTGTAGGTATCCAAGGTTGTTTTCTGTAAGTATCCACGGTTGTCTTCTGTAGGTATCCACTGTTGTCTTCTGTAGGTATCCATGATTGTCTTCTGTAGGTATCCATGATTGTCTTCTGTAGGTATCCACGGTTGTCTTCTGTATGTATCCACGGTTGTCTTCTGCAGGTATCCATGATTGTCTTCTGTAGGTATCCACAGTTGTTTTCTGTATGTATCCACGGTTGTCTTCTGTAGGTATCCACAGTTGTCTTCTGTAGGTATCCACAGTTGTCTTCTGTAGGTATCCAAGGTTGTTTTCTGTAAGTATCCACGGTTGTCTTCTGTAGGTATCCACTGTTGTCTTCTGTAGGTATCCATGATTGTCTTCTGTAGGTATCCACAGTTGTCTTCTGTATGTATCCACATTTGTCTTCAGCAGGTGCAAGCAGTTGTCTTCAGTAGGTGTATACAACAGTTGCCTTTAGTAGGTGTTCTGTTTCGTCAGTACAGAATGTGTACACATTTGTTCTTATTAAGTTTACACAGTACTCTTCAGTAGGTGTAGACAGTCATCATCAATATTTGTACAAATTTATCTTTATTAGGTGAACATGGTTTTCTTCAATAGGTGTAAACAGTCATCTTTAGTAGGTGTACATAGTTCTCTTAGAAATAAAGTTTAATTTGATATGTTCACCTGGGGCAAGGATGAATAAATCAGTAGTGTACATCTACAGTTATTTTTAGCAGTAGGTTTAAAGTGTAGCCTTCAATGTAAGGCATCATTGATATTTACCATGGGAATAAGTAGTGCTGTCACACATATTCCTGGTTGATTGACCTGAAGCTAGAGGCCAAATTGTTAAGAATATCTCACAGTGTTTGTAGGCTGGGCAAATTGACACCATTGCACTGTTTAAAGACTAACTGCTTGAACTCATTCACCCCTGTAGAATTTTGTCATTTTTGCCTGAAATGCCAGTAGAAAACACATTCTTGGGCTGCATCTGACTACATCCAAATAAATCTACTTCCAAGATATTTTCAGTTAGCCTGATGTTTAGTTGTGTTAGAAATGTTGTTTTTCATTGGCTATTTTGCTGACACATGGACAGAAGAGTAAAAGTTGGAGTTCTTTTTTCTTTTTTTCTTGTGCTGCTTATTGGACCCATCATTTTCATGTCCTGGCCACTTTTTATTCCAAATCCCCAACTTATCCTACTTTTTGCAAATGCTCGCCCGTTTTTGTGCAGTTCAGACCAGTCTGCCTTAGATCTGAATGCAAAGAGTAAAAAACTGACAATGGGCAGATTTTTGCTGTAAAAAAAGTCAGGTCTTAAAATGTGTTTTTTTTTTCGTTTGTATTTTGTAATGCGAGTAGAAAGTCCAGATTATTTGTATCATTGTAGAGTAGAAAGTCCAGATTATTTGGTATCATTGTAGAGTAGAAAGTCCAGATTATTTGTATCATTGTAGAGTAGAAAGTCCAGATTATTTAGTATCATTGTAGAGTAGAAAGTCCAGATTATTTAGTATCATTGTAGAGTAGAAAGTCCAGATTATTTAGTATCATTGTAGAGTAGAAAGTCCAGATTATTTAGTATCATTGTAGAGTAGAAAGTCCAGATTATTTAGTATCATTGTAGAGCTACATCTACTTTTCTGTAATACCACCCACTCTGGTGTATCTTAAATGACCTTGACACTGCAGGGCTCCGAAGTAGGGTACTACCTCCTGATGAACAAACATGGTGCCAGGGGTTAATGAGTTAATTATACCATATTTAATGTAATGCCTTATTTTCTTACTGAAGTATATCTAAGCATGCTTAGGGTTAGGGTTAGGGTTAGTAAGTTGTATAAGCTAGTAAGTTGCCTTTCTGCTCTGAATACTTCTATACTGTTTCCTTTCATGGTTTGGCTTGCTTTGGGGCAGTTTGATTAGTGCCAAAGCAACTGCAGTAAAGTGACTTGCCCAAGGAGAAAACATGGTAGCTGACATGGGCTGATACAATAGTAGGATCTGAACCTGCACTGCGTTTGGCACACTAACCACAAATCCACCGCATCTCCTTAAACTTATATTTTTCGGTGGACATGTGCAGACACCAGGCTAGACATAAAATATTAACAAGAGTACTGTAAATAGCACACTAACCAAGATGTGTTCTTCAACTAAACTTTCTGTGCAGAAGCCATTATTTTCTTATTAAACATGTTATGACCTAGTGGGAGGTCATAGGTTCGACCCCGGCCGAGTCATACCAGAGACTTACAAAAATGGTACTAACAGCTGCCTCGCTTGACATTCAGCATTAAGAGGTTAGTGTTAGGACTGGTCAGCCTGGTGTCAGGATAATGTGACTGGGTGGGACTTCATGCTATATGTCTGCGGCATGATGCTCCAGTGCTAGACATCACTATAAACTGCCACATTGCAGACATCATAGCGATATGACTGAAAAATTGTTAAAGCTATGTTAAAAATCAAAATCACATTAAAAAAATCACCAAACTTGTCAAAAGTTATTGAAAAACATGTCTGTGACTCATTCATGTCGTATTTAACCAAGCACTTGCTGTTACACCAATCAATCAGGCTTTAGATAGAAACATTCATGTGAGACTGCCTTGAACTCCCTAACTGATGGCTTGAAGCACTTGACCAAGGTGGAATAATAGGATCTGTATTTGTAGATTTCAAGAAAGCTTTTGACATAGTGGATCATGAAATTCTTTTGAAGAAACTGAAAATCTACTAATGTGATGAAAGCACAGTTAGATGGTTTACTTCATACTTAAGTCAGAGAACAGATGTTTATGTAAATAATGTTCTGTCTGAACCTGGAACAGTTAGATATGGAGTAGCACAAGGCTCGATTCTAGGTCCATTACTATTCATTTTATTTATTAATGACCTACCACTGTTACTAAGGGACTCAAAATCATCTACAGATCGCTATGCAGTTGACACAACATTGTCAGACATCCAAAACACAAAGCATGAACTTGAAATTTCTTTACAGAATGCCCTAAACAAACTGGACAACTGGTGCACATGCAGTGGCATGGTAGTGAATACTGGTAAAACTAAAATATTACTTATCTCAACACGGCAAAAAAGGAAAAATCTTGATAGTGATGAACTATGTCTGACATGGAGGGATAAAACTTTGCAAATGGTCTGTCATGATAGACTACTTGGTGTTTTGGTAGATAATAACCTATCATGGACTGAACATAACAAGCATAACCGTAAAAAAGTCAATTCAAGTTTATGGCTTCTCAGTAGGATAAGACATTTTCTCCCTGAAAGGCACAGAAAACTATTTTATAAGGGGCTCTGAGTGGTCTAAAGCACTCTCTGTTATGGATCACTGCCATCTCACCTCCGTCTGCATGGGTTCGAGTCTTTGATTCGGCCAGTGTGGGTATGTGAGAAAGCTTGCCAGTAGCTTCTTGAGGGTTGGTTGTTTTTTCCAAGGATTACCCAGGTTCTTCCTCCACCATTAATACTGGCAGCCATGTATAGCCTATTGTGTGCTGAAAAATGGCATTAAACCCTACAAGAACAACACTATTTTATAACAGTTACATACAACCCTATTTAGACTACCAGTACTGTAATAAAGTATGGGGGTAATTCTGATGATAAAAACATAGCAAAGCTGGCACATCTTCAAAAAAGAGCATTTGGGCTAATATCAATCCAGAAAGAAAGCAAGGACAATTTAGCTGGTAAGTTAAAAATATTATCTATTAAAGACCAAATCCATTGGAGAAAAGCCAAATTAATGTACAGGATATCCAGTAATAGTGCTCCTGAATATTTACAATCACTATTCCAGTATAGACTACCTGGCAATACTCCCCACCTGTGATCCATGTCTACCAAACAGTATAAAATTCCCAAACCAAATAAGGAATTATTTTTAAAAAAGTTTCCAATACTCTGGAACTTTGCTATGGAATAGTATTCCAGTTGAGAATAGAAATGCCCACTCTATTTTCTTCCAAACCCAATATATCCAGGGCTTCAGAGATGCAGCTAAAATAAATAAATTCTTTTGTATGAGGGCCTTAAGATAGATTAGCTCTTAGCTAATTGTGTTACCCTCTTTAAATAAAGTCATTATTATTATTATTATTGACAGATCTTGATATGGCATAGACAGATCTTGATATTGTTATGGCATGGACAGATATTGATATTGTTATGGCGTGGACAGATATTGATATTGTTATTGCATGGACAGATCTTGATATTGTTATGGCGTGGACAGATATTGATATTGTTATGGCATGGACCAATCTTTATATAGCTTTGATATTGATAGACCTTGATATATTTATAATATAGACAGGTATTTACCCAGGCTTCACATTTAATTTGGGGGTCCCAAGTTTGGGTACATGAGAAATCTTGCCAGTAGCTTCTCATGGGTCAGTGGTTCTTCACAGGGTTTTCCAGGGTTCTTCCTCCACCAGATATACTGGCTGCCATGTATAGCCTATCTTGTGCTGAAAAATGGCGTTAAACCCTACAACAACATTTAATTTGATTTATAGTTTAAGATACACTGCACCTAGGTAAATTCTGATGTATTTTGCAAAAACTAAAAATAGAATTTCTAATATTTCAAGCATGTATAGTTTCATGTAATCATAGGGCAAAAACAATTTAACATGATTATTTGTAATGAATAAATTACAGAGATGAGAGTTACTGGTACAATGGATATAGTATAAAATCAATATTTTATTGATATTAATGCTGCAAAATCAAAATTTATGTGAATTAATGATTGATTGAATGGATGTTATCTGAACTGTACTTATTCAACAACATTTGCATGCTCAGTTTCTTAACAAACTGAAAAAAGTTCTTCTCCTAAAACCTTGATTTACAGTATGCTGCCGAAAAACAAATTTCATTGTGGAACTTGTACGGCCAAGTTGAATTCGGTAGTTGCTAAAATGTTTTTGGTCTTGCACTTGTACTGAAGAAAAAAACTGGGGAGTGTTCTGCCATTAGGTCTCATGCTATCACATAAAACACTATAGGATGTACTGCTTTTGATATCACACTTTTACAGAAGAAAAAACACTTGATAGGGTGTTCTGCATTTTGGCTCTCACTAGTTGAGATGAGAAAACACTTGGATATTCTACTTTTTGGTCTCACACTAGTATAGAAGAGAAAATACTTTGATGTGTTGCTTTTTAGTACAGAAGAGAAAACACTTGGATATTCTGCCTTTTTGTCTCACATTTGTACAGAAGAGAAAACTAAGATTCTCTGCTTCTTGATTTCACAACATCAGGATGTTCTGTTTTTGGTCTCACATTAGTGCAGATTAGAAAACACCATCTAGACTGTTCAGCTCTTTTGATCGTTAAGTATTACAAAAGATTAACAGTATTACAAATGAGTAACAGTGCTACAAAAGAGTACCAGTGCTACAAAAGAGTAACAGCATTACAAAAGAGTAACAGTATTACAAATGAGTAACAGTGCTACAAAAGAGTAACAGTATTACAAAAGAATAACAGTATTACAATAGAGTAACAGTGCTACAAAAGAGTAACAGTATTACTACTACAGACAAGAAAACATTATATCTGATGTTATTTATTTTTTCTTCTCCAGACAACTACCTCCACCGATCCAAGCTCAATAGCTGGGAACCAATGGACACAATTTTTGTTAAAAATGTCCGTAGTGATGGACCAGCTAGAATAGCAGGATTGAATCCAGGAGATCGTATTCTGTCAGTGAATGGTGAGCCAGTGTCTGGAAAATCTTACGCACAAGTGATCAGCTTAATTCAACAAAGCAGTGGTGATCTGGAGCTACTGGTGGTACCTAAGGACGAGGATATTCTACAACTGGTATGAGATACAGTCAGACCGCTTTGTGTGCTATAATAAAAATAATAATGTAAAAAGAATAACTACAAATGGCTTACTATCATAACTATTCACACCATTTTACAGCGTATTCCAACACGTGCACACAAGCATCTGCATGTGTATGCACACACGCACATATACCTTCACGTTCTCAGATGATGACCCAACAGTCATAATCCAAATTTATAAAATTGTATGATGTGGCTTTCTGCCAGGATTGCATATATAAAGTTTGGGTATGAAAGACTTGTAAAAGTCATTGTAATTGCTGTTTAAAAAAATATATATTTTTGGCAAGCAATCAGTAGTCATTCCAACACTCAGATATGGAGACACATATAACCAGTATATTTATATGAATCAGTACTCATTCCCACACTCAAATATTCACACACACCACCCAGTATATACAAATGAATCAGTACTCCCACACCCAAATATTCAGACACATACCACCCTGTATATACATATGAATCAGTACTCATTCCCACGCACAAATATTCACACATACCAACCAGTATATACAAATGAATCAGTACTTCCACACCCAAATATTCGGACATGTACCACCCATTATATACATATGAATCAGTACTCATTCCCTCACCCAAATATTAAGACATACCACCCAGTATATACAAATGAATCAGTACTCCCACACCCAAATATTCAAACATGTACCACCCAGTATATACATATGAATCAGTACTCATTCCCACACTCAAATATTCTCACATACCTCCCAGTATATACAAATGAATCAGTACTCCCACACCCAAATATTCAGACACGTACCATCCAGAATATACAAATGAATCAGTACTCATTCCCACACCCAAATATTCAGATACATACCATTCAGTATATACAAATGAATCAGTACTCATTCCCACACTCAAATATTCACAATACCACCCAGTATATACAAATGAATCAGTACTCCCACACCCAAATATTCAGACACATACCACCCAGTATATACATATGAATCAGTACTCATTCCCACACCCAAATATTCAGATACATACCATTCAGTATATACAAATGAATCAGTACTCATTCCCACACTCAAATATTCACACATACCACCCAGTATATACAAATGAATCAGTACTCATTCCCACACCCAAATATTCAGACACATACCATACAGTATATACAAAAATGAATCAGTACTCATTCCCACACTCAAATATTCAGACACGAACCACCCAGTATATACATATGAATCTGTAGTCCCACAATCAAATCTTCAGATTCATACTAACCAGTATATACATATGAATCAGTACTCACTCCCACACTCAAATCTTGATAGATAATAACCCATATTTCGTTTCTTTTGCTTCTTGAGGAAATCCATGAAACAAAATATCCATGAATATTCATTTTTTTTATCAAACCACAAAATGTTATTCCTATGACTTTAAAGTGAATCACTGTAACCCAATTATAGTTCTTGGCAAATGGGAATATCATATTTTTGTCTTTTTATGCATCATAATTGCACAGCCATTGCTGAAGCATCTCACTACATCTTTCCCTCGACAATTCATGCACATTGGGATCCAGAAACATAGACTGCACTAAGAACAAAGGCACAAATTACCAAGGGACCTCTGAAAAATGAAGAAAGGGGTGCCATCTTGGCTATAAGACCCTGGGGTGTGGGGGCTGATGGAGCTGTTTAATGGCTGAATACTCATTTTATTAGCACGTTGGGAATAGTTGATAAAAAGAAATTTGATTCACTGAGTGAAACTCAAAAATTTATGATTTTAAAGCACTATTACATGTACATGGCCTAATGCTTGGAACCAGATAGCACTGATAACAAACTTATTTGCTTCTTGAAGGTCTTCTGTTCTGATGTTGGTAAAGTGTGTACTTTTCTCTGGAGTCTCCAGATTGCATAACCTCCAAGGCCTCTGAGTAATGACATCTGAATCATCAAGCACTTGGTATAAATGTGTTGTACAATTATTATAAAGTAGGTTAAGTTTACATTTGAATTATGAAGAATGTTTCAGATATGATAATTTGTAATTTTTTTCCAGGCCTATCAGAAATCAGGGCAGTCGTTTGATTCTCAACTGAGCCTAAGTAATAGTGATAGCAGCAGTAGTACGGGACACAGTGGTCACGTGATTAAAGTTCATCCTCAGTTCCAGCATGGATACACCTCACTCTCCTCTGACAGCCCTGCACAAAATACTGCCATCAAAGTAGACACATCTCGGTATCGATATGTTCCCTCCCCCTCTCTAGACAACATTTCACACTCATCATATAGCAGTAACTGGGGTGAGAAAATTATTTCGATGTCTGCAAATTCGATTGAAGGTAGAAATCCTGACAGTATGGAGGTCAGGTTGTCTGACAGAGAGCGGGACAGAAGTGCATGTACATTAAAATCTTCCACGTCGTACACTTCAGGACTGAGTGTTTATCGAGAACCTCCATACAAAACTAAGGATGAGTCTATTAGTAAAAATGTATTCTTGGATCGCAAGAGAGAATTTGAGAGCCGAGCAACTCAGGAAAATGTCAACCCACAAAATAGAACTTATTCTTTTGGATTATATTTCCCTGTGCAAGGGAACAGGGGAAGTGCAAGCACAGAAAATGTAGCCAGGTCTACTGTTCTTATTCGGCAATCTCGTGAGAATGTTCTTCAGTCCAATGACTCACAAGAAAATATAGCAAAGCAAGGAAGGACAGTACCAGTGGAATACAGATATAGTGGCAGTGGTGATTCCAATGGATGGGAGAAAGTTAGATCTCAAGAAAGTTTACTTCAGGAATCTGGTGATTCCTGTGTGCAAAGTAATTCAGTTCGGCATAGTTTGCCAGATTCAGGGGTGCAGATATGGACATCCCCATCAAGACGTTTAAGTGAAGCAAGCTCACCGGAAAACATAAGTCTTCCTGAAAGTTCTCGTAAAGATATTCACTCTACGAGACAGTATGTGCCTGTGATCTCTCAAACACCAGTGTCTCGGAAGCCAAAATTGTCAGCTAGTGTGGACAGTATAGACCCACACTCTAATATTTACCAAGCTGAACAACAGTATCGCTCATCCATAAGTCGTGCCCCAGATCAAAATCTGCAACCACGGACATTTGTGGTAAAATTTAGTGAAAGTTCCAAGGATGGTGGCTGCAGGTCAAGTCCAGTTCCGACTTCGCAGTCATATGGAGCAGCCTTTGCTCTCACAAAGTCTCCCACAACTACACAAATTGAAATTCGACAGAAGGATCGTGAACCTCGCATCCTAGTTTCACACAGAAAGCAGCAATTTGAAAAGGGTGAAACTCTTATGTCTCAGACAGCATCAAATATTAACAGATATAAAACTGAAATAGAAAAAATTACTACACGTGGTAAATTTGATGGTGTAGCAGCCAGGCTGGCTTCATTTGAAAAACAAAGCAGCACAGAATCAAGATCTAGATCAAATACACCCGTTTCTTCTTCTAGTAGCTCAGGAACAAGATCGCGAAGAGTTTCACAGGAACGTTTAAAATCTCCCGAACCTTCCCAGAATTCCCAGTCTCAAATAAGCCAATCGCAGTATCAGGACTCTGCACCAATTAGAATTTATGTCTCGCAAGGAAATTCTAGCACATCTGGAACTCCCATTGTTGAAATTGTGCCAATGTCTGATTCTCGAGTCAGAGAAACTCCAAAGCCATTGTCACGGCAATCAACGGATGTGGAATCAGATGGGTTCTCAGACCAGGTGGATTCTGAGCACATGGGCAACAAGCCAGTGCGGAAAGCATCCTTCTTGTCTGCAGTCAATGCTCCCTACAGTAGATGTAAGTCAAAAAATATGTATTGATCTTTATGTGAATTTGACTCTGTTGTATAATGTGAAATGTCTAATAATGACACTGATAATTATCTCTATGCAGTAGCTGTGCAAAAAAAGTTCATGTCCTTTCTTCTGACAGGTTTCGTTATCTACTTACCACAGTTCCAGTATATACACTATAATTATATCCATTTGTCTGTTCTTTTTAATTAATTTCATATGAGTCGGTATAATGTTTTCTTTGCTCTTAAATCATCACATATAAGGGTTTATTTGATTCTCATTAAATGACTCAATTAATCCAAAATGTCTGTACCAATTAGCGCTCATCCAAGCAGATACATGTATATTCTTCCAGCATGAAGTTATTTTATTCCAAAATTTGGGTAGGACAAATAATCAATGTTCCTCAGATGCCATTTCAGCATTTTCACACAAAAGCATTATTAACTTTAGGTTTTCACAAAGTAGTTGTTACTATGTTAATTATCTAAGGTAATTAAATGAAACATTTATGATTCTTTTCAGTTAGGAAAGATAAATTCAGAATGCAGATAAAAAATATTGATTAGATTATTACTTGGAAAATAAATATTTTTTAACTTTTGTGGATCTAGAGTCATATAAAAACAGGTTCATTTGTGAAGAAATTTTCTCCCATTAGCACTATAGGACATGGCCTATTTCACAAACTCTCAATGCTAGATCAGGTCTGTTTATATTAAACCCTGAAGTTCTCTCCCTTTGCTACTATAAAAAAGGCCTCTTTCATGAGTCTATAATGTAAAATCAAGGTCCATTTATATTCAACCAAAGAAGTTATCTTGCTTTAATACATGGCTTTTTTTATTTGGTTTTTAATGCAAAACCAATGTCCATTAATATTCACCCAGAAATTGTCTTCCTTTAGTACAACAAGACAAGGCTTGTTTACTGTATCTTGAATGCCAGATCAGTATCCTTCCATCCCTTTTTCAAAGACTTTAAGCTGCCATGCTGCATCTGGGAGTAGTTTGATTTGCTTTTCAGCTTGCTTTGTTTTTTTTAAATTGCAGTCTATGGGGCATTTGTGGCTTAATGTTATTCTTTTGTACACAATTTCTTTTTGCATACAGTGGAGAATATTGTTCCATTAACCTTATGTACAAGTTGGCAGACCAGAAATGTGAATTTGGAAAGTCAGCATATCAGAAATTAAATGTACAAAGTCGACAGATCAGAAATCTAAGTGTACAAAGTCTGCTGATATGACCATAAATCTATGTGCAATGTATTATTGTTTGTACCATCAGGAGGACCTGATAAATTTATGTGCAATGTATTATTGTTTGTACTGTCGGGAGAACCTGATAAGTCTATGTGCAATGTATTATTGTTTGTACCATCAGGAGGACCTGATAAATCTATGTGCAATGTATTATTGTTTGTACTGTCAGGAGGACCTGATAAATCTATGTGCAATGTATTATTGTTTGTACCATCAGGTGGACCTGATAAAACCTATGTGCAATGTATTATTGTTTGTACCATCGGGAGGACCTGATAAATCTCTGTGCAATGTATTAATGTTTGTACTGTCAGGAGGACCTGATAAATCTATGTGCAATGTATTATTGTTTGTACTGTCAGGTGGACCTGATAAATCTATGTGCAATGTATTATTGTTTGTACCGTCGGGAGGACCTGATAAATCTATGTGCAATGTATTATTGTTTGTACTGTCAGGAGGATCTGATAAATCTCTGTGCAATGTATTATTGTTTGTACTGTCAGGAGGACCTGATAAATCTATGTGCAATGTATTATTGTTTGTACTGTCAGGTGGACCTGATAAATCTATGTGCAATGTATTATTGTTTGTACCGTCGGGAGGACCTGATAAATCTGTGTGCAGTGTATTATTGTTTGTACTGTCAGGAGGACCTGATAAATCTATGTGCAATGTATTATTGTTTGTACCGTCGGGAGGACCTGATAAATCTATGTGCAATGTATTATTGTTTGTACTGTCAGGAGGACCTGATAAATCTATGTGCAATGTATTATTGTTTGTACTGTCAGGGGGACCTGATAACTCTTTACATGGATTTCACTTATTATGTTCGGTTTTAAAGAGAGAAATAATGTGTTGCCTGCAGTTCATCTCATATTTGTAAAGTTAAAATGTGATTATTAATATTAAATAATTTTAGATGTTTCATTTACAATTCATATTATAATTATTGAAAATTATATGTGAAATTTGTTTAAAATTGTGATACCGTGAATTTTTTATTCACTTGCCATATCGATGGAGCATGGTGGATACAAAGTAACCATGTCCATTTTCTGAGAAAGCATCCTACCTCAAACAGTGCAAAACATATTACATGTCCAATAGTTACATCCCTCCATATCCTGTCCTGTTCTGTCCTAACTGTCAGTTTTTTTTTCTCCACTTAACAGCTTTTGATATGAACTTTTACATCATGGAAACCTTGACACAGTTCACTTTTCACTATTATCTCACCAGAATTAAACTGAGTGATGGCCCCTGTTTGATTTGGAACTTGGTTTTCTATTTCCATGTTGGAAGTTTTCAAGAACTTGATGGATTGAAATAATAAATATGGTTCCTGTTTGACTTATAACTTTACTCTTCAGTTTCCACTTTTATCATTGGACCACTCCGATGGGGTAGTGGTTAGAGCATCCGCCTCGGATGCAGGAGGTCACAGGATCATACCAAAGACTTTTTAAAATGGTACTCACAGCTGCCTCGCTAGGCACTCAGCATTAAGAGATTAGTGTTTTGACTTATCTACCTAGTGTCAGGATAATGTGACTGGGTGGGGCTTAATGCTACATCTGCGGCATGATGCTGCAGTGCTAGACATCACTATAAACTGCCACACTGCAGACATTGTTTTGATACAATAAATTGTTAAAGCTACATTAACAATCCACAACACACACACCACTTGTATCATTTACTTTTGAAGGACTTGATGAATCAAAATTTGATTTTATATTATGTTTTATGTTAACTACACCTAGATCTCCAGGTTTGATTTTTAATAGTTTGTGACTAAATTCTAGTGATTTCTTGACCCTAAGATTGATGTAGAAGTTTATACTTAAAGTGCATCGTCAGTGGCATATGGACACATTTTTTGTTTTGTTCTTAAATGAGCTCTAACAAAAAGTACCGTAGTCCACCACAAAGATGACACTTCATTGCATGACTAGTCAGAACTTGACCAAATATGTGTCAGAGGTCTCTGTAATGACTAACCTGCTTCCAGGACTTTCATTTGCCCATGCTGGACTCGCATTTAAGCAGCCCCGTCTATAAATGTTTGGGGAAATGTGCCCAGTCTATAAATGTTTGGGGAAATGTGCCCAGTCTATTTCAAAACCCTGCATAAACTCTGCTTGTCATGCTTTGTTTGGATTATGAGGCCATCTTAGTTACATACAAAAATTATTGTCTGTTGAGGGTCTGCACCCTGGATGCTGAGCTCCTTGTTTCAACATAGGTTAAACCACTGGGTAGTGAGCCACTTGTTTCAACATAGGTTAAACCACTGGGTAGTGAGCCACTTGTTTCAACATAGGTTGGCCCTCAGTATCATGTTGTGGAAAGATAACAGTGGCAGGAAGTATAGAACATAATTTGCACTGGAAGCTCTAACTTCCATCAAAAGCAGGAAACTGGTCAGCTTGCTGTCAGGATAATGGGACTGGGTGGGACATCACTCTACATGTCTGTGGCATGATGCCCCAGTGCTATACATCACTATCAACTGCCACAATGTAGACATTGTAGTGATATGACTGAAAAATTGTTAAAGCTTCGTTAAAAATCCAAATCACACACACACACACACACACACGCTCCATTTTAGTTGTATTGGTGCTTCTTGATACTGTGTTAGTTTACCCTCCATCATCGACAATTTAAATGATTTGGTATACATTATGTGGTGTTCAACTTGGCAAGGCCAAAAGTCTATATTTTCTTTCACCTGGGAATTGGGGTAGAAAACAGGTTCCTTATATTTTCTTTTGAATACAAGCAAATCAGATTCAGACTCTTTTATCACCAGTTCATTGGATATGTAAACAAAGTTGTTTTGGATTGGCTGATTTGCCTGCACATCAACCGATGATTACAAACTGGATTTCTTTGTTTCTACTTATTGGACACATGTTTTTCACCACCAGGCCCTTCTTTTTCCAGAGCTCAAACTGAACCCCATTTTTGTTCATTCCTCTCTTTTCCCAGTTCTTAAACTGAAACCTAATGTGTGTCTTCAAAAGTTTCCTTTGTGTGATGTTTAGACCCGTATTTTAGATCTGAAGGGAAGAGTTATATAGCCAGATGCAAACTCCATGTTTTTGCCTCTAATCTCCCTTTTCTTACCAAATTTGAAACTTATCCTAAAGAAATTTCATTGCTTCATCAGGTCTTTTTATGTGTAAACCTAAAATGGGATACAAACTCCAGTTCTTAAATAGTTGATGTTTTGTATTAAAATAATCTTGTATAAAAATGTAGTTTTTGAATCATATTTTGTAATGCTGCTTAGAATGTCTAATTGGTAAATTAAGCTTCATCTTTCTTCTTGTCCTTAATAGCCACTACTTGGATCTGTTAGGAACCGTGATGACATCGCTGGCAATGGAACAATGGTACAACCTCGTGACACAAAACTACAGCATTCTGCCTAATTAGTTAAATCTGCATAAAATTGTGTACAGAAATGTGTGATAGGCCTTAAATAGTAGAGACTCTCAGTATGCAATGGTAAACATTGTAAAATCGGACTGTTTGGTCAGAAATGAAAGCTTCTAGATATACAGCATTGTTATTTTGCTTGATAAATGTTGTGGCTTGTAGACATCATTAGTGCTGCTTGTAACATAATGACAAATTGTATTGTAGACCTTCCATCATCAGGGTATGAATCCTCTTCGGAACCCCCCATCCCCACCCCACCCACCTCTGCGTGGTCAGGGTCAAGTGGGAGCTTAGCAAGTGGCACTAGTAGCAATTTCCATTACTCCCCCTCCACAGCTGTCGGCACAGGTAAGTCAGCTAGTCAGCATGATCGTTACTCCAGCTCATTTGTAAGTAAAGGAGAAAATATGAGGAGTAAAACAAAGCACAGTTCTTTTGGGTCATGAATGCCATGTTGTTGAATATGTTATTAAGGAATGCTTTTACATGGTCTCTTGTTCACTTTTCTGTTAAATGAAACCCAACCTTCATTTTTGTACTATGTTATATTCCTCATCATGGAGAAACCATGTAATTCTGTCCTTACAGAAATTTAAACTTTTATCTCTTGGCCAACTTGCCCAAAAGTGGGGCATGGGGTGGGGGGAGGGGATAGTTCTCTTTTAAATAGAACTGATGCTTTGGTTTATTTTATACTTGCATTTGACTGTTAAGATATGCTATGATTATTGAATCTTTATGGTAAATCATAATTAAGTGAAAATTCCAATCCACAGGTTATTTAATGTTTATTGATAAAATATGTTTGTACATCTACATAATTACAGGTAAATGGATACGAACATTATTTTCAAAGTATGTTGCAAAATTACAAATCAAAATTTTATTTCATAAAATTTGTTATAAATGAATTTTCACTAATTGTTAATGTGATGCATTTATGTGCAAGCAGACGATTTGATTTTCATCTGGAAAGAAGCCTGTAGCCGCTTCTATTGGTGTGGGAGCTTTTTATTTTGACTTTCAGGGTTGCAAAAATCAAAAGAATACTTTTCTTTATTGCATGACCTAGGCAGCTTATGAGAAGATAATCAGTTCATAAGAAATTAGTCTTACTGCAACATTACAAAATAGGGCGAGCCACTAGTGTCCACTAACATACAGTAGATACATGTATACAGTTTGAATTCATCTCAACAGTTCTTAGGTCCAATGTAAAATTTTGGAGTGGGTGTCACAGTTAACGTTATATATACATGGATATAATTTGCATTTAAATCAATTGACCAAAAAACCGTATGTACTTGCTTACAAGTTAAATCCAACCGTAAACTAAATAGACCCAGATCTGCCATTTCATAATGTGCTGGCAGATTTGGATGTATGCATTTTGTTAGGAGTAATCAGGAGAAGGAACAACTTACAGCCAAAATCTGCTAATGCATTCTGCAGTGGCAGATAAGGGTCTATTTTTTTGCAGTTGCACTCAATTTATAAGTGATTATATACACAGTAGGTTTTTTGTGCCATGTGTTACTGTGAATTTGGTGAGGAGATGTATCTAAGATTGCTACTTTTTTATCAAAAAGATAAATATCATTTTTTTGGGGCTGTCAACTTTGTGATTTAAGCACTGATCCTGTTAAAATCATCAAACTGAATGACTGCATGCATCACTGTTAGTACACTCTTAAAACAAAAGGTCACTGCAACCTATATTTCACATTTTGCAAGCACGCAGCTCATGACCAGACGCATTTTTGGTACCCTGTATGCATATTACTTAAAACTCGGAATCATGAAACATGGTGAGTGAATACATCTTGATGAGCAAGCACTACACCCTTATCACAAAGTAGGTCACTGTGACCATATTGCATGCTTGACTGACTTGATAGTGGTAAAATTTTGTGTTTGAAGTAAAGTGCACTCTTATAAATATTTCACTTTCGAATAACGTAGACTAAAATAGCTCAATCAGGACAAACCATAATGTTCAGTGTTCCAGAAGTAACTCTATAAGTGATCCATCTGGTGAGGATTCAGGAGAGATACTAAACACAATCAAAGACTGCATCAGCTGGATGCATCTCTGGTAATACTTTATCCTTATAACCAAAGAAGGTCGCCATAACAAGCATTTTGTTTGCTGATAAGTATACAGTTTGTGTACATATACATTGATCTCTTCATGCTATACATCCTAGATAACACAAGGCCCTTTCTGATCACTACTGTTAAAATGAGGAACAAATGTTTATATCAGAGTTGATTGATGACTATTCATTGTATATTGTGCTAGGGTAGGTCACTCTGGTTATGGTAATACATAATGAATGAGTAGGTATTGGAGAGTGGACTGCATGCATTTCATGTGAGACCACACCTGTAGTGGCAAATCAGTAGTTATTGAAGCATGAACTATGCTCAAATAGGGATGTCACTCCCAGCAAAACTCCAAAGGTGAGACTCCCACCCAGCATAATCTGGCTTCAACTGGCAGTCTTAATAATAACTTCTTTAGCAGACTTTATCAGCATTGATTTGAAAGAGAGAAATTAATCTCTGGTTTTTATTATCAACTCATGATAGTGCTTCTGTTTTATTTTATGGCTTTTATGTTATATTTGTAACAGGGACACCATTTTAAAAAAAAAAAGAATTTGACTATATGCTTGGAATAGGGTCAACATTTTTAATAATTTGATTTGATGGCTGTAACATTTGTAAGAATTTGACTTTATGTCTGTAACATTTGTAAGAATTTGACTTTATGTCTGTAACATTTGTAAGAATTTGACTTTATGTCTGTAACATTTGTAAGAATTTGACTTTAACAATGTAGGAAATATATTAAAGTGTTTAAAATAGGCATAATCTGTGAACTGTTTTGCAACTGGCACCATTTCAAAACATTACTCGGCCATTTTGTGACTGAACAGTTTTTCTCTTTTTTGACCTTGTCCTGGAATGGCAAGGCCTTGCCATTTTGCAACATCTACCTGGTTATGTTGCCATCTTGAGCCATTACCTTGTCACAAAATGGCCACATGCCATGTCGTAACTGAGCAGTTTTCCTCTTTTTTGCTTAGTTGTATCAGGACACTGTTGTTTTGTGACTTTGCCTGTTTCTGGCTGTTTTATCACCAGTCATTTTTTTAATGACCTGTTTTTGATATTTGTTTCTCAACCTACATAGTATATTTTTTTAACTTTCTTGACATACAGACAGATGGATTTGAAGTTTATAGCTTGAACCAGTGCCATTAGGTTTCAGAAATTAATTTTGGAAGTTGATTACAAAAACTACTTGTTTATGCAATGGCTCCATACCCGTTGTTGTTGCAGAATTACTCATCCCCATTTCAGGAATGAGATACATTGCTCATTTACAAAATGTCCCAGTGCTGTTTCATGACCCAAGAAGGTTCCAAAATAACCCGGTGTTGCTTTATGACTAGATAAGGGTAACTAAATGGAATTTGCAATTTTAGGGTCCATCCCACCAACCCACCCCAGTATGTGTGTTTCCTATTGCACTGGTTTTAAATTTTGGGAATGTTTTTCTTTTAAAAAAACATTTTATATATTGTAATGATCACTATATATAATGTACTAAGCACTTCAAGTACTGGGCTGAACCGCCTCAGTTAGCTGCACCAATCAATTTCGGCAGTTTAAAAAGAAATTAATATAACATTACTTATATTATAATGATTAGTATATAAATGTACTTAAAGCACTTCAGGTTCTGGACTAAACCAGCTCAGTTAGATGTACAGATCAATTTAGTGATTTTTTAAAATAATTTTTTTACCCTGGGGTGAGGGGAAGAGTGCTAATATCACCAATGAAAAACAGAAATGGTCAGCTGACCAGAACTACATATTTTTTTTGGGGGGGGGGTTTACAGGTTGCAGAACAGCAAAACTAGGACCCTGTGAGACAGGGTTTGTTTGTGAAATGTTGCACAACAGGTGTGTTGTTACAATTTGTAAAAATGGAAACAAAATTGAGCTGTCTGCAAGCTGATAATGAGAATACTGCTTAGCTTTGTATGCAAGCTGAATAATAGCAAAAATGAAGTCTTCACAACAGATTATATCTTTCCAGTAAAAGTCGATCATTTTCAGTCTACCAGTAACGACTTTGCACTGCTCTACAACAGATATCTGAAGTGCCATATTTTACACGCTCTGTAAATTGGATTGGCTGATTTTATTTGGTGCATTGTATATTGGATTGGCTGATTTTATTTGGTACATTGTAAATTGGATTGCGCTGATGTTATTTGGTGCATTGTAAATCAGATTGGCTGATGTTATTTGGTGCATTGTAAATTGGATTGGCTGATGTTTTTTGGTGCATTGTAAAATGAATTGGTTGATGTTATTTGGTGCATTGTAAATTGGATTGGCTAATGTTATTTGGTGCATTGTAAATTGGATTGTCTGATGTTATTTGATGCATTGTAAATTGGATTGGCTGATGTTATTTGGTACATTGTAAATTGGATTGGCTGATGTTATTTGGTGCATTGTAAATTAGATTGGCTTTTGTTATTTGGTACATTGTAAATTGGATTGGCTGATGTTATTTGGTGCATTGTAAATCGGATTGGCTGATGTTATTTGGTGCATTGTAAATTGGATTGGCTGATGTTATTTGGTGCATTGTCAAGGAGCACCATTAACACCATTAAGTTAGCTGTCTTGTGTGGCCTTATTGTTGCTGCATGCTAAATTAATATTCTGCAGATACAGATTAAATTATTGCCAATCCAGTCTGAAGATAACCAAGTCAGCATTTTTAATGTCTAGTAAAGTTTAACTTTTGCCAGAATTTTCATTTTTCTGATATATATCTGACAATAATTTTATTCAGTTTTACATATTTGTGGACTTGTCCATTTCAGTAGTAACTTCCTCTGCTCCAAATGAAGGTCTGTCAGTAACAGACTCCTCCGTCAGTGCTACACCTGACCAGGACATTATCTCTACTGTACGCTTCCGGAAGAAGGAGGAGAGTAAGTACAAAGTACATTGGAATCTGTTTATAACAAACTCCAACATTGCTTTCTCATAGTAGTAAACCACATCAGTGCTCCCTTATAATAATGAACCTCAAAGTACAGTGCTCCCTCATAATAATGAACTACAAGGTACAGTTCTCCCTCATAATAATGGACTACAAGGTACAGTGCTCCCTCATAATAATGAACTACAAGGTACACTAATCCCTTTTTATAACAACCCAAAGGTACAGTGCTCATTCTCAATAATTAACCACTAGGTATTATGCTCATTCTCAATAATTAACCACTAGGTACTATGATCATTCTCAATAATTAACCACTAGGTACTATGCTCATTCTCAATAATGAACCACAAGGTACTATGCTCATTCTCAATAATGAACTACTAGGTACTATGCTCATTCTCAATAATTAACCACTAGGTACTATGCTCATTCTCAATAACACTGGACAACAAATTTTTACAAAAGTCATGTTACTGAAATAAAATTAGTCAATTCTTATCAATTTTTATGTGCTGAACACGAATATGACAGTCAAATTGCAAAATTGGCTCTAGTTTTTTTGTAATCTGCAAGAAATTAATGTTTACATAACGAAATGCATTCCAATAGTAAAAGGTCAACTGTAATAGCCTACCTATAAAAAATCAAGTCATTGACTACATCTTAGATTTCTTCGCCTGTCTCTTGTACAGCTGTTCGGGAGCATCTCTGAGGAGTGTCCAGCAGTAGTCAGCCAGCATTGTAGTGGACCATTTTCCCTGGTATCTTTGTTCCATTGTTGCGATATCTTGATGAAAACGTTCGCCGTGTTCATCACTAACAATACCACAGTTGCTAGGAAAGAAATCCAAATGGGAATGAAGGAAGTGAATCTTTAGAGACATATTGCAGCCAAGTTTCTTATACTTCATCAACATGTCTTCTACTAGTTCCTTATAGTTTTCTGCCCTAACATTTCCGAGGAAGTTTGTAGAAACTAGGCGAAAAGCATTCCATGCTTGTTTCACGTCACCTTCCAGCAAGTTGTTGAACCGGTCATCTTTGAAAAGCTCTCGAATCTGAGGACCCACAAAAACTCCCTCTTTAATCTTTGCTTCGCTGAGTCGAGGGAATTTTTCATGCAGGTATCGGAATGCTGGCAAAGTCCGGTCAATGGCTTTCACGAAGTTCTTCATCAAACCTAGTTTGATGTGAAGGGGTGGTAGCAAGATTTTCTGAGCCTCAACCAGAGCTGGGTGTTGGATATTCTTCTCTCCAATGGCTACATTCTGCCTGTGAGTCCATTCCTTCCTCATGTAGTGCATTTCCCTTGCTCGGCTATCCCACTCGCATAAGAAACACATGTATTTTGTATATCCTTGCTGCAGTCCCATTAAAAGGGCAACTACCTTCAAATCACCACAGAGGTGCCAGCTGTACTTGTTATACTCAATGGAATTCAGTAGCTGCCTTAAGTTATCATATGTCTCTTTCATGTGGACAGCATACGCTACTGGAATAGATGGAAGAATGTTTCCATTGTGCAAAAGCACAGCCTTGAGACTCAGTTTCGAAGAGTCCACAAATAGTCTCCATTCTTGTGGGTCATGAGTGATTTTTAAAGCATTCATGAGGCCCTCAATATCGGAACAGAATATCAGATTACTTTCCTTTCTGAAGAAAGGCTCCAATTGCTGGTGGCGCTTTCGATATGCAGTAATTGTGACATCTTCTAGAAGATTCCATTGTTGGAGTCTTGATCCTAGCAATTCTGCCTTGTTCTTTGATAAGTCCAAATCACGAATCAGGTCATTTAGTTCTTCCTGTGTTATTCTGTGTGGGGTTGATGATGCACCACAGTGAAAATCTGGATCACTGCATGCTGATGGACCAGGAGAAGAACAGGTCGACTCACCTTTGTCTTCGTCAGATGAATCAAGAGAATATTCTGCTGGAGGTTCTGGAATAGGAAGTCCCTCACCATGTGGAACTGGTCTCAATGCAGACGGAATGTTTGGGTAGACTATTCTCGACTTCTTTCGCTTCGTTATTCCGCCGGAAAGAGGAGGAACCAAGCAGAAGTAACAGTCATTTAGGTGGTTGCTTGGCTCTCTCCACACCATTGGGACTGCAAACGGCATTGATGACCTTTTGCAATTCAACCACTGTGAAAGCTGTGTTGTACATGTAGCACAGCATATATGCGGAGCCCAAGGCTTGTCTTGGTCACCAACCTTGCATCCGAAGTAAAGATGATATGCCTTCTTCACTTGAGAATTGATACTTTTCTTCTGGTTGGCAAATGTCACTTCCCCACAAATATAGCAAAAATTGTCCGCGGTATTAACACACTTTCGAGGCATTACTGTTCTTTATTGTACGTAAATGGATAAAATAATAAGTTTTATGTAACAGTAGCTTGAACTGTATCGCACAACGTCTAAAATATTTTAAATGCTGAACCTATCTGATTGGGCTTTATATAGTACACTGCTTACGTCAGCTTCAGCAGCCGCCTGGCATTAGTATAATAGGCCTACACATGTATAGTACACTGCTGACGTCAACTTACTTCAGCAGCCGCATGGCATTAGTATTGCATTGCATCAGAAAATGATGCAATCAACTGTGGATGATGTGAGCATGATGGTATTATGCAATGTTACATCATTATTCCGGATGTTGCTGCAATCCTACTGGAGAAATTTACACAGTGAAACATAGAAAATGAGGTATATGAATATCTTCAAAACGAGAGCCAATACAAATTTTTCACGGTTATATTCGTGTTCGGCACACCAAAATACTACAGATTAGGGCCTTTTCAAGTCAGTAATGATTTCACTGTTGACCAGTGTAATTAACCACTAGGTACTATGCTCATTCTCAATAATGAACCACAAGGTACTATGCTCATTCTTAATAATTAACCACTAGGTACTATGCTCATTCTCAATAATTAACCACTAGGTACTATGCTCATTCTCAATAATGAACCACAAGGTACTATGCTCATTCTCAGTAATGAACCACAAGGTACTATGCTCATTCTCAATAATTAACCACTAGGTACTATGCTCATTCTCAATAATTAACCCTAGATTACAGTATTTCCTGTTTATAACAAGCCACAAGGTCCATTCTCCATGTTAATAATGAACTTAGAAGATACAATGCACCCTGTTATTAATGAACTGCAACATATGGTGCTCCCTTGTAATAACAAGCCACAAGTGTTCCCATTTAATAAAACCACAAGGTACAGTGTTCCTTTTTAATAAAAAAAACAGGTGCAGTGCTACCTTTTAATGACAAACCACAAGGTTCAGTGTTCCCTTTTTAAAAAACCCACAAGGTACATTGTTCCCATTTTAAAAAAAACCCACAATGTACAGTGTTCTCTTTTAAAAACATCCACAAGGTACAGTGATCCCATTTAATAAAAAACCATAAGGTTCAGTGTTCCCATTTAATAAAAAACCACAAGGTACAATGTTCCCATTTAATAACAAACAACAAAGTACAGTGTTCCCATTTTTAAAAAAATCACGAGGTACAGTATTCCTTTGTTATAACAAACCACCATGTAGTGTTCCCTTGTAATAACAAACCACCAGGTACAGTGATCCCTGTTTATAAAAAAACAATGGCCCTCTCAATAATGAACCACAAGTTACAGTAGTTGCTTTAATAACGCTGTTCATAGGAGCCCAAAAAGTGACCTGTGTTATAAGTGACAGCTGTGAATGATTGTGTCAGATAAGACTGTCATAGTAGTCTTTCATGACAAGAACAAGATATTTAGTCATTTAAATCATATTTAAATTGGTTCTCACTGGCCAGGGACCCAAATTTGGTGTGTGTCCATTTTAATGGTATCCATGACCATGTCTGTTATAAGAGGGTAGCTGTACACTGATGACATTTATTACGAGGGTAGCTGTTCACTGACGACATTTATTATGAGGGTAGCAGTACACTGAAGACATTTATTATGAGGGTAGCAGTACACTGATGACATTTATTATGAGGTGTGTGACCATTTTAATGGTATCTATTACCACGTCTGTTATAAGAGGGTAGCAGTTCACTGATGACATTTATTATGAGGGTAGCAATTCACTGATGACATTTATTATGAGGGTAGCAGTTCACTGATGACATTTATTATGAGGGTAGCAGTACACTGAAGACATTTATTATGAGGGTAGCAGTACACTGAAGACATTTATTATGAGGGTAGCAGTACACTGATGACATTTATTATGAGCGTAGCAGTTCACTGATGACATTTATTATGAGGGTAGCTGTACACTGATGACATTTATTATGAGGGTAGCAGTTGACTGATGACATTTATTATGAGGGTAGCAGTTGACTGATGACATTTATTATGAGGGTAGCAGTTCACTGATGACATTTATTATGAGGGTAGCAGTACACTGATGACATTTATTATGAGCGTAGCAGTACACTGATGACATTTATTATGAGGGTAGCAGTTCACTGATGACATTTATTATGAGGTGTTTGACCATTTTAATGGTATCTATTACCACGTCTGTTATAAGAAGGTAGCAGTTCACTGATATTTATTATGAGGGTAGCAGTACACTGATGACATTTATTATGAGAGTAGCAGTTCACTGATGACATTTATTATGAGGTGTGTGACCATTTTAATGGTATCTATTACCACGTCTGTTATAAGAAGGTAGCAGTTCACTGATGACATTTATTATGAGGGTAGCAGTACACTGATGACATTTATTATGAGGTGTGTAACCATTTTAATGGTATCTATTGCCACGTCTGTTATAAGAAGGTAGCAGTTCACTGATGACATTTATTATGAGGGTAGCAGTACACTGATGACATTTATTATGAGGGTAGCAGTTCACTGATGACATTTATTATGAGGGTAGCAGTACACTGATGACATTTATTATGAGGGTAGCAGTACACTGATGACATTTATTATGAGGGTAGCAGTACACTGATGACATTTATTATGAGGGACTGGACTGCTTTAGTGGCCTAGTGGTTAGATCATCCACCTCGGATGCAGGAGGTCGTGGGTTAGAAATACAGCCAAGTTATATCAAAGATTTTAAAAAATGGTCCTGATAGCTGCTTCACTTGGTGCTCAGCATTAAGAGGTTAGTGTTAGGACTGGACAACCTGATGTCAGGATAATATGACTGGGTGAGACATGATGCCCCAGTGCTAGACATCACTATAAACTGCCACACTAAAAATTTTTTAAAGCTATGTTAAAAATCTAAAGCACACACACACATATAGTGAGGGACCACTGTATTAATAAAACCTTTTAGTCAAAAGAGAATTCAGCATAAAAGATGACATAGATTACAAAATTAGTTGCACCCAAATTGATACAAAACAGTATGAAGTAAGTTTGAAAACCATGAGTTCTCAGACTGTACTAAACATCTTTAAAGATGAAGTTCGACTTTAACAGAAATTTGTATCATTCCTCGCAGTTTGCTGGTCCAGAAAGCGAAGTGAGGTTTTTACAACCTCTTTTCAAAACCCACATGACCAAATTTTACAGGCAGCAATATCACATCAAGGCCTTTCAGATTTGTTGAACGGATGCCTTCTGGTGTGGCTGCTGCAACCAAAAATAGAAAAACCTTAAAACAACTTGTCACAAATCTTGAAACAGAATTTGACAGAAAACATTATCAGGTATAGCAACCATTACTAAAAATATACAATCATACTTCTCAGAACTTTTATAACATAATTTGACACAAAGCAACGTGACATAAAGGTTTTACATACGATGCAAACTGCCTTAAAATATGGCTGCAGTACCTAAAAGCACAACAGTCTTTAATAACTTTCTCTTAAAAACCCATTAACAGCATTGGACCAGTTGGCTAGAAAGCATCCAAGTGTGAAGAATTTGCAGACTGATGCAAATGATGCAATCTGCCATAAGACATGGCTGCCACTACTAATATTAGGAACATCTTTATTCTTTTGGGGAAAAACACAAACAGAATATCAGTAACTTAGACCTACAGTGTCTTGGCTGAGGGATCTTTCAATATTGGGTAGATGATGGTGTAGATGGTGCTGATCTGATGGTGTAGATGGTGCATTTCTGATGGTGTAGATTGTGCTGATCTGATGGTGTAGATGATGCTGACCTGATGGTGTAGATGGTGCTGATCTGATGGTATAGATGGTGCTGATCTGAGATCAGATATGGATGAAGATACATAAGATAGAAAAATCATGAAACAATTTTTTTATATGACATGGTGACGAAACAATACACCAATGCCACATATCAGTCTGATTCATGATAGGATACATTACTGAGACACATATAACACAGCCTATGATAGGATACATTATTGATACACATGTCACACAGCCTATGCTAGGATACATTATTGATACACATATCACACAGCCTATGATAGGATACATTATTGAAGCACATATCACACAGCCTATGATAGGATACATTATCGATACACATGAAGTTTTCTTATAGCATCATATTATAAATTATACTACTTGTGCCTGCATTTCTTGGGAAATCAGTAGATATACCATTTGTCACATGATGTCATACTGAGTTAGAGCAATGTATCATATCAGTAGTTCAACATGTAACAATTGTTAGATCACTAGTTCAACATGTAACAATTGTTATATCACTAGTTCAACATGTAACAATTGTTAGATCACTAGTTCAACATGTAACGATTGTTATATCACTAGTTCAACATGTAACAGTTGTTATATCACTAGTTCAACATGTAACGATTGTTATATCACTAGTTCAACATGTAACAATTGTTATATCACTAGTTCAACATGTAACGATTGTTAGATCACTAGTTCAACATGTAGCAATTGTTATATCACTATTTCAACATGTAACAATTGTTATATCACTAGTTCAACATGTAGCAATTGTTATATCACTATTTCAACATGTAACGATTGTTATATCACTAGTTCAACATGTAACGATTGTTATATCACTATTTCAACATGTAACAGTTGTTATATCACTAGTTCAACATGTAACGATTGTTATATCACTAGTTCAACATGTAACGATTGTTAGATCACTAGTTCAACATGTAACGATTGTTATATCACTAGTTCAACATGTAACAATTGTTATATCACTAGTTCAACATGTAACGATTGTTATATCACTAGTTCAACATGTAACAATTGTTATATCACTAGTTCAACATGTAACGATTGTTAGATCACTAGTTCAACATGTAACGATTGTTATATCACTAGTTCAACATGTAACAATTGTTATATCACTAGTTCAACATGTAACGATTGTTATATCACTAGTTCAACATGTAACAATTGTTATATCACTAGTTCAACATGTAACGATTGTTAGATCACTAGTTCAACATGTAACGATTGTTATATCACTAGTTCAACATGTAACAATTGTTATATCACTAGTTCAACATGTAACGATTGTTAGATCACTAGTTCAACATGTAGCAATTGTTATATCACTATTTCAACATGTAACGATTGTTATATCACTAGTTCAACATGTAACGATTGTTATATCACTATTTCAACATGTAACAGTTGTTATATCACTAGTTCAGTGTGTAACAATGTCATGCTGGGTTAAGGCATTATATTGTTATTTAACTGTAGTTCAACATCTAAAGGTAGAAGTTTCTGATGGAACATATGAAAAAACCAATTTGAATTTTTCACAAGATTTATTAAAGAAAACTAATTTAAAAATTGTTTCTGTGATAAATAGAATCTTGTATTTGCTGCTCATTTCAAATGAATGTTGGGAAGTAACTGATTTCAGCTAACAAAAGATAAAAGTAATTCATCTGGATTTTTGCAATTATTTTACAGCGAGTACTCACGTAAAATACACCTTTAAAGTTACAAATCTCCAAATGCATCAAGACATGCAGTTAATTGGAAAATTGGCAATCAGCCTCCTATGTAAAGAAGCTTTATTATATACTGATAGTTCCTTTTCAGTGTCCCCAGATGACCTTGAAACCAAATTACACCGCCGCACTTCCTACCTCATGGCCACGGCCAAGGACCGGTCTGTCATCAATATGACCATGACATCACCACAGTCTTCTCCCGACTTACAGTAAGTGCTATCAGGGCATACATTTATTACTAAGTTTCACCTGTCTGCCTTAGTTTTTTTGGTCCCAACGTACAGTGAATGCAATCAGTAAATAAATTTGCTACTAAACTTTACCTACTGACTTCAGGTATTCCTTAATTCTTGTTTCTATAAGTCACAATACTTTAGGATCATTCAGTTTTAAACAAATCTTTAAATTTAGCTGTTGACATAACATTTTAGCAAATTATTGATGAGGAATAAATTAAACTTTTTTGTAGTAGTAAAGATGCCAACAATTCCAGATTTGCCAGAATTATTACAAACTTTCTATAAAATGATGAATTTTGAATTATATTGATACAATTCCATAAAACCATTTAGTATGGGATAAATTAGTCCTAAATGAAAATAGTGCTGTCTGGAGTCTGTCCAAGCCTTTGGCATGCTGTTATTTCTTCTTTACTAAGAATGGTATTTCATATAGTTGGCACTTCGTTCTTTTGGCTTTATAAATAACAAAATCTATGTAAAGGACAACAATGCACATTCCAGTTCCTAAAGAATATGGTTAGACTCAGTGTTTACCTCCCTTAATATAGTTTAAATTGTTGAATGTATGTGTTAGAAGAATATTGGTTGATAAAGGGAGATAAATGAAGGAAGGCTAAATGAATTGGGGGAAATATTTAAGCTGGATTAAAAAATATTGACATGAGAGGTGGTTAAATTGAACCATGGTCACTCAGTGGGTAGCATGCTTGACTCCTGTCCTGAAGGGTGCAAATTCAAACCCTGCCCAGATAGGCTTGTAGGCCTCTGTGGTATGGTTTTGTGCAAGGCACTTAGCCTCAAACCTTTCAATGTGATGATTTGCCATTAACCATCAATTCGTCATTTACTCCACTGTACATCTCTCCCGCAGGACGCCAATGATGCAGAAGCAGGTTAGCATGAGAAAGCTGAAGTACTTTTTTGGAGAGAAGACCCCAAAGATCATGGAGGCAACAGAAAAGATGGAACCAGCCAGCCCTCTACAGGAGGTGTTGAAGGAGGGACCTCTGCACTGCAAAACTGATATGATTGATGGCAGGGTGAGTTATCTCCCCTATCATAAACTATGTGTAAGGTTTGCTTGAACTGTAAATAAAGTTGCTTATCACCATCAACAAGTGCAGTGTAATCTGTCTCTAAAAGCTGTCTTGAAAATGATGCAGATAATAACAGTAGGAGGTTGAAGGAGTGAACCCAAAACAAATACCCCATATTCAGTTTGTGTGCTCACCGAAGAGCCATTCAAACCAAACAAAGCATTTTTTTATAGAAGTTACATGTATAAAGATTCTGTCAGAACTTGAAAGGTGGTTCAAACTCAAATCCCAAGTATGGAGCTAACCTTGCACATGTATTTTATATCATTTACATTTTTACTGCAGAGAGCCAGTGATAGGTCCTGGAAACCAGTCTGGGCCATGCTTAGGGGACACTGCTTGTATGTTACCAAAGATAAGAAGGAAACAAGTGGGGTAAGACTCTAACCTTTTCTTTTGTGAAAAATAATAATAATGATAATAATAATAATAACAACAAAATTCATATCTTGTATACAAACACCTATATTTATCTGTTTTACCTGGCTGCCAAACAAGAGGTCGCACATTTGAAACTCACAGAGGCATCCCAATTTTTTTTACTTTGCAATTTTATCTTAAAACATTCTGTTAAGCTCACTCATTCAAATTTTTTTTTGCTCAGTTGCAACACAGATGTATTTAGCTTCTCTTGAGGCCCTCAGCTGGCTTCTAAAAATCTATGGAACAGAAAGACAGATTAGCTTGCACAAAGACAAAGCAGCCAAAAAAGAGGAATTTTACAAAACAATAGTCATGTAGAAATCATTTAGTTGGTCATAATTGAAAATAGTGCCAATAGTGTCGCAATGGCCATCTTGAAAATCTTGGTTATTCCTACCTGTCCTAGATGCCTGGTCATATCGATTTTCATGCTTTCTTTCTCACCAAATTATGTTTTATGCTCAACTGTATATAGAATATGCTTTTATCGGTACATTAAAAATAAAAATAAAGCAATATTATGTTTTTGTCATGTTTATTATCATTTCTTAAATTCCATGCATGTAGATTTGCAAATTTTCTTTTTTTAAAAACTGCTGCATAAGAATAATGAATTTTTCCTCACAGATTCATTATATTGATCAGCTAGTTAGTGAGTAGAACAGTCTGTACATTTAAAGAAGATGGCAAAATGCTTTATGGTGTGAGTTTTGGATGTTATATGACGGAAAATGTTAGAGCAGATGGATCTTTTCAAACTTCAAAATATGTCAGATGAGAAAAAAGACAAATTAATATTGCTTTACAGACTTTTAAAAGAAGTCATGCTCATTTCATGACCATTCTGTGAAAGTTACACATGTAGACTAGTTAAAGTCGGTGCTGAATATGAATAATTTTGTTAGTATATTTTGTGTTTGTATTCTGGTTGTAATCCATATCGATTTTATCCTTTGTGACAAATAAATTTGGTAGCTTATATTCATTTAGCCAAAATAAATATATCTTTTTCATACATGCTGTAATTTTGGCATGTAATAACATTTTTAGCCACTTATAATAACATTAATTACATTTATGCCTCTCAGGGGTTTGGGTATGCATGTATGCTATTGAAGAATGGTACCAATCTTGTATCCTTTATGTCTACCACAGCAACTAATTTGAAATTGTATTATTGCTAAAAATGTACGAGATGGTTTGAACACTCAGCAGTTAAAAGGAAGAAATGGACTTAACTTGAATTCTGGGAAATTCTTTTCAGAGTAGAGTGACAGTCCCTTTGGGGACTCTTGTTATATAGCCAAATAATTTTTTTATTATAGAATTGCTTTAAATGCATAATGACCTTTCTTGCAATCGTGAAAAGTATATTGACCTTTTTTGCAGTCTTGAAGAGTATATTGTCCTCCTTTCTTGCAATCGTGAAAAGTATATTGACCTTTTTTGCAGTCTTGAAGAGTATATTGTCCTCCTTTCTTGCAATCGTGAAAAGTATATTGACCTTTTTTGCAGTCTTGAAGAGTATATTGTCCTCCTTTCTTGCAATCGTGAAATGTATATTGACCTTTTTTGCAGTCTTGAAGAGTATATTGTCCTCCTTTCTTGCAATCGTGAAATGTATATTGACCTTTTTTGCAGTCTTGAAGAGTATATTGACCTCTTTTCTTGCAGTCATTAAGAATATATTAACCTCTTTTCTTGCAGTCTATATTTATATATGATGAGCCGCCAATTTCAATTAAATCCTCAATTGTGGATATTGCTCACAGCTATACCAAGAAGAAAAATGTTTTCCGATTGAAGACATACAATGGGTCCGAGTACCTGTTCCAAGCCGATGATCATGATACCATGCTGTCCTGGATTGATGCCATCAAGCGGAACAACAATCCAGATGCTGATGTAAGTTGTCAACTGATCTAGATTTTATGCATCACTGATAACCAGGGTCCACGCTGGACTCCAAATTTTGGGTGAAGTGACTTATCTCTCTTGACAGAATAACATGAAATGGTTGGAAAATAGGAAGCAGTGTTCACAGAGTGATAAAAATGTACAAGGTTTATTACAATAAATTAAAAGTCTTATTAACTAAACTCTCATTCCAAATCATATAAAAATGAGAGAAAGATTCATTAAACTTCGTGAAAAATATTTTAAAATATCTTAATTTTGATTTTGCATATATGTTTTATGACTTTTCTTGTGCAAATATCATAAATAGGTTACAATGAAATATAGGTGAAAGGTATTGAAGATTTTGGTTTGTAAAATTGGTAATATATAAATGGTAATATATAAATGGTTTATGCCCTCGATTCCTACTTGTACAGTAGTTTCCAAGTACAGACTCAAGGAACAGAGACACCTGGCGATCAGTACAGACCCAGGAATCAATGTAGTTTGCACAGATTGATCCTCTTTTGTAATGTAAATGTATGTAGCTTAAAGGTGGGGCTATGAACAGCTTCAAAGTTCTGAATTGTGGTCTTGCCCCCACAAGGGACAGTGATCATAACATAAATGACTTGTCGATTTTATGTTCAGACTGTGTGTGTGTGTGTGTGTATGAGAAAGAGAGAGAGATAGAAAGAAGATAAATAACACCAACATTAATAGCCAGTATGCTAAAGCTGTGCCCCAAGGTTTCCTTTCCCCTGAACACTTCAATTATCTGAGTGAATTTGCATTAACAAGTGACAAATGTTAGCTAACCATGGGAGTGATATTGGGCCCATTGACAAGTGACAAATGTTAGCTAACCATGGGAGTGATATTGGGCCCATTGACAAGTGACAAACGTTAGCTAACCATGGGAGTGATACTGGGCCCATCGACAAGTGACAAATGTTAGCTAACCATGGGAGTGATATTGGGCCCATTGACAAGTGACAAATGTTAGCTAACCATGGGAGTGATATTGGGCCCATTGACAAGTGACAAATGTTAGCTAACCATGGGAGTGATATTGGGCCCATTGACAAGTGACAAATGTTAGCTAACCATGGGAGTGATGTTGGGCCCATTGACAAGTGACAAATGTTAGCTAACCATTGGAGTGATGTTGGGCCCATTGACAAGTGACAAATGTTAGCTAACCATGGGAGTGACATTGACAAGTGACAAATGTTAGCTAACCATGGGAGTGATACTGGGAGTAACCATGGGAGTGATATTGAGCCCACTTGTGCTTCTTCTTGTTTTTGTTTCAACTCTTTAAAGATGTCAACTTGGCTGGAAAAATCTTATATTATGGTTGTGCAGATTTGATACTTCATACAATGTACACAGACATTTGTATTTTATCTTCACATTTCATGCAATATTCTGGACAAGTAACAAAATATTTTACTTGCCCTTGATTTTCAATGGATCGGCAATAAGACCAAGTGAGGTTATTGAATGGCCCTTCACCAGGCATGCATCATTCAATTTCCATCAACAGGTGCTATTTTCATCCATTTTTTTAAATACTGCCAGACCAATGTCACCCCATACTTGGCACAGAGCATTCTGGCATAAAGGCTTTCAGTTTCATACAAATGTTGCAGATCTGCGAGAAAATATGGCCACTGTTACTTAAATTAGAAACACTTTTGAATGACATCATACCCACAACTACAGAACATGAGGTCTTTCAGTTTTATACAAATTATGCTGATCTGCCATCAGATATGGCCACCATTACCAAGAACAGAAAAGTCATCAAACATGGCCAAATTACCAAGAACAGAAAAATTTGTCCATCATCCTTTATCGGTTGCTGTTTTCAACTTTTCTCAAAAACTGCCAGAACAGCTTTGACTAATTTTGACACAGGACATCGTGGCAAAAGTTCTTTCAGGTGTGTATGAATGATATGGAGTTGCCAACAGGTGTGGCTGCTGTTGCTAAAAATAGAAACCTTTCAATGGCTTGTTCTCCAAAACTGTGGAATAAAATTTGATCAAAATTAGATGAAAGCATCCTGGCATGAAAATCATTCTGATTTATCCAGTTGATGCCAAATCCACTGTCAAATATGGCCACCATTACTAAAAGTAGAAAAACATTTCAGTGACTTCTTGGCATAAAGACCTTTCAGATTAATTCAGATGATGCTAATCCAACAGCAGGTTAATTCAGATGATGCTAATCCAACACCAGATTAATTCAGATGATGCTAATCCAGCACCAGGTTAATTCAGATGATAGTAATCCAACACCAGGTTAATTCAGATGATGCAAATGCAACACCAGATTAATTCAGATGATGCTAATGCAACACCAGATTAATTCAGATGATGCTAATGCAACACCAGATTAATTCAGATGATGCTAATCCAACACCAGATTAATTCAGATGATGCTAATGCAACACCAGATTAATTCAGATGATGCTAATCCAACACCAGGTTAATTCAGATGATGCTAATTCAACACCAGATTAATTCAGATGATGCTAATCCAACACCAGATTAATTCAGATGATGCTAATCCAACACCAGATAAATTCAGATGATGATAATGCAACACCATATATGATCATTATTTCTAAAAATAAAAAAAAAAATATAAACCACGTCACCAAATTGTAGTCCTTAAGAAAATCGTGTACATTTTGTCTCAGATTTTTTTGTGAAGAATGTTACTTGCATTTTTAGAAAACAGCTTTTAAACCTAAATGGAAAATAACATTTGTATTGACTTCAAACTCAGGGGTATTCATTTAAATAATAAAAGAAACAGTCTGATTCACCCTGTTCCAGAAAGATCACGAGCACTAAAACTTCTGCTCATTTCATTCAGATGAAATTATTTCCCAAAAATGCAACGTAACTCGTGCTGAATTGAGATTTTTATGATACATCCAGTTGTCTGTTTTCTGTCATTTCCCTCCAGATTGTTATTGCTACTCCTGCGAAATTATTTGGAGAATTGCCATGTAAGTTTACATTAACATTGAGCTCAAAGTTCTGTTAGTCCTAAATGAAAACGGTGTCACTTAGACATCCAGTGTGGCTGGCACAGTGTCCATCTTGAAAATCGTGTTATTCTATTTCTCCTTGGTGGAGACGAGGTTTTTAATAAAAGACTTTACATGATGTCTTGTTGTCCCTAAAAGAAAATGGTGCTGATCTGACATCCAGTATGACCACCTTGGCAGCCATCCACCTGATCTAACATCCGGTATGACCACCTTGGCAGCCATCTTCAGAATTTTGTTATTGCTACTTCTGAATGGCAAGTCATATTGAACATGGTTTTCACCAGAACACTTATTCTTATGTCTAGTTGGTCATGAATGAAAATGATGTCATTCTGAAATCTAATATGGCTGCCACTGTGGGGCCTTTTCGTACATCTTGTTGCTACTCCTCAATGAAGGTCATATTTCCATTGGTTTTTTTTGCCAAATGACTTCTTATGGCATCTAGTTGGTCCTCATGAAAATGGTGTAATCCTATATCCAATACTACTGTCATGATGGCCGTCTTGAAAATCTTGCTATCCCAGCTTCTAAATCATATCAACGTTGGGTTCTCACCAAATTTCTAATGTCTAGTTGGACCTAAAAGAGGATGTTAATGCTGCATTGCCACTAGGATGGCTATTGGATTAGTCCTGCATTGCCACTAGGATGGCTATTGGGTTAGTCCTGCATTGCCACTAGAATGGCTGTTGTGAAAATAATACTATTTCTCAAGAATATATTTGTCTTCAAAATTGAACAGTTTAAAGGACGATTTTTTTTTGATTCCTGGAAATTCTTTTCAGCCAGTAAAGAATCAGTCCTTTCAAGGGACTCTTGTTGGATATGTTGTGCGAGTTAGTTCCTAACATAGATAGTTTGAGTTAGTCAATAGAATACATAAGATTGTATTGGTGCAACTGATTTTTTTAAAAATGTGGAAAAAATGAATGGAATGTATGATGAGTTTAATTAGTGTGGTGATGTCAATGAAGGAAATGTATGATAAACTTAATTAATGATATCAATAAAGGAAATATATGATAAGCTTAATAAGTGTAGAGGTATCAATGAATTAATTTTTTTTTTATAAGCTTAATTTGTGTAGTGATATCAATAAAGGAAATGTATGATGAGCTTAATTGTGGTGATATCAGTGCAAGAGATGTATAAGCTAATTAATGATATCAATAAAGGAAATATATGATAAGCTTAATTCATGTGGTAATATAAATAAAGGGAATGTATGATGAGCTTAATTATTGTGGTGATATCAATAAAGGAAATGTATGACAAGTTTAATTAGGATAGTGATATCAATGAATGAAATGTTTGATAAGTTTAATTAGTGTAGTGATATCAAGAAAATATGCATCATATGTATGTTCATTTACATCATTTTGCATTTTGATAAATCTTTTCAACTGATAAAGACAGTCTGTATTCCAAAGTATAATTATCCACACAGAGAGAGAGAGAGGGATTCCATGTACATGGCTTGTTTAAAAGAGTATTTAATTGCATGTCACAACTTTCAAGAAAAAATTCTGGCATGTAATCTTGTTCATGTTGGGTTTTGTACACAGAATGAGGCGTAAAATTGAGATTAATTCCTTAATGAATTTGTTACAGGATTCAGGAATTACAAGTGCCGAATTAATCATCAGGAAGACATTGGAATGTGAACAGAGTACTCAGGTCAAGATATCACCCCCACCTGCAATGAAAATGAGCAAAAAGCTATCTGTGTTGTCCATGAAGCCGAAAATGCCCCAATCTCCCAGCATGAAGCGCAGGAAGACCAGCAGTGAGAAAGGTGTTCTACCCTATCTGACATGTGCATTATGCAAATCTCTTACAACTTCTAATCAGAGCTTCAGAATTGAAGTTAATGAAGAGTACCGTTATGTTCATTCATTACATGTCATTGGCAATTCTACATGACACTAGATTCATTAAAATTTCTAAGCAATTTTAGTCAAATGTTAATATGCCAGGTAGGTTCAGTAGCAAACAAACCTATGTTTCCTATTGCACTGGTTGTAAAAAAAAATTTTTTTAATTTTTTTAAACATTTATATAATAATGATTAGGATATATATAATATACTAAGCACTTCAAGTACTGGGCTGAACTGGCTGATTTTAAAGCACAAATCAATTTTAATACATTTTTTTAAAATAATTTTCTTTTTTCCAGGCATGTTAGGGAAATGCTAGAGTTGGCAATGAAAAATGGGGATGGAAAAATAGATAGATTCATTACAGCTTAAAAACAATTTTAGCCAGTCAAACTGAATATGCCAGATAGATTCATTACAACTTAAAAACAATTTTAGCCAGTCAAACCTGAATATGCCAGATAGATTCATTACAGCTTAATAACAATTTTAGCCACTCAAACCTGAATATGCCAGATAGATTCATCACAGCTTTAAAACAATTTTAGCCAGTCAAACCTGAATATGCCAGATAGATTCATTACAGCTTAAAAACAATTTTAGCCAGTCAAACCTGAATATGCCAGATAGATTCATTACAACTTAAAAATAATTTTAGCCAGTCAAACCTGAATATGCCAGATAGATTCATTACAGGTTAAAAACAATTTTAGCCAGTCAAACCTGAATATGCCAGATAGATTCATTACAGCTTAAAAACAATTTTAGCCAGTCAAACCTGAATATGCCAGATAGATTCATTACAGCTTAAAACATTTTTAGCCAGTCAAACCTGAATATGCCAGATAGATTCATTACAGCTTAAAAACAATTGTAGCCAGTCAAACTGAATATGCAGATAGATTCATTACAGCTTAAAAACAATTTTAGCCAGTCAAACCTGAATATGCCAGATAGATTCATTACAGCTTAAAAACAATTTTAGCCACTCAAACCTGGATATGCCAGATAGATTCATTACAGCTTAAAAACAATTTTAGCCACTCAAACCTGAATATGCCAGATAGATTCATTACAACAATTTTAGCCACTCAAACCTGAATATGCCAGATAGATTCATTACAGCTTAAAACAATTTTAGCCACTCAAACCTGAATATGCCAGATAGATTCATTACAGCTTAAAAACAGTTTTAGTCAGTCAAACCTGAATATACCAGATAGATTCATTACAGCTTAAAAACAATTTTAGCCAGTCAAACCTGAATATGCCAGATAGATTCATTACAGCTTAAAAACAATTCTAGCCACTCAAACTTGTATATGCCAGATTGATTTAGTTTAACAATATTTAAGTTAAATTTAAATCAAAATTAACTTGTTACTATTAAGCATAAAAGAAAGTACATGAAATAATTTAGACTATTTTATCTACCTATTTATTCAAATAATGATTTCTTTAGTATCAACTTAATATTATCAATTTCTTCCAAAGAGTAGGAATTGAAACTAACAACATAGTAAAGTTGCAATCGTCAGTAACAGTAAATAGAAGACATAACAGAACTTGATAATAACAGACTTGGAAATAATAAATTTGGAATGTAACAAAGTACTATATTAAGTCCCAGTTAATTATATTATCTATGAATTATAAAAAAAGAATTGTCTATATTTTGTAATCTTTTTTTATGACACAGACGAGAGTAAAGCAAAGACTTGGAAGGGCAAATTTAAGAGCATCCGCAAGCTGGGTTCCAGCCCAAGCCCATCTGTACAGTCTGAGCCTGAGAAGACTGGAATGTTTGGTGTACCTCTGGAATACTGTACTCCATCCCCTAATAATGAGGTAAAGAGTTCAGATTGTCTCCCCAGTGAATGGTATTGCTTTTAAGTGTTCTTGATGTTAAAATGTAAAGTTTCTTTAAATATACATTTCTGTCATCTATATTTGCTGCTACTTTTAATCACACCATATAGCCTTTATTATGATGACATGCCATTAAATGAGACCATTTTAATATACATACAATGTGTACTGAAAGTTTAATGACTTGCTGCACATTTTTCCACAAAAATTAAATTTGGCCACCATATATTTGTGAAATTTAAAATAAAACATTCAGTGGAGGTACAGGTAGTTGTAACAAAACAAAGAAAACATTGATGTACCTAGGTATTAAACTACCAGAAAATGTGTCGCTTTCAACTCAGTATTTTCTGCCGCTTTAAGACTAGTATTATCCTTCCATGCTTCACTGGTTTCCTCACAAAGTAATTAACCATGCTTCATTTTAGCGCACATGGATAACTTGCAAAAACTTATAATGTGTGGGAAGATGTGGATCCCATTTTTTTCCTACAGAAAATACTAAAATATTTGGTCCTTATTTGCAGAACATGAACAAAATAAAAATTATTTAACAAAACTTTGATATATCACTCATTTTATTGCCACAAACAGTGGTTATTGTCCAGAAATTTGGAATCAGCAACATGGAATTCATTCCCTTTAATTACAGATCTCATATTTGGTTAAATATTCTTTTAAAAAATGTCTTATTAAACCCTCTATGCACACACTCAGCTGATACAGCCAGATGGTCAGAATTGTGCTGGCATGCCATTAAACCCTATATGTACACTTGGCTGATATAGCCAGATAGAATTGTGCTGGCATGCCATTAAACCCTATATGTACACTTGGCTGATAGAGCCAGAGAGTCAGAATTGTGCTGGCATGCCATTAAACCCTATATGTACTCTTGGCTTATATAGCCCAATAGTCAGAATTGTGCTGGTATGCCATTAAACCCTATATGTACTCTTGGCTGATATAGCCCGATAGTCAGAATTGTGCTGGCATGCCATTAAACCCTATATGTACACTTGGCTGATATAGCCAAATAGTTGGAATTGTGCTGGCATGCCATTAAACCCTGACAGCATGGCTCACACTGTACCCTGGTATGTTTGGGGTTCCTGTCTCAAATTTTAAAATAGAAACCGTGTCATGATAATATGGATTACACAGTACCATGGTATGCTAGGGTTTCCTGTCTTGCCTTCTCAGGCTGAAAACCACATCATGATAACAGCATACACAGTGTACCCTGGTATGCTATGGGTTCCTGTCTCACCAGAAAACCACATTGCTAGAACTCTATTCATAGACGAGATGCTGCATTCCAAGGAACCTTTTGTATGATTAACTTAAAGTTTTTACCCCGTTTATTTCTAGCATTTTTCAAGTTATAAGAGGTTGGTTCTAAACTGTCCTGAGCCTACAAATGACTGTAAAGGATGGAACATATCCAGTTTTCTAAGACTTGATGTGACAGAGTGACTGTAAAGGATGGAACATATCCAGTTCTAAGACTTGACGTAACAAAGAGTATGTGACTCATCCCTAGATAGGCTGGGATCCCTGTGCATCACAGTGTAACCTCCACTCATGTGATAAAATATATCATGCATATTGATGTGGGATAGGGAATCTTACCTGAGGAGTCATAATTTATTACCTGAAATGAGCCTTTAATGAATTCTTGCCTTGACATCATGAGCCCATGGGTGGTAATTTCTTATTATACACAAATACACATTTTGTCACATTCCTCAGGTCAAAATATACAAGTTTTAATCAAGATGTATGCCTGTTGGTACAGTTAAGGCATTAAAATGTCTGTATAATTTTACAGTCCAGGCATTAAAGTGTCCTATTGGTAAAATCCAAGCATTAAAATATCTGCCTATTTGTACAATTCAGGCATTAAAATGTCCATCTATTGGTACAGTCCAGGCATTAAAATGTCTGTCTATTGGTATAGTCCAGGCATTAAAATGTCTGCCTATTTGTACAATTCAGGCATTAAAATGTCTGACTATTGGTACAATTCAGGCATTAAAATGTCCATCTATTGGTACAGTCCAGGCATTAAAATGTCTGTCTATTGGTATAGTCCAGGCATTAAAATGTCTGACTATTGGTACAATTCAGGCATTATAATGTCTGTCTATTGGTACAGTTCAGGCATTAAAATGTCCGTCTTTTGGCACAGTTAAAGCATTAAGATTTCTGCCTTTTGACACAGTTAAGGCTTTAAAATGTCTGCTTATTGGTACAGTCCAGGCATTAGAATGTCTGTCTGTTGGTACAGTCCAGGCATTAAAATGTCTGTCTGTTGGCACAGTTAAAGCATTAAAATTTCTGCCAGTTATGGCATTAAAAGGATAAAGTACCAATTTTATATTTTTTGTGTCTTCAGAAAGAGCATGTGGGATTTGGTTTACCCCAACTTCATTGTAAAGTTGGAAAAGTGGTTCAACTTAAACTAATACAAAAACGGCTAACAATTTGATATCATGTATGTGATGATGTCATACAGATTAATCAGGGTAATGTTATCCTGTAAGGTTAGATAAGGATTTTCTGCAGGAAATTCCACCTGTAAAATCATCCTATGCTGGTAGGAATTTGAGAAAGGGTTATTCTGCACATGTGGGAAGGTACATGTGCATGCATGTACCACAGGATTTTGGATCTTTTTTCATTTAAAAAAGTTAGAAAAGAAATATCAGTATATAGACAAGAGGTGATCCTCCGAAATTGACATTCATACGATGAAAAGATGTGATCCTCCTAAATTGACATTCATATGATGAAAAGATGTGATCCTCCCAAATTGACATTCATACAATGAAAAATGTGATCCTCCCAAATTGACATTCATACGATGAAAAGATGTGATCCTCGCAAGTCGACATTCATACGATGAAAAGATGTGATCCTCCCAAATTGACATTCATACGATGAAAAGATGTGATCCTCCCAAATTGACATTCTACGATGAACAATTTTTGTCTTATCATCAAAATTCAAAAAAGACTAAACAAAAGTACACATATGGATTCAACAGATACTAAAGTTCATACCTGACTTGTTTATAATTCCATCTGTAAAATAATGTAAAGTTAAGAAAACAAGAAAATACATGTGTTCTGTATTTCATTTCTGACTCATGTGTTGGTACCAATCAGGTAGGAGCTTTAATGCCCCTCACTAAATTAAATCTGGGATAGAATCTGTGTAAATCAACTGCATTGGTGCATGGATTACTGTAGAAAGACTTTTTGAGGAGTTGTACAAAAGAAATGCTGATTTGCAGGATTAGACTTGAGACATGGTTGTCGGAGAGCTATGCATGATTACATTAGTGTCTGTTGAATTGATATGTGGATATTGAAGCCTCGTGTGATTTGAGGTAAAAGAATGTTCGAATCAATGGTTGAAAATGGAGGAGGGTCAGAGTTTTACTTGATGCCTTGTGTATATTTATTGTACTGATATCAGGATTTATTTTCTTTAACTTTTCATTGTTTATTTTATGGATTAAACATATCATTGTGATTCTGCTTTAAAAATCTGTCTTAAATAAAGGTCAAGGAAATCAACAGCTTTATCGACTGGAATGGTTGAGGTTAAATTCCTTGTTCAAGGGCACAAGGCCTCGGTTCTCTGTCCACCATACCACCAAGCAGCCTAGTGCACCCTCTGTCAAGTGTAAACTGATAGCATTTTACAAAATATTGCATTGTTTCTCCAAAATTAAACATTTGTAAAATATTAATCAAGGAAAATATATCTTTTCTGAAGAAGTCATTTTGATGATTGCTTTTGTCTCAACCCTTTGTCTGTTTGCTATGAAAGTTTATAAATTTATGATCAGCAATGAAATTCTTTTTAAAAGCACAGAGACGTTTTAGATTTTAAATTTGCCCTAGGTCACAACAAAAGTTAACAAGGTATATATCATATTAGTTTTTATCACACCAAAGGGAAAGAAAAAAAATTCTTCAAAACTATCAGTGTATTTATATAGAGAAAATCCATAAACTTTAGAATATGAAAAGAGCCAGCAGATTTGTTGATCAATTGTGAATTTGGTTTCACAGTTCTGGAACATTAATTTTTTAAAAAAATTGTTTATGAGAGTTACCTCCCCACTCATAAAATTACAGTTCTTCTGAAGCATGCAGGTTTTATGTGTGTAACGTTACAAATAGGGATGGTTATAGTTAACCAGATGTCGACTTTTATGGTTAGGAATTCATCATGAGTACTAATTTTTTTAAAGATAAAGCTCTAGATTTGTGTACAGTATTATTTATCTCCATGTTTTGTTTCAGTATGTGCCACTTATAGTAGACCTCTGTATCCAGATCGTTGAGGCAAAGGGACTGGAAATGACTGGTGTGTACAGAATCCCTGGTAACAAGGCTGCAGTCACTGCCATTCAGGAGGAAGTCAACAAGGTAGTAGCCTTGAGTTTTTGTTTGCTTATTGTCTAATGATTTATTTTATATATAAAGTATGTGCATTTATGATGGTTCAAAGATTATTTTTTTATGTTAAAGGTCCACAGGACCACAGTTAAGCTTTATTCCCAGTATATATGGCATTGGCTTCAGTCCAGATATAAATATTTTAGATGATACAAAATTTCAATTTAAACAAATTTCTACAATTTGATCTTTTTCCTAAAATTACAGGCCTCAGCAATGTACCTAATATACCTGAAAATCTCTAATAGATGAATTCATTATTTTTTTTATAAGGTACCAACTTTCATCGAGTGGCAAATTTTATGAAGTACAAATTTTAATGGAGTAACATGTTTCATGGGTTTTCATGGATACCAGGTTTCATGGGGTACCAATTTTCGTGGGTAGCATGAAAATTGATACCAACATAAAGAAAGGATTTCAAAGTAGATGGGTGGATGGATAAGTGGATGGATGTTACCTATAATTTGATTCTAGTTTGGCATTTTCTGATTAACATCTGATTGATCAAATTGTAGAGTAAAATTTGCTGTGTATTTAAGGATAATGACATGTGTGCTTTGTATTTAAAGATAATGACATGTGTGCTGTGTATTTAAAGATAACAATATGTATGCTTTGTATTTAAAGATAACAATATGTATGCTTTGTATTTAAAGATAACAGTATGTATGCTTTGTATTTAAAGATAACAATATGTATGCTGTGTATTCAAGATAACAATATGTATGCTATGTATTTAAAGATAACAATATGTATGCTGTGTATTTAAAGATAACAATATGTGTGCTTTGTATTTAAAGATAACAATATGTATGCTGTGTATTTAAAGATAACAATATGTATGCTTTGTATTTAAAGATAACAATATGTATGCTTTGTATTTATAGATAACAATATGTATGCTGTGTATTTAAAGACAACAATATGTATGCTTTGTATTTAAAGATAACAATATGTATGCTGTGTATTTAAAGATAACAATATGTATGCTTTGTATTTAAAGATAACAATATGTGTGCTTTGTATTTAAAGATAACAATATGTATGCTTTGTATTTCAGGGTGTAGATAAGATGAACCTAGACCATGAGAAGTGGTCAGATGTCAATGTGATCAGCAGTCTCCTTAAGTCTTTCTTCAGGACCCTCCCAGAACCTCTCATACCTGATGGTGAGATTTGCTGTTTAGCTGCTCATTTCCCATTCTTCTAGCTTCTTTGTCTGTCTTTCTGGATCTGCTCTTTACTATTCATGCCTGTAAATGAGACACACAACAATTGCAGATAACTCAATGCAGCTGTTAGGTGAATTATCCGTGATATGAAGATGTGCCTTTTGAAATTTGGTCTTTTTTGATTGCATTATTGCAGAGTTACTGCTCTTTTTGAATCCTTTACATTTCATGTCAGGATAGAACAGTTCAACAACCAAAGCTCAAGAACTTGTTCTAATATTTTAATCATATTTGGTGTGTACATTGACTCATAGACATAGATCTGCCATGTGTTTTGTCTTGTCAACTCCATTTTTGATAGAGTTACCCCCCTTGACAATTAACCTGGTATCTTCAGATGGGATGCTGCTTGTGAGTGGCAATTTTGCCGCAATTTATTATGTACACTGACTCGTTGACCTGGATGTGCCTTTTATGGGTTTTGTCACATTAACTCCATCTTAGCTGTATACCTTACTAAGTTGTGCATTGGGACACAATGTTATGGATTAGTCCTAGCTATATTATGCCTGTACTAAACTGTGCCATGGGACACTGTTATGGATTAGACGTATCTATATACCTGTTCTACAGTGTGCCATGGGACACACTATTGGGGCTGTGTCTTGTGTATACCTGTACTAAACTGCGACATGGGACACAAGCAGGGATTAGTCTTTGCTGTATACCAGTATTAAACTGTGCCATTGGTCTAAGTGGTTAGAGCATCCACCTTGATGCGGGAGGTCGTAGGTTCACATCCCAGCCAAGTCATATGAAAGACATAAAAATGGTACCAGCATCTGCTTTTGCTGGCACTTAGCATTAAGAGGTTAGTGTTAGGACTGGTTGGTCTGGTGTCAGGATAATGAGACTGGATGGAACAAAATGCTGCATGTCTTTGGTATGATGTCCAGGTGCTAGACAACACTATCAACTACCACACTGCAGACATCGTAGCGATATCATTTAATTTTTTTTAACCTACATTTGAAACTAAATCACACTTTTGTAATCTTGGTAACAAGCTTTAAACCATTGTAGTTGTATCTTTACATAGAATATTTATTCTAGATTGCTAGTTTTCAGTTTGGAAAATGGATACCCTAGTAAAAGAAATATCTGTTCAGAGCCCAAGTGAGGGAGTAAAAGACAACGCTCTTTTTAGAACAATGTTGAGCTTCTACACCCCTCATACTATATTTCTACACTCCTCATACAAAACTACTACACCCCTTGGGGCCCCAAGTGGTCTAAAGCACTCTTCGTTACAGATCACTGCCATCTCACCTCTGTCTGCATGGGTTCGAGTCTAGGATTCGGCCAATGTGGGTATGTGAGAAAGCTTGCCACTAGCTTTTCGTGGGTCGGTGGTTCTTTCTGGGGTTTTCCTGGGTTCTTCCTCCACCATTAATACTGGCTGCCATGCATAGCCTATCATGTGCTGAAAAGTGGTGTTAAACCCAACAACAACAACAACAACTTTTCACCCCTCATGCTATACTTCTATGCAACCTTAACAGCCGTACAAGTGTGGAGTAGCTACACCCCTCATACTCTACTTTTATAAGTGCCTTCATGATTTTATTTCTTTTTTTGTTGCTGTATTTAGAGCTTTACCAGTCATTCATTGATGCCAATCGGATACAGGACACAGAGAGACGGATGCTGAAGATAAAACGCTTGCTCCATGAGCTGCCTGAGCACAACTTTGAGACTTTCCGCATCCTGGCAAAACATCTGAACAAAGTGGCTCAGTATGGGGATGTGAACAAAGTAAGGTCTATTTCAGACAATTTTGATTTTGAAAAGGAAAAGAATACATTTTTAATCACGAATTACTGAGCATTAAGTTTGTATCAAGTACATATTAATGGAAAAGGAAAATACAATGGTTACTTTCTTGATATCATTAATGTCAGCATGAATGGTTTCTGAAAGATTTTCATTGGTTATATTTCTTAAGCTCCTTATAACATCTATCTCTACATATACAGGGCATGTATAAGGCATGTATTTTATAAGGTCTCTATATACAGGGCATGTATAAGGCATGTATGTTATAAGGTCTCTATATACAGGGCATGTATAAGGCATGTATTTTATAAGGTCTCTATATACAGGGCATGTATAAGGCATGTATGTTATAAGGTCTCTATATACAGGGCATGTATAAGGCATGTATTTTATAAGGTCTCTATATACAGGGCATGTATAAGGCATGTATGTTATAAGGTCTCTATATACAGGGCATGGATAAGGCATGTATGTTATAAGGTCTCTATATACAGGGCATGTATAAGGCATGTATGTTATAAGGTCTCTATATACAGGGCATGTATAAGGCATGTATGTTATAAGGTCTCTATATACAGGGCATGTATAAGGCATGTATGTTATAAGGTCTCTATATACAGGGCATGTATAAGGCATGTATGTTATAAGGTCTCTATATACAGGGCATGTATAAGGCATGTATGTTATAAGGTCTCTATATACAGGGCATGTATAAGGCATGTATTTTATAAGGTCTCTACATATACAGGGCATGTATAAGGCATGTATGTTATAAGGTCTCTATATACAGGGCATGTATAAGGCATGTATGTTATAAGGTCTCTATATACAGGGCATGTATAAGGCATGTATTTTATAAGGTCTCTATATACAGGGCATGTATAAGGCATGTATGTTATAAGGTCTCTATATACAGGGCATGTATACGGCATGTATGTTATAAGGTCTCTATATACAGGGCATGTATAAGGCATGTATGTTATACGGTCTCTATATACAGGGCATGTATAAGGCATGTATGTTATAAGGTCTCTATATACAGGGCATGTATAAGGCATGTATGTTATAAGGTCTCTATATACAGGGCATGTATAAGGCATGTATGTTATAAGGTCTCTATATACAGGGCATGTATAAGGCATGTATTTTATAAGGTCTCTATATACAGGGCATGTATAAGGCATGTATGTTATAAGGTCTCTATATACAGGGCATGTATAAGGCATGTATGTTATAAGGTCTCTATATACAGGGCATGGATAAGGCATGTATGTTATAAGGTCTCTATATACAGGGCATGTATAAGGCATGTATGTTATAAGGTCTCTATATACAGGGCATGGATAAGGCATGTATGTTATAAGGTCTCTATATACAGGGCATGTATAAGGCATGTATTTTATAAGGTCTCTATATACAGGGCATGTATAAGGCATGTATGTTATAAGGTCTCTATATACAGGGCATGTATAAGGCATGTATTTTATAAGGTCTCTATATACAGGGCATGTATAAGGCATGTATGTTATAAGGTCTCTATATACAGGGCATGTATAAGGCATGTATGTTATAAGGTCTCTATATACAGGGCATGTATAAGGCATGTATTTTATAAGGTCTCTATATATAATATACAGGGCCTGTTTTGTGATCGGGCAATTACAATTAATTCTGCAACACTCTTCTTTATTTTCTAACCAGGGGGTGATAGTCACATGCTTATCAGTAATGCTTTTATAAACATGTCAGATAAAGTCAGACAATAATACAGCTGTCGCTCACTATAGTACCTATAACATCGCCCTCTTTGTAAGAGGGGTGGTTAATTGGATTTGGCTGGCATTATCTGGAGGATGACCTACCTATTATAGCTGTGCAGGAGTGAAAGAAGAATGGAATTTCAACAGAGAACTGAGCAAGAATACTGGAAGAAATAAAGCAATATGAGCCCCCTTAGACAAGAAAATAACAAATTTAATTAGAACAAATTAATAACGACAATTCCAATTCAAGTTCAATTTTATCAATAGAATTTAACAGGTGTGTCTAATTTAGATTTATTTCATCATCATAATGAGAGGTGAAAAGAGTGCAGTGTCCACGACCATCACCTTCCTGTCTGGATGGTATATCAACGTCTTGTAGTTTATCCTTCCTAAGTTCTATGCTTTGCCCCTTCATGGACTTCTTAGTCCTTTCATTCTGACCTCATCCTTCTTTCTTTCCCTGGACTTCTGTCTTCAGACTGTCTCGTCTTTCTCTCAGAAAGCTGTTCCTTAAAGGACAAAATTACCCCATAATTCTGTATACCCCACTCACTAGAGGTACATACAATTCATTTACGTTATTCAGAGCATGTTGCTATCCACACATTGCGTAAATTCTGACTTAGTATGGTAGGACATTGACCTCACTATCCAGCATATGGTCTTAAATTACCACGTGAGCATCTATCGAATACTACCATATTCTTATACATGCTACTACATGCTCGATTACTATTGCATGAAATTCACAAATTGTAACTCACAGCAATCCTTAACCTAAAAGATTATTCAAACATTACAAAATCAGATATAATTAGTTAATTATTGTTAACTCATAATAGTCTGTAACATTCTAACAAACAAAGGAAGTTATTTCATATAACCCTATGAAATCCTACACATATGAACATTTGGATCGCATGCAATCAATTCAACCAATGAACTAATTGTATAATTAAAAAGGTAAATTGCATAACAATTCTAGCATCAACACTTTCCTTGAAATTGAATAAAATAAATAGCATAACAACTCTACCATCAACACATTTCCATAAAATTGAATAAACGATACATAATATGGAAACCTAGTCATAGTAAACATATGTGCATAAAACAAACAGTCAAATTATAGAATATTACATGAAACCAAAATTGCGTACCTAATTGATGTTCTCTTTCAGAACTTGTGCATCCTAGCACTGAAACATGTATTTCTTTTCACAAGACGGCCATCTGGACCCTTTCTTATTTAACGAGGAAGGCACTATTCTCTTTAGGCTTTTCATGGAGTCAAGACTCTCTCCTCTTCCAGGAGATTTTCAGACTAAAGAATTTCAACTTAGGTCAGATTGTTCTAAAGTGTACACCCTAATTTATTCTGCCCAATCATAGGCAGCGGTCCCTAATTTTTCCCAAAGAAATAATTCCTTTCATCAGCTGTAGGCCGCTCAGAATCTGTAAATGACAATGCGTAACAATTTCCATTTTGAAAAATGATAAGTGGACATAGGTTCCTACCAAGTGGTTAGGGTTGGTAGCTCAAATGTTTACTTTCTAAGGACCGTGTTAAGATACGCCAGTCAATTTCACTGAGTTGGAATGCTGCCTCTTTTGAAGTTTACACTGACATGGGGGAAGATGAATGAAGAAAGGTCAAAGTGACCCTTCACAAATTCTTTTCTGGCTTAAATGTTATAAAATTTTAATGCACATAGCATCCAACTTTAAAGTTCCCTGCAATTCAAAATTTGACACTTCACAGTACCTTTCATTATAGTGATTCATGTTATAAAGTATGTCTGATTATGGAAATCATTTTAGGATGCATTACTAATATTGTATGTAAAATATTCTTCACTATAAGGTGGTATACTGCTTCCCTGGAGATTGTTAAAGTAAGGGAGTACTGTATCATGTACTTCATTATAAGGTGTTCTCACTATAAGGTAGTATACTCAATGGCTCCCATAGACATTGTTATAGTAAGGGAGTACTGTTTCATATGCTTCATTATAAGGTGTTCTCACTATAAGATGTACTTGATGGTTCCCATGGAGATTGTTGTTGTAAGGGGGTACTGTATTTTGTTCTTCATTACAAAGTTCTCTCACTATAAGGTAGTATACTCAGTGGCTTCCATAGACATTGTTATAGTAAGGGAGTACTGTATCATATGCTTCATTATTAAGTGTTCTCACTATAAGGTATATTCAGTGGCTGCCACAGACATTGTAGTTGTAAGGGAGTATTGTATCATGTACTTCATTATAAGGCACTCTTATTCTAAGGTGATATACTCTGAGTCCTGTGGATATTGTAATAAGGGAGTACTGTAATGTGTATTTCATTATAAAGTGTTATAACTATAAGGCAGCATACTCTTGGCTCCCATGGACAGTGTTATAATAAGGGAGTATTGTACCATATACTTCATGATAATGTAGTCTCACTATAAGACAGTACTCTGTAGTTGCCATGGATGTATTATTTTGAGGGAGTATTGTATCATGTACTTCATTATTAGATATTCTCATAAGGCAGTATGATCTAGTTGCCATCACTGTGTTATAATGAGGGAGTACTCTATCATATAATTTGTTATAAGACATTCTCAATTTAAGGCAATATAACATAGTTACCATGGTATGTTATAATGAGGGAGTACTGTATTGTATACTTCATTATAAGATATTCTCACTATAATGCCGTCTCACTATAAGGTGATGTACTCATGGACTGTTATAATAAGTATTGTAATGTTAAGTCTGTATCACTGTAAGGCAGTATAATATGTGGCTGTCATGGACCGTGTTATAATATTGTAATATTAAGTCTGTATCACTGTAAGGCAGTATAATATGTGGCTGTCATGGACCATGTTATAATATTGTAATATTAAGTCTGTATCACTGTAAGGCAGTATAATCTGTGGCTGTCATGGACCATGTTGTAATAAGTATTGTGATATCGGTATCACTGTAAGGCAGTATAATCTGTGGCTGTCATGGACCGTGTTATAATATTGTAATATTAAGTCTGTATCACTGTAAGGCAGTATAATCTGTGGCTGTCATGGACCATGTTGTAATAAGTATTGTAATATTAAGTCTGTATCACTGTAAGGCAGTATAATCTGTGGCTGTCATGGATCATGTTATAGTATTGTAATATTAAGTCTGTATCACTGTAAGGCAGTATAATCTGTGGCTGTCATGGACCATGTTATAATATTGTAATATTAAGTCTGTATCACTGTAAGGCAGTATAATCTGTGGCTGTCATGGACCATGTTATAATATTGTAATATTAAGTCTGTATCACTGTAAGGCAGTATAATCTGTGGCTGTCATGGACCATGTTGTAATAAGTATTGTGATATCGGTATCACTGTAAGGCAGTCTAATCTGTGGCTGTCATGGACCGTGTTATAATATTGTAATATTAAGTCTGTATCACTGTAAGGCAGTATAATCTGTGGCTGTCATGGACCGTGTTATAATATTGTAATATTAAGTCTGTATCACTGTAAGGCAGTCTAATCTGTGGCTGTCATGGACCGTGTTATAATATTGTAATATTAAGTCTGTATCACTGTAAGACAGTATAATCTGTGGCTGTCATGGACCGTGTTATAATATTGTAATATTAAGTCTGTATCACTGTAAGGCAGTATAATCTGTGGCTGTCATGGACCGTGTTATAATATTGTAATATTAAGTCTGTATCACTGTAAGGCAGTATAATCTGTGGCTGTTATGGACATTGTCATAATGAGGGAATACTATACTGTCCGCAACTAAATGAGTGTTTCCTTGCAATGGAATTTTAGATCAAATGATTTTAAAACTGAGAAAGGGTAACCTATGTTTGATATTTTCATATGTATCGCAGTATCCATGGGCATGGTAATGTTGATATTAATTTTGATTAGCCCATGGTTACATCTCACCTGCCATGATATTAATTTTGATTAGCCCATTGTTACATCTCACCTGCCATGATATTAAGTTTGACTAGACCATGGTTACGGGGCCCTGAGTGGCCAAGTGGTCTAATGCGCACACCTTTCTGGATCACTCCCATCTCACCTCTGTCTGCGTGAGTTCGAGTCTCAGGCTTGGCTAATGTAGGTATGTGAGAAAGCTTGCTAGTAGCCTTTCGTGGGTCGGTGGTTCTTCGCAAGGTTTTCCAGGGTTCTTCCTCCACCAGTTATACTGGCCACCATGTATAGCCTATCTTATGCTGAAAAATGGCGTTAAACCCTAAAACAACAAAGCCCATGGTTACAGTTACACCAGCCATGATAATTTAATTATTTAGTTCATAATAATAATTATTAAAATAATATTTATAAAAATAATAAACAATGTATTTTGAGGGTATCTTGCATAGTACAGTGAATATTTTGCTTGAAGCCCTCATTGGTATAAAAAAAACATTGAACATTTTCTTGGAGATATTTTCCTGTGATTCCATTCAGCAACTTGTATCCAAGGTCTGTCATTTGGAGGTCAGTCCTGTGGCTAAGATTTTGCAATTTAATTTCAGCAAACAGAATTTGGGGTGAATTTTCAGGAGATGTATCGAAAATGACATTACTACCCATGTTAGTCTCAATCACATATAGCTGTTTCAGTTTCTCCATACCAAAAAGTATACAAGTATTATATCCATACCTTTGAGTATACAGGTAATATATCCATACCATTGAGTATACAGGTATTATATCCAAACCATTGAGTATGCAGGTATTATATCCATACCATAGAGTATATAGGTATTATATCCATACTGTGGAGTATACAGGTATTATATCCATACCATAGAGTATATAGGTATTATATCCATACTATGGAGTATATAGGTGTTACATCCACACCATATAGTAATCAGGTATTATATCCATACCATAGAGTGTACTATCCATACCATTGAGTATACAGGTATTATATCCAAACCATTGAGTATGCAGGTATTATTTCCATACCACAGAATATACAGGTATTATATCCATACCATAGAGTATACAGGTATTACATCCATACCATAGAATATACAAGTATTATATCCATACTATGGAGTATATAGGTATTATATCCATACTATGGAGTATATAGGTGTTACATCCATACCATAGAGTAATCAGGTATTATATCCATACCATAGAGTATACTATCCATACCATTGAGTATACAGGTATTATATCCAAACCATTGAGTATGCAGGTATTATTTCCATACCACAGAATATACAGGTATTATATCCATACCATAGAATATATAGGTATTACATCCATACCATAGAATATACAAGTATTATATCCATACCATAGAATATACAAGTATTATATCCATACCATAGAATATACAAGTATTATATCCATACCATAGAATATACAAGTATTACATCCATACCATAGAATATACAGGTATTACATCCATACCATAGAATATACAAGTATTATATCCATACCATAGAATATACAAATATTATATCCATACTATGGATTATACAGGTATTATATCCATATCATTGAGTATACAGGTATTATATCCAAACCATTGAGTATGCAAGTCTTTATCCATATCAGATGGTATACAGGTGTTATATCAGTCCCATTGGGTACACAAGTATTATAGTAAAAGAATTAAGTTATACTTTAGAGATATTTTTTAAGACAGCTATATTAAGTGGATTGATAAATACCTCAATAAAATTACTTTTTTCAGAATGAATTAAGCCAAATTTTATGTAATACAACCCATCTCATATATAAAATTTTCTTTCAGTTTTACAGTTAGACAGAATTGCTTAAATATCAAATTGTTTTATTACAGATGGAAGCCAAGAACCTGGCCATTGTGTTTGGACCTACACTAATCCACAAGACAGATGACAGCGTGATGACACTAATGACAGACATGTCAGACCGGTGTAAGATCATTGAGAGCATTATTCTACATGTGAGTACTTATACTGGATGTCATCAGGTTGCTAGATGACAGCATTTTGACACTAATAACAGACATGTCAGACCGATGTAAGATGATTGAGTACATTGTTCTGTATGTCAGTACTCATACTGGATGTCATCAGATTGTTAGATGACAGTGTGATGACACTAATGACATACATTTTAAACTGTTGTAAGATCATTGAGAACATGATAATGTATGTCAGTACTCATACTGAATGTCATCAGGTTAGATGACAGTCTGCTGACATTAATGACAGACATGTTAAACCGCTGTATCATTGAGAACATTATAATGTATGTCAGTACTCATCCTGGATGTCATCAGGTTGTTAGATGACAGCATGTTGACACTAATGGCACATGTTAAACTGGTGTAAGATCATTGAGAACATTGTTATGTATGTCAGTACTCATACTGGATGTCATCAGGTTAGATGACAGTGTGATGACACTAGTGACATACATTTTAAACCATTGTAAGATCATTGAGAACATTATAATGTATGTCAGTACTCATACTGAATGTCATCAGGTTAGATGACAGTCTGCTGACATTAATGACAGACATGTTAAACCGCTGTATCATTGAGAACATTATAATGTATGTCAGTACTCATCCTGGATGTCATCAGGTTGTTAGATGACAGCATGCTGACACTAATGACAGACATGTCAGACCAGTGTAAGATCACTGAGAGCATTATTCTACATGTGAGTACTCATACCGGATGTCATCAGGTTGTTAGATGACAGTGTGATGACACTAATGACAGACATGTCAGGCCGGTGTAAGATCATTGAGAATATTATAATGTCTGTCAGTACTCATACATGCTCATACGTAATCTGTATGTCAGTGCTTATCAGCTTGTTGTACAGATGACTGCTGTTTTAAATGTACTGTATTTCTAATTGACATTAAATTGTATTCTGATCTAAAGGTCATGTAAAGGTCGAGGTCACTGAAAAGAGAAATGTTTTACACGCAACTAATCATTATTATATCTTGTATCTTAAAGTCATGGGAACTATTATTGGTTATTTCTGTCTTTTAATAGTGGTTTAGGATTATTTCATTATAACTCCCATAAATTGAGTCCAGTAAAGCAAATATCGGTCTTGAGGCGTCACTGCAAAGTATCATAATTCAGGCATGTTACAACATGTGTAAAATGTTCTTAATATATTGAATTGAATTTGAATTTTAAATGTCTTTTATATATCATAATAAAAAATATTTAAGGTCATTCAAATGGCAGAATTTCTTTGGAAAATTTTGATTAATTGAAAACAAAACTTAATACATAGCATTGAAATATTCACACTATGCTTTTTTCCCCATTTTCTTGCTTTCATAGTCAATTAACGATACTTGTTATACACAAACTAAAATTAAATTGACCTTGGTAGTGCCACACTTTATTTAATAGCTTCAGGGATAGTTTGGATTGTGGTAAATGATTTCACTTAAGTTCTCCATGCAGAACAGTAAGTATGGAAACTGACTGCTTTCATTATATAGATTATTTTTTGTGTATTGCAGAGTGATTGGTTCTTTAGCTCTTGGGATGTTGACAATTACGTGCCAACGGATGATGATGCCACAGAGTGTACGTCCATTATGTCAGGGAGCACCAGAGAAGATCCAGGTAATATAAGCCAGGCTTCCATTTTTGCTAATCATAATTGAACAATTTGATAACAAGGCAAAGTCAGGTAGGGTTCTGCTTTTTTCTACACCCACCATAAGGTGGCGTGTATAGTGTTCTGATGTCATCTATTCATCCAGTCCTCTATCTGTTACCTGTTTTATGCACAACAACTTGATTTGTTTATCCAATGCAGTAAGCAAACCTTTTGGATGGCATGCGGTTGGGGTAAGGAGTAATGTAATTAATTTAGGGATTAAAGTTAACGGTCAAAATCACTGCAACTGACAGATTAAGAATGGTTTATGTATAATAAATCAAGCTATCCACAGAAGCTTTGCACCTAGGGTTGGAAAAACCCTATCAAATTTGGAGTCAAATGGTCAGTGGTCAAGTCCAATGTGACTGAAACTAGTTAAACTATTTCCACACAATAACTCGAGTTCTCCATCAACAGCTATGAAATGTTTTTGATACCTTGCACATGGGTAAGCAAGTAAAAAGGCCAAAGGTTAAGTTCACTGTGACTGAATGAAAGTGGTTTTTGGCATCAAAGAAACGTTAGTTCTGCATTAGGTACCTCGACCTAACATGGTTGATTTGTTCTTGTGGTGAGGAAGAAAGCCTATCAATTTAAGAGTCAAAGGTCAAAGATTAAGGTCAGTATTACTGGAAAGAAAGAGGAAATGTTTCTGCACAATAATTCGTTCTCTATCATTTACTTTATTGAAACTATGTGGATAACTTGAGGTAAGGAAGATTATTATTAGGGTGTCACCGGCTTACAGAAGAAAACTTATTTTTGCACTATACAATTAGTTCTCTATCACATACACCTGTACCAAACTTTGTGGATGACATGCAGTTGGGGTAAGGAAAAAGCCTGTCTGAGTTTTTTTGGGGGGTGGAGTCAGAGGTCAAGGTCACTAAATAAAGAAAAATGTTCTTGCATAATTTTATTTCCAGACGATTTATATTGACCAGAATTTTGGGGCTTGCACTTCGTGTATGGAAAAGGCCATGTGATTTTGGGGTTAAATATCAAGGTCATTGTGGCTGTTTTGCAGAACATTTAGTAAGTTCCTTTATCAGAATTTGTGTAAAGTATTTCCAAATTCAACATCAAAGGGTCATTTCACTGAATGTGGAATGTCTTCATCAAACATTAGTTATCTTTCTTTTGTGTCAGTATTTGTTTTGGCACTGATCTATTAAGCTGTTACTTCATTACTGGTAGTCACTATTGATTATTACACTTTCTTAACTCCTCTGCAGTGCCGAGTTTGATTTTAAGGGTCATCACATGCCATGGATAGTGGTCAGCTGTATATATTTTCTGCTTTTCCTTGGCTTTCCTTTTGTTTCTGTCTCAGGAACCTTACTGTGTCATCACATGTGTTGTCCTGAGTAAAGGATAATGTGCATTCCATTATTTGTCATAGGCATCAGATTTCATGCTTTTGTAGAAATCACCTGTTCATTGGTACAGTAGACTCTCGTTAATTTGCCGCTCAGTGATTGGCAGTGCCAGGTAATTTGCAGTCTCTCGATTCTCGTTTTTTAATTATTTTATTGAGCTTAGTTAAGCAACACAGCACATGCGCACTGTTATGATTCATGCTTCAACCTGTTGGAACCAGAAATTTTAATAATCGCTGAATAATTGGCCGATTTTGCTAATTGGCATTATCTTTAATCCTAAGAGCTGCCAATTATTGAGAGTATACTCTATTTAATTTCATCTATTAGGGAAAGGTATCCTATTTGTCCACAGAACATCACATTTTATTGCTATCTCATCTGTTGTGGAAAGAGGTCCTCTTTTCCACAGAAAATCACATGTTCATTGGTATTTTATTCCTTGGATTGGGGAAAGGGGTTCATTGTTTCCACAGAAAGATCACTCTTTGTTGAGTGGGGAGAGGGGTTCATTGTTTCCACAGAAAGATCACTCTTTGTTGAGTGGGGAGAGGGGTTCAATGTTTCCACAGAAAGATCACTCTTTATTGGGTGGGAAAGGGGTCAGATGTTTTCACAAAAAGATCACTGTTGATTGGGTAGGAAAGAGGTCCAATGTTTTCACAGAATGATTACTGTTTATTGGGTGGGAAAGGGATCCAGTGTTTTCACAGAAAAATCAGTGTTTATTGAGTCTTTCAATTTATGGTTTGTGTCAACCATGAAATTAATGAAAATTGATATTGTACATAAAATAGTTACTTTACAGTATACTGTGATTACTCTTTATAAAGTGCTTCAGTTAGGCATGGTCTCTTGTATTACACCTACCACATTATACTGTGATCACTCTTTATAAAGTGCTTCAGTGAATCATGGGCTCTTGGATTAAACCTCCATCATTATACTGTAATCGATTTTTATGAAGTGCCTCAGTGAGGCAAAGCCTATTACAGCTACCTCAGTATGAGGCATCCTGACTTATAATGGAGTACATTATTATGGCTCATTGAGTAGAGTTATAGAGCAAGAGATTACTGTAATTCATCAAAACTTGTACAGTCCACATAAAATGACTTGGGGTGGTGGTGGCAGGGTTTACATATTGTTTGTTGTAGCTATAAAAAGACATTTAGGTAGTGACTGCAGCAGTGGCATCATCTGAATAAATAATAGGACTGTTTTTATAAGTGAGACACTGTTGTGTGTATGTGTATATGAGTGCGTCTCTGTGTGTGTGTGTGTGATGATTATTTCCTAGAGCAGCCTTCATATTGCGTTTGGAATGTAATTATTCATGTGCAGGTGTTCTCTTTCAGATCATCCAGCTATTAATCCAAAGGAAATCATTGTCAGTATTGTGGAAGCTGCCAATCGTAAACTTCGTGGGGAGCATGTAGAAAAGGACAATACCGATCATCGTGGTGCAAGCCCCACCTACAGTGAGAGGAATATAGATCAAGAAGTCAAACTACGATCCCTCAAGTTAACGCAATCTGAGACCACTTCTCGTAGCAGTCCAAATCTGAGTGCAATGCAGAGGTCAGCAGAAATCACAAAGCCACCTTTAATGCCCTCCATTGCGGAGCGCATGACAAAATCGCAGGAATTCTCTGATCGTGAGTTTGCTGACTGGGATTTTATAGATGCTGAGAAAGAAAACCAAGGTGTATATATCAAACCATTTTCACGCCACTTTTCTGAAGATACAATGTTTGATAAGAATGATGAACTGGAGATTTCACATGGCCATCCTTCTGTGCCACTAAGCAGAGAAACCTTGGAAAGTTTACGTAGAATTGAATTGGAAGCAAGAGCTCTGCGGGAAAGAGAAGAAAAACGACGGTTGGAGCATGAAAAACGTAGGCTTGAAAAACAACGAATAGAGCAAGATATTCTTCGGACTCAGCAAGAGATTGAAATTGATGAACGACATAGTGTGGATGACTTGTTAAGTGCTCCAGAAAGTTTGTCATGGAGCACTTCAGATTATTACAATAGACCAACTGATGGTAGTTATAGAGACTCATCTAGTCATGTGACAAGAGACTCATGGATTCCTCAGTCCAAATATGCAAATCACATCCCTCGTTCTTCTGACTCTGTACCCGGTGGGAAATATTTTGTGAGTGTTGGTAATTCAAAGGGAGGTAACACTGACAGGAATGGGAGGCAACCTAAGCAAGCCAGTGTTGAATCATTAATTGCAAGTTCAAAAAGAACAGGATCATTAGAAAATATGATTGACACTCGTCAATCTGGTCCTGGGAGACCACGTGGAAATGTGCGGGGAAGTCGGAAAAGAGATGAAAAGAGTGGAAAACGAGAATCATCAGAAGTTATAAGGCTTCCGAATGGCAGCTTAATCAGGAATAGCTCAAGACGTAGAGGATCATTAGATTCCTTGATTGACTCCATAGAAAAACGTGACAGTCGCATGTCTTGGGCATCCACAGATTCTGAAGAGGGTTTTGATTTGCTGACAACACTGACATCAACATTTGATCAGAAATTGCAAAACTTCTCAAAGACCCAGAATCAGGGTGTGTCACATCAGCAGTGTCATGGATCAACCACAGGAAGTTATAATGCCCTTAATGAGGTCACAGATGAGTGTGTGCAAAATCGTCTTCCCCCACAAGTGCCCCTTACACAGGTAAACCGAAATAGTGCTGGATATTTAATTGGAGGTAGCAATGATGCAAAAAAACAATTTCGAGATCCAAGTTTGCATAGGACTCCAGTTAAGCCAGAAGCAAAAATAGGGTATGCCACACGCTTTGAAAGAGGGACAAATTCATCATACCTTAGTCAAGTACATAGTGAGAGCAATCTCTTGGGTCATGGCTATAGTTCCCATTTAGTGAGTGATCTAACGTATCCATCAGATATTTATTCACAAACAGAAAGTCGTGTTTCTTCAGTTATGGTTGCAACATCCAGCCCTCCAGTCATGTCAGCTGATAGTAGCTTCCATGGCAATAACTTTTCCATGAAGCCATCTTCCCTCCAGGGTGTAGCAAATAAATGGGAAGTTAGATCCCCAAGTGTACAGACAGATGTTCGTCCAATCTCTAAATCAGAGAAGACCGAGTTAAATCAAAGTGTGAAGCTACTTGGAAATGGTGATAAAAACAAAACAGGCAACCGGATGACATCTAAACTGAGTGGAAGTGATCGTGATTTGTGCTATATCAAAAGTCGCTCAACTTCACCCACTCCTACAGCCAAAAGAGCACCACATGAACGACGAAAGAAGCGTCGACATACAGTAGGCGGTATGGATGATGCAGAGCATATGAAGGCTATAACAGCTGTGATTGGGCAAAAAGACGAGCTTAGAAAATCGGCCTGGGAGCAGCTCCAGCCTGTGGTTCAGAATTCAGGGCTGGGTCCCAATAGCAGCCTGCAGACCTGGCTGCGTCAGGAACGACACCGACTTAGTTTTCCTGATGTATCATCCATTACAGATCCTGTTGATAGAAGTTCAAATAAGAAAAATTAATTATGTTTTATTTTCAGTTTTAGTGTTTTTAACTTGTTTTGTCACAATTTTGTCAATGTTAAGCACTTTGAACATAATAACCATTTATAGGGAAGTTGAAATGTTGATTATCTCATGGTAACCAACTTTTTTTTAACCCATATATTCAGAAAAAAATAAAATTTGCAAGTTGTCGATAGTGTGAAAATTATTTATTTATAAACTGCATTTAAATTTTATTGGTTTAAAAGCCATTAAGAATGTATTATTCCTGGTATAAAAGCATTATAATGGATTGGCTAATAACTTATTTTCTCACTATGTAGTCAGAATCAAACAATGTAACTGAAATATCTTTGAGGTAATTGTCTACCATTTAAAACATTATATAACCCCATATTGCCTTTTCTTATGAACACTATGAGACATCAGGGTGAGTAAATCATGGCAGCATCAACACAGTATTGCAGATGTTTGCAAGTCCATAACAAAAACTATTTGTAGGAATTTGATGGGAGTGTGGATTGCATACCTGTCAACTTTTCAAAAGCCAATTAGGGAGATTGAAAAAAAAATAGGGAGAGTGGGACCTAAAATCGGGAGGTTTTTCGCAGCATTTTTTAAGCATATTTTTTCACTAAATACTGACCGATCTTAAATTCTCATAGGACATGCCATTACTCCCTGTGAAGAGCCTTATTTTCTCCCAGGATTTGCCCTCTTTCATATTCTGGTCAGCTGTGGCCAAACAGCACAATAGTTCAAGGGTTTGCCTTAAGTAAACAAGCAGGAAGGCCAGCATTACTAATTAATAGTTAATTCTTATCATTGAAATTATCTTGTGAAAAGGACTGGCCCTCCAACATAATTAAAAAAAAACATGTTCTACAGTGCGTGTTATGTTAAGCACCAGCAACTGATTGGCAAATAAATGATGCCCTATTTTGTTGTAGCTAGCGGTACCAAACTATGCAGTCTCAAGCTACATACATGTTGCAGCTTATTTTCCCCGTGTTTTATATCCCTTTTTTATTCTGAACTGAAAAAGACATTTAACATTGTTTACTAAATAACATATTTATTCTGAACAATTTTTGGATGGTACATAAGCTGTGGTGTTTTTCTCCATTCCTTCTTTTAATTTAGTGATGGTAATTAACATTCGTATATAAGGTACAGTAATGCTAGGTGTTCATTCGTGTAAGTATATAAGGTACAGTAATGCTAGGTGTTCATTCGTGTAAGTATATAAGGTACAGTAATGCTAGGTGTTCATTCGTGTAAGTTTCTTTGGTGGGAATGGAGATGGTACAGCATCACGTGATCATTTTTGGGATTGAAACTGATTGCTGACAATTTTATTGTTGTGGTTTATTGTTTGCTGTGGTTTGTTTTCTGATTTTAATATTGTTGTCAGGTTAGAAAACATTCATAAATCGACTTGAATAATGTTTAAACTTAACATTCTGTTTACTAAAGAAAAATAAAAAAAATCGGGAGTTCTATGCAAAAATAGGGAGATAATATGAAATCAGGAGGTAGGCGTGGAACAACTCCAAAATTCTGGAGTTTTTTTCTACCGCCAGGAGAGTTGACAGGTATGAGATTGTTTATATTGTATCAAAGTGATTCCCACCCCACAAAGGGGAGGGGCTTGTTAAGTCATGCATATTGTGAGATAAATCAGTGCATGTTACCTATGTTGCAATCATTTATCTTTGCAATAATGCACAAGTAGACAATTAACTTGTGTTTAAACCAGTATTGCCCCTGGGCTATGCCCTTTTTTTATCTCTTATCTCATGTTGCTCAATTCCAGGTCAAACCTTAGAGACTTTTAAAATCTCTGCCATGTACATGCTTTCTTAAAATTGATATCCTTTATAAATGTTGCTGCTCCCAATAAGAATGGTTTTGATTCCTCAGACTGTATAGTAGATAATTTTTGGGAGTTTTATCAGAATATTTACATTCTCAATAATGGTTGCATAATTAAAACCCATTTAGCAAGAAAACCTTTATTTTTAATTTCATTTATAACTTTTGTTTTGCATTAGGCAGAATATACATATCTTTCAAAGATTTATTGATTCTTCCAATTATGTTATTAGAAATGGGGTAAGGGCAATGGAGGGGGGGTAATGATTTTAGAATTTTTTGTCTTGTTGATTGAAACATTTTCAGGTACATGTACAGTTAATTTGCTTTATGTAAATTTAAAAGGACAATATCTTTTCAAATTATGAAAATTGCTTTTTTGGTATCAGCTAAGTGAAAATTGCCCTGTGTTTTTTGGTACATTTTAAGTCCTCAAATGTGTTTAGATATGTCAGGAACCCTAATGGCTTTATCTTCTGATATATCAAAAATCTTTTACAAATAAAGGCATGCATTAAAATTTGATTCCGTTGCAACCTTATTTATCCTTCATTCTGTGTAATTTCATTTGTTTAATAGTGCATATGTACTAAAATAGCAAGTGTATCAGTATTGTTTTTTATTGCAACTAAGCTGTTCAGAAAAATTTACTCACTTTTGCCTATCCCCTTCCAGATTTATAATTACATAAAGAAGGAACATTTTTAAAAAAATCATTATCTTTAGGAGATAATTTCTGGTATTATAATAATTTATTTTTATTTCTAACTGGGATGTTGTTATATTCTTCTATTATTTGGTATTTAACTTGGCCTCATTATGTCTTGAAAATAATTCATGGGGTCTGTTCTACTTTTATTCTGTTTTATGCTGCCTGTTCTGTGTATTGCATTTTGATGATTTCTTCTGTTCTTGCCTCTAACAATTTTTTTGCACATGTCAAGATTTTATTAGATCTTACGTCTTTTTAAGCATTAGGTCAAACTTGAGATTCCTAATTTATTTGATATGTTTTGTTCAATTTTGGTAAATAGGTTGAAGAATATTTATAATGTGACATTTCACCAGACTAACGGTACTTATCAAAACTCTAGCAACAGAATATAGGGTGAGATTTTGATCAAACTTGTTAAATAGTTTTATATCAAGACTTTTTAGATGAGTTTGATAATGAGCAAAATCTACATATATTTATTAGATAATCTGATTGGCTGAGCTTTAGTTTGTATCAGTAATCTGATTGGCTGAGCTTTAGTTTATATCAGCATTATCTTAGACATGTTGGGCCCGCGAGTGGCCTAGTGGTCTTAAGCGCTCACTGTTCCGGATCACTGCCATCTCATCTCTGTCTGCTTGGGTTCAAGTCTCAGGCTCGGCTAACGTGGGTACGTGAGAAAGCTTGCCAGTAGCTTCTCGTGGGTTGGTGGTTCTTCCTCCACCAGTTATACTGGCCGCCATGTATAGCCTATCTTGTGCTGAAAATGGCATTAAACCCTGCAACAACAACAACAAATCTTAGCTTTGTTCTGTAATTAATGAGACCTTGAATATTAGTGAGAATTTGCATATGATTTGCTGAACTTGTTACCTGTCTTGATTCTGAGACATTTTTTCACATCCAGCATCAAAAGAACTTCATGTATAGGTTTATATTGTCAGGGTCTTGGATGAGTTCAGTTGCAAGCAAGAGACACTGCACCCTTTTTGTGCTTTTATCATTTTATCGGGTAAAAAAATGGTTTCAGTTGACATGATATAAAGTGATATCGTTTATATAGGGTTGTGTTTTTAAATGTTATATTGCATTAACCTTAATGAAATAAGTACCTTTTAAGTTCTCTAAGCTAGATGAGCAGTACAAGATTTTGAATTTATCAATGCTCTGTTCATCGTTACAAAGTACTGGAATAAAAGTGCTTGTTTAATACCTTATACTGGGGCTGTATAAATAATTTGATGATAACAATAAATATTTATGTTAAAAATGTTCTGTTAACTGTATCTAGAGTTGAATTTGGCATAAACATTAAAATAGTTAATATGGGGTAAGAATGATATTGAGAAGTGAAAACCCTTACAGTATATCTACAATGTGGTACAAATTGTATTAACACCCTCCACAATGTATATCTACAATGCAGTACAAATTGTATCAGCACCCTCAACTCTGTATATGTACAATACAGTACAAATTGTATCAACACCCTCCACACTGTATATGAACAAATCTGTACAGATTGTATCAGCACCCTCAAAACTATATCTACAACACAGTACAAACTGTAGCAACACCCTCGACACTGTAGTTTGGATGTACATATCAAATCATTCTTGAACAATTTAATTTTATCTTTCTTGGAGTATATCATTATTCTGTGACGGGGATATTTTTTAATGTTTAAGAAATGGACAGACAAAATGGATAGGATGAATCCTGTTTTAAGTGTAATAGTGAAAATTAGACTTAATTTATGGTTAATTGACAGGTATCAGATTGCACTAATTGGTCAATTTATAGAGACTAATAGAAATTTATATTTGTAACAAAGAAGAAAACCCCCACATTTTTCTGTAAATTGAAAGGATGACAACATTTTATCAGTATGTTTAATGGTTTGATCTGATCAGTAAGAGAAATCAACTTACAGGTAGTCAAAGCATTATTATATTTGTTAATTATTTTCTTAATAGGTTATGATTTAGCCAGGTGTTGCATATACTACAAGAAATGATCCTTTTAACATAACTGTGATATTTTAAAGTAGAATTTTTATTGTTTAAATTTCAGATTTTGAACTTATTTTATTGCTTGGTTCATACTTTTAAAGTGCTGGAAAAATGTTGTGCGTGCATAATATCCCTTTCATAATGGGAAGGTTATTACTGAAAAACTCACACAGTACTGGGATTTTTATTCATGTGTCTGAGAAATAGTTGACTATTACTGTACATGCATACAAATGAAACTGTTTTGCATTGTACGTTCATAAACAATACATATTATTACATACCATTGAACTGTTGTATTGATCATAATAAGAAACAATGTAAGGCTGCCTTTTTTATCAAACTAAAACAATAAAACCATCTTTGTACAGTGCAATTATTCCATCAATGTTGATATGTATACATACACAGTATATACACATATACATGTACATACACTGTATATACACATATACATGTACATACACTGTATATACACATATACATGTACGTACACTGTATATACACATATACATGTACATATACTATATACACATATACATGTATATACACATATACATGTACATACAGTGTATATACACATATACATGTACATACACTATATATATGTGATAAGTATTCTGGTAAACATTTAACACATCACACAGATCAAATTGCTTCATTGTCTTTGCACATATCTTGAATTTTCTATTGTGTTTAAAGTTAAAATCAAAATCAAAATTAAAAGTTTATATTTAATTTTAATATCATCAAATCATGTTATTAACAAATGTGTAGTGATTACTGCAGTCATTGATGTCAGTCCAATGTCTTACAACTGATGCTAGTTGATTTTTCAGGTAGGCCAGATTTTGTTTTGATCCTCTTCTACAAAAGATATAAATATCAGTTTTTAATATTTTGTCTTGGTGGAAATGAATCCTGCCACTTTTAGATTTGTTGCCACTACATAGCTACCTACACAACCCACCCCTGTAATGTGTACATTGCCAGGATGGATATACTTTGATAAATGCAGCGAAGTTTACATTAGTTTGCAGCATGTCAGAGAAAGCCAGGAGGATATCCTTTTGCACAAACACAATTTGGAGTGAATCCTACAAAGCATCGTAGGCCACCTATTGTGCTTAATTTGTTATAAACTTTATAAGCAGTGATGCATCCTAAAAAATTTACTTAAGTTGATATTTGTAAATATCTGTTTTTACTTTTTATCATGACCAAAATACAGTGAAAATGAGATAGTCAATACAGATGGAAATAATGGCCTTATCTTTAATTCTTTGAACAATTACAATCAAATTTTCCAAGGTGATGTTGGAATGTTTACTTATTTTCCTTCTGTTAATTACCTCTGCATCTCATCAAAAGACAGAATTGCTTAGAGTAACCTCAGCCTGATGAAGTCAGATCTCAGTGTGAGGATCATGCTTTTTGAGCTTGATGAGGTCTTATCTCAGTGTGAGGGTTGTGCTGTTTAAGCTTGATGAGGTCAGATCTCAGTGCAAGTATTGTGCTGTTTAAGCTTGATGAGGTCAGATCTCAGTGCTAGGATTGTGCTGTTTAAGCTTGATGAGGTCAGATCTCAGTGCAAAGATTGTGCTGTTTAAGCTTGATGAGGTCAGATCTCAGTGCTAGGATTGTGCAGTTTAAGCTTGATGAGGTCAGATCTCAGTGCAAAGATTGTGCTGTTTAAGCTTGATGAGGTCAGATCTCAGTGCAAAGATTGTGCTGTTTAAGCTTGATGAGGTCAGATCTCAGTGCTAGGATTGTGCAGTTTAAGCTTGATGAGGTCAGATCTCAGTGCAAGGATTGTGTTGTTTAAGCTTGATGAGGTCAGATCTCAGTGTGAGATCATACTGTTTATAACTGTGCTGTATTTTTTAAGATTATTCAGTATGTGTTCTACCAGAGAAGGACAGTTGTACAAAAATCAAAATACTGGTGTCAAATGTTTGTTGAGTTTTTGTTTTTGCCATCCTGTAAATTGGGTTGTACACCTGAATACTTTGTATATGCTTTTATTGGAACTAGTTGCAATTTTTAATTTGTACAGAAATACATTTTTGTTGACAGACATTTATATAAAATAAAAATGTACAGGGATTACTGGGAAATGAAATCCTCTTCATGGATGATACAGATAACGGCATCAAAATAAATAAAACTGGAACATTTACATCTGTCTTGTTCTTATTTTTCAATTTTAATTTCTCATAATTTGCTTTACCTTTCACAAATCCTTGTATGTTTACAGCGCATACTCAATGTAAATATATCTACCATCTGCAATGAGCATACTGAGTATGTAAGTACATCTATCTGCAGTAAGCACACGTAAAGTGCAATTATATCTACTGTCTTCAGTGAGCAATCCTCAGTACAAGTATGTCCACTGTCTGCACAGAGCATGCACAAAGCAAGTAAATGTAGTCTGCATTTAGCATTCAGTTTGAGACTATATATGCACTGAGCAACACTAAGACTATATATGAACTCTATGCACTGAGCATTAAATGAGACTATATATATACTGTCTGCACTGAGGATACACTGAGACAATATATAATATCTGTACTGAGCATTCACTGAGTGACTATATATACTGTCTGCACTGAGCATACACTGAGACTATATACTGTCTGCAATGTGCATACAGAGACTACTGTGCACTGAGAATACACTGAGAGACTATATATGCTGTCTGCATTGAGAATACACAGAGACTATATATACTGTCTGCACTGAGAATACACTGAGACTATATATACTGTCTGCAATGTGCATACAGAGACTACTGTGCACTGAGAATACACTGAGAGACTATATATGCTGTCTGCATTGAGAATACACAGAGACTATGTATACTGTCTGCACTAAGCATACACTGAGACTATATACTGTCTGCAATGAGAATACACTGAGGCTATATATACTGTCTGCACTGAGCATACACTGAGACTATATATACTGTCTGCATTGAGCATACACTGAGACTATATATACTGTCTGCATTGAGCATACACTGAGACTATATATACTGTCTGCATTGAGCATACACTGAGACTATATATGCTGTCTGCATTGAGAATACACAGAGACTATATATGCTGTCTGCACTAAGCATACACTGAGACTATATACTGTCTGCATTGAGCATACACTGAGACTATATATACTGTCTGCATTGAGCATACACTGAGACTATATATACTGTTTGCACTGAGCATACACTGAGACTATATATACTGTCTGCAATGAGCATACACTGAGACTATATGCTGTCTGCACTGAGAAACATTAAGACTGTATATACTGTCTGCACTTGTAATACACTGAGAATATATATATATTTGCACTTAGAATACACTGCGAGACAATATATATATATATATATATATATATATATATATATATATATATATATATATATATATATATAGACTATATATATATATATATATACACACACACAATATGTATGCACTGAGCGTACAGTATGATACTATCCATACTGTCTGAACTGTGAATACAAAGATGCTATATATACTGTCTGCACTGAACATACACTGAGACTATATATACTGTCCATGCTGAGAATACACTGTGAGACTATATATATATATATACTGTCTGGACTGAGCATGCTCAGTGTGAATATGTGTACTCTCTGGCAGCAGCTACACAGTAAATCATAGGCGATTTAAAAACAATATTGTCCAACCTTCCAATATAATCAGTTATCTTGGACTGATGTCAAGATAAAATTAAGTGATTTACAGACATATTTACTATTTTAAAATATAGCTATTGGTCGGCATTATTTTAAGGTTGCTAACAAATGTGAAGAAGTGTTAAAACTTCCCCACATTAACTTAGTAGCAACATTAGTTTTCTGATAAATGGTTTGTCAAAATTTAACAACTAGTCAAATTTTAACAATGAACTGCAACAACAAAATTAAAAGTTGGTTTCTGGTCAAACATGTCTTTTATTTATAATGCCCACGAATTATCCGTATTAACTTTTCTGTGCTATTGCTCTGCCTAGGAATTATCCAGATTAATAATTGTTCTGCCATGTTGCTTGTTATGTATAGAAACTAGCGGGATTAACTTTTCTGTCGTGTTGCTTTGCACAGGAATTAGCTGGATTAGTCTTCATCCAAAACACATCTGATCAATAATATGCTTTCGCTTTCTAGGTTTGATCTGACCGCCCCGGTGGCCTAGTGGTATATATACAAAAATGGTACTAACAGCTGCCTCGCTTGGCGCTCGGTATTAAGAGGTTGGTGTTAGGACTGGTCGGCTAGTCAGAATAACGTGAGTAGGTGGGACATCATGCTACATGTCTGCGGCATGACAAGGATCCACTCATGAAAAACTGAAATGGGCGAACAATATTTTTTCAAATGTACATTCACCTGTTTATATATTGCTCTCTGAAAGAGTTTGGACACTGTAGAATGCTTACTGGTGGATCATTATATTTATTAATAGGAACACTGTGGTCAACCTTGCAAGTTTTATTAGCTATAGGAATGAGTTTAAATTAAGAGTTCTATTTTTACAAGCTTTTTAATTAGGCTTACACCAATATATAATTTTTGGGTGAAATATCAAGACAAGCTCTCTTTTTCATAGCAGTGCACATCAGGTATGATTCAATCTTTTCTTCTAAAACTTACTAAAAAACCGTTTCTTCAGGGCTAGTATAGTTATCATGAAGCGCTTGGATATTGGGATGCGTTTGTAGATCAAGGCCACTGCCATAATTCCCAATACAATTAGAACAAGTGAAAACAATTCATTACAAATCTTACTTAGTGATTATTTGTTTGATGTAACTGTATCTTTTTTGATAACTAGTAGAGTTAGTGTTATCGTTATTTGTATCTATATTTGTTAAAACAGATAATTTGTTGACCAGAAATCAGTGTCCACCTGCACATCTTTCAAATAAGTACAGTTTCATATACTGTTTTTTAGTTTTTTACATAATTTTATTGATTTCTATATTTGTTATATGTTTTGCATCTGATAGATTTCATAACAACACTCAATTATGATATTTTGCTGTTCATAACTCGGACACCGTATTGTTATGTGGGGGTTTTTTTTGTGCTTATTTGGGATGTGCACATCAATTGACTATTGTAATCTGCCATGCATCCAGTATGCATCATGTAACCTGTCGTTTATCCAGTAAGCATCTTGTAACCTGCTATTCATCCTGTAAGCATCTTGTAGCCTGCCATGCATCCAGTAAGCATCTTGTAGCCTGTCATGCATCTCGTAAGCATCGTGTAATCTGTCATGCATCCAGTAAGCATCTTGTAGCCTGTCATGCATCTCGTAAGCATCGTGTATTCTGTCATGCATCCAGTACGCATCTTGTTGCCTGCCATGCATCCAGTAAGCATCTTGTAGCCTGTCATGCATCTCGTAAGCATCGTGTAATCTGTCATGCATCCAGTACGCATCTTGTAGCCTGTCATGCATCTCGTAAGCATCGTGTAATCTGTCATGCATCCAGTACGCATCTTGTAATGTACAATGCATACATTAAGTATATTGTAACCTATCATGTATCTGGTAAGCATCATGTAACCTGCCATGCGTCCAGTATGCATTTTCTAACGTGCAATGCATACATTAAGCATCATTTAATCTGTCATGCACCCAGTACGCATCTTGTAAGCTGCCATGCATCTAGTAAGCATCATGTATCCTGCCATGCATCCAGTAAACATCATTATGATGATCATTATCAGTGTCATCAAATATATGAGGCACATAGAAGGAATTTAGGCTGAGAGGCCCCCCCCCCCCCCCATATTTAAAAGAGCGATATTTTCATTTTGATTTCATACTTGACGCTATATGTCCATTGAATAGGGTGATCATTTGACGATGCCAGTAGCTGAGGCCAGTGTCACATGCATGGTATTACTCTGTTTCATGTACTGGAGATAATTATATCAATATATTAGAGTTTCGACCACAGTATGACTATCTAGGTTTTTGCAAGTGCCATTAAGGGCTTTGCCCTCTTTAGCATATCGCAAATGCCATTAAGGGATTTATCGCCCTTAGTATATTCCAAATGACATTAAAGGGTTTGCCCTTTTTAGGACATCGCAAATGCCATTAAGGGGTTTATTCTTTTCAGTTTGTCACAAATGTCATTAATGGATTTACCCTTTTCAGTTTATCGCAAATGCCATTAATGGGTTTTACCCTCTTTAGCATATCACAAGTGCCATTAAGGGGTTTACCCTGTTTACTTTATCGCAAATGTCATTAAGAGGTTTACCCATTTTAGTATATCGGAGATGCCTTAAAGGTTTATCCTTTTTAGTTTATCGCAAATGCCATTAAGGGATTTACCCTTTTTAATATCTCGCAAATGCCATTAAGAGGTTTACCCATTTTAGTATATCAGAGATGCCTTAAGGGTTTATCCTTTTTAGTACATCGCAAATGCCATTAAGGGATTTACCCTTTTTAATATCTCGCAAATGCCATTAAGAGGTTTACCCATTTTAGTATATCAGAGATACCTTAAGAGTTTATCCTTTTTAGTTTATTGCAAATTCCATTAAGGGATTTACCCTTTTTAATATCTCGCAAATGCCATTAAGGGGTTTACCCATTTTAGTATATCGCCAATGCCATTAAGGGGTTTACCCTTTATAATATTTTGCAAATCAAAACTTCGGTCTTCTAATATAAAGACATTTTCAAAAATTTTGTATTGTCTCTGTCTATTTTGTTAGTAAAGTCTGTTTGCTAACGGGAAGGTTACTCACGAACAATGAGCATTAGACAATTATTCGTCAATATTTATATATAAAAAAATTATATATCTGATAAATATTTGGTGAAAACATTACTGACTTTCAAGCAGTAGGCATAATTGTAACTGAAATGATGGGTCTGATTTTCAGATAGACTGCATACAAGCACAGGAGACCTCTTGTCACACACTCAACCTTTTAATCTTTATCGTTGTCAGCAGCGTGATGTTTGGCTTTCATTGATTTCAGTCCTTCCATGTCAATGCATAGTCACCATTCTCTTTCACCATATATAGTTTAATTAGCAAATTGTATGGCATTACTATAGACAGTACCAACTCTTTTCTGGTCACTTTTATATGTTCAAGAAAGCAATTAATTTTAGGTATATGATTAGGTCTTACTGTGGTAATCTCCCTTTGATGTTCTTTACGAATGACGGCAATACTTCAAACAACAGAACAAAATTGTTTTAAAAGAAAATGACAACAGGAATTCCTCATAGTTGTTTCTCAAATTTTCTCATACATCTTTTGCGAGATATACACAAACTAAAATTTTAAATAATATTATATGGATTTAATAAACACGATATATTTCCTATATTAGAAAGGACCAAGAAAGCAATATCTCTGAGTTGTGTTCTTTAATTTGACCTTATGTAAACTGATATCAGGTCAACTCTCCAAGACTCTGATGTTTTCAACACTTTGATTACCAAGTAACAGCAAAGTTATTAAATAGTCCTAAAAGTTGGAACAAACTTATTAAACAGTGTTATATCAAGTCAAATGCAAAATGTTTAAAAAGTCTTATAAGTCAGAATAAACGTGTTATAAATTATCTAGTCCAATACTAAGATGGAGACAACTTGTTAGATAATATTATGCCATATAAGACCAAATTTATTGAACAGTCCCATGTCAGTAGTCTTATTTCAAGATGGAACAAACTTACTAAACAGTCGTATTTTAATTTGGATAAACATGATAAACGATCTAACACCAAGCTAGAACACTCTTACACCACGCTGGAGCAAACGTACTAAATAGCATTATTCCAACTTAGAGCCAACTTACTAAATACCATTATTCCAACTTAGAGCCAACTTACTAAATACCATTATTCCGACTTAGAGCCAACTTACTAAATACCATTATTCCAACTTTGAGCCAACTTACTAAATAACATTATTCCAACTTAGAGCCAACTTACTAAATACCATTGTTCCAACTTTGAGCCAACTTACTAAATACCATTATTCCAACTTAGAGCCAACTTACTAAATACCATTATTCCAACTTTGAGCCAACTTACTAAATACCATTATTCCAACTTAGAGCCAACTTACTAAATACCATTATTCCAAGTTAAAGCAAAAATACGAAATAGATGACAATTTGGAGCAAACTTATTAAATTATACCAGGTTGATGTAGACTTGTTTTATACCAGATTCGAACAAATGTATGCCAAAAAAGATGATGCATTGGTTTGATGGAGTGTGCGCGCGCCCGTGCGCGCGTGTGTGTGTGTGTGAGGGTGTATTTGTGTGTGTGTGTGGATATTATTTCATTTTAATTTTCTATCTCCCACTCTCGTGTTTACTATAATTAAACTTGAACTATGTATGCACTGCATACTAATGCTGATACTAATAATACTACTAATGATGATACTATATTGGTAGACTATCCGATTTCTTTGGTCGTGTTAGGGAATCAACAGTCTTGTGTTGGTTATGTTTAGAACATTGCAGGTGGTTTTACTGTCTTTTACTGTCTCAATGTTTGCGTTGTCGTTGACGCATAAACAAAGCCAATAAAATGAATATTGAAACAGCGAATCCTCTGTTAACGTCTTTGAATCCTAAAACACAAAACTGCTACCCCCACTATAACCCACTGTTTTTTTTAATGAAAATAGCAAGTTATGCGTACCAGATAACATGGAGAGTAAGGATGTCACAAGTTTTGTCATGATGCTACTGCTATCAATGCTCATGTTTAATCAGAAATGGCGTTGCATTCACTAGTGTTAGAATATTGCATTTTTCTTCGATGCTAATGTTTGCCGTGATGGAAGTCAAAATGTATAATATATCCTGTGGGAGGTATTAAGTGACTGTATCAAATATAGGCAACCGCGACCTACTTTACATTTTTCAATGTCTACTAGCTCACGTATTTGATTAGGGTCACTACCTAAGTCATTTGTGAAGTTCATAAACACTTGTCAAGGTGGGTGCGGCGTATATATCAGGGGACACGTTTGTGAGATAGTCTTAAATTCCCAAGAATCTCAGATCATCGTTTAGCAGCTCTGTTTCACGAATAATATGTAACAAAGTGGAAGTCTACTTTTTCAAGGAGGTAAATGGCATAAAAAGACAAACAATTTAAATTATATGCTTTATTGAATGAAAATATGTAGATATTAAAAATGTATTCAGCTATTTTGCAAAAAATAACAAGTAAATAAATATCTATGCACGTAAAAATATCTAGATTCCTCACATATTTGGAAATAATATTTTAAAATCACTTCTTGTTGACTGCACATTTATTTGTCATTTTTCACCAACTCAATTTCTTCATTTCACTTAGGAAATGGCATCATGATGTGTCAGCCAGTAAATCACCATCTCTCACACGTACCATGTAATTAATGGATATACATGCAAAAATGAAAACATTTATTTAATATAATGTAAAATCATAACACTGGATTTTTAAAAGCCGTAGGTTTCATCTTTTGTTTGATATTTTTAATCACAAGTAAAACTAATAAAAATGCATGGTGTAAAATATAGTGGACATGTAAACACTCTGAGTTAATAATTAATACACAGGCAGAATAACTGAAAATTGTATAAAAAAAAGACAATGCTTGACATATCAAGAAAGAAAGATAGGGCTTGTTCAACTGCCTGTTTTGCTGGATGATAATGATATAGATTTTTCTGAATCTAATTCTCTTTTTTAAACTTTAAATTTAGTCCAAACAATTTTGGCATTATTTGACTGAATTGTCTTTCTGTTGTAGGGATTATTTGTGACTATGTACATTTTATTTTCTTTAGTTGCAACATATTTCAGTTTTAACTGAAGATTCATTAGAATTTTGATATGATATCTCAGAGTCCTCTAATTAAGTTCAGTTTCTTTAAAAGTGTCTCTCCCATTCTCCAAAAGTATTTTGTGCTCACATCAAAACATATACAACAGGAAGACTCATCTCCGAGACATTATACCAATATTTGATGGAATAAACTTCCAAGTTTAACAAAGTTTTACCAAACAGATAAACAAACGTTGCCCTAAAATTGATAAAATAGTGCTTCTTTACTACTAAAAAGAAAACTCAGTTTCGTGATTGCTGCTCGTTGTAAGAATAGAAATCAAAGGCAGCATTCAGGCCAGACATGATAGCACCTTGTATCCATCCATTCGCCCACGATATAGCTTCTCCTGCTAAATATATCGGATGGTGCGAAGTCTGCAAAGCTGCCATGTTATTGTTGTATTCATATGGGTGAAGGTAAGCGAACGCACCCTGAGCAGCCGGATCGCTAAACCATGCCTGGACTGTTCCATGCTCAAAATATTCCTCCGTTTCATCATGGATTTCTTTCAGAATCCGGATGGCGCTAGCTACTGCCTGGTCCGTGGGCTGTGAGCCGAAGATGAGCGCATCCTGTCCCCATGTGTAGGACACTAGGATTCCGCGGTCTTTGCTTGTCAGTTCGGAGTTATCCCAGTCTGGGTAATGGATCTGGCCGATAGGAAGATCGGTTATCGTAAACCCACCCTGTCCAACCTTATCTTGCCAGAACCTTTCTCTGAACTGCATCAGAACTTTGGTGGACGGCTCATACGAAATATCAGCCAAAGCCTTTTGCTGGTCCATTGGTAGGGGTAAGTTCAGCTGACGTAGGATTGTCAATGGAAGCGTAATTATTACAGCGTCGCCTTGTAAGATGCTGACTTCTTTCCCGGTAGTTGAGTTACTTCCTTTGACGATCACTTTGTGTGTGTCATTGTCCACCTCTACCGAGTCTAGACGAATGCCGAAGCGGATTCTATTCAGAAGATTGACATCCTTGTTCCAGCCGTACTTGTTTGGCATGATGAAATGTTCAGGAAGGTCTGACATGCCATTTGTTGGAGTGTAGAGTTTATCCTGCCACCATCCCCCTAACTCATCTCGGAGGTACTCCACCATACTGATCTCTAGAATGGGTCGATAGCCAGACACCTAGTGGAAAACACAACAAAAAAAGTTTATTTACACTCCGTGCGATTGCATATAACAAAATATACTGGTATTGAAGTGCACATCGTACAGAGGTGAGTAATGACTAAGAAAGATGAAGCTGTCAGCTGTTAAATATTCTCAGAGTTTGTTAGGTTGTGTAATATATTTTAGATGGATAGTCGACGGAGTGCGTTTACTGGCGACTTACTGATTGAAGAGGTTTCAGTTATTGTAATGATTAGAAGTAGTACTCCGTGCAGTCATTTGTCAGTACTTTTAGTACTCTGAGTTTCAGTTAAGTTTACATAATATGGGCTGAACCGTTGTCAGGCTTTTGAGTGTATATACTATAGGCTGAATTGTTGTCAGGCGTTTTACTGCTAATACTATAGGCTGAACATTAGTTAGGCTTTTGAGTGTACACACTATAGGCTGAACATTTGTTAGGCTTTTGAGTGTACACACTATAGGCTGAACATTTGTTAGGCTTTTGAGTGTACACACTATAGGCTGAATAATTTGTTAGGCCTTTGAGTGTACACACTATAGGCTGACCAATTATCAGGACTTTGGCGTACAAGGTACACTTGACATCGATATGTCGGGCCGCGAAAGACTATTATGTATAAACTATATAAAAAAAGGACTATTTCAATCAAAGAATTTGCATTTGCAAGGCTGTCAAACGTTTAGTACTGCAGTGTGTACAATTCCTGGCAGAAAACTATTTATATTTTTTTAAAACTGTGATTGGTGTTCTTCAAAAATCCCTGCACGTGCTTTACATAAATGATACTTTACGAATTCCATGTCCCACGTCATTAAAGATGTCCCACGATATCGTACACTCTTTGTTTACCTCATTATCTTGTTTCACAGGACGGTTCTTGCGGTTTCAAAAATTGTATAAGCATTTTTTTGTTTTCATTATTTAATAAGAGAGAAGTTGGAAGCATATCGTTTTATGTCCAGTTTCTCCTATAGTTAATATATACACTTGGGTAACCACCGTAGTCATATCGATTACGTCATAATATAATAGTCCTATCATTTCGAGTTTTGCGGTAAATGTTTATTTTACAAAGCGCCTATCCTTAGCAAAGATATCAGATTGTATAAGCATGCAGTTATCATTACAATAACTTGATCTGAGTGCTTGTATGGCGTCAGGTTTGACAGTGAAGTACATCTGATAATATGAACACCATTGCAGCTAAGTACACGCTTCTGCTTATGGGAGATTTACTATTTAATTTTATTGTCCCGGGTGGTCGATTGGTCGAAAGCACTCGCTTTTTCCGATCACTGCCACCTCACCTCTTTTCACGTGAGTTCAAGTCTCGGCTTATATGGGTATATGAGAAAATTTGCCATTAGCTTCTCGTAGGTCGGTGTTTGTTATCTGTGGGGTTCCCTGGTTTTTCTCCACCATTTATACTGGCCACCCCGTACAGCCTATCATGGGCTGAAAAATGGCGATAAACCCAAACAACAATAAACATTACAACCATCACCACAACAACAACAACTTTTCATTTTTATCCATACGCCGACGAACTCGGTGGTCACATTTGTATGTTAAGTATAACATATTAGTTCAAACACTTTGCCCCATTTCTTTTTTTCCCCTTCTTTTTATTGCTTGCTAAGGTCAGGCTAATAAATCTCTTGATTGTAATTTAAACTAATTACAATTGTTCCTTTTTTAACGCGTGCTTTTGCAAAGCATACGATTGTACATGCATATTAAATTACTTCTGTTGCAAAATTTTCATTTTTGGATGTGCGTAGTTTTGCGCGATGATAAGCAATCTGCGCCGTTGCTGCGACTCTGCTATCTGGCGATTTACTATCCAGTTTTGAATATTATCCCTACGCCGACCAGCTCTGCTGACACGACTGCATTTTAAGAGCAAACAAAATAGTTCCAAATATTTGGCCCCACTATTTTTTTATTTTCATGACTTTCTAATATATGCCTTGATTATAATTTAAACTAGGTACAACTCTTATCAAAATGTGTTAACACGTGTCTTTGCAAAACGAAAAATTGCTCATTCTTTTTGGAGCAAGTTGTTGTCCAATTTTTACTTTCGGATGTGACTAGATTTGAAAGTTGTCAAGCTCTTCATTTTCAGAGGCAAGTTAATATTGAATTCAGTCTGAATCCCATAATGTCACAATCGAAGTGATCGGTGATGAACAAGCAAACAAGCAAACAAACAAAAACACAAACATAAGCATAGGAACTATTGAAGTTTGCGTTGCTAATATCTTCAGTTTCGTTGGTAAGTATATCGTGTATGTAGTCCACAATCTTGAAATGACTAAATATAAGTAATCAGTTAATCAGTTTTAAAAAAACACAGAAGCTTATGAAGTTTGATAAGGTAGACTGGGCGCCCATATACTAAAAAGTAAGATCAATTAGAATATCCTCGACTATTCAATCGGATGCTAAAAAGAAGAGAGAAAAAAACCCACAAATATTATTCAACTGACATCGGAAAAAGAAGATGATTTTCCGAATGCATTCAACAATATGACTGGTTCATTCGAATATCTCTCTCATCACCATTAGGGTAAATATATCTGCAAACCAGAAGTGTATTTTAAAATGAAAATTGACGATTCTAAATTACCCCTCAAACCAAACGTCCGCGGTCTTTTCCATTGCATGCTAGAAAGAAAAAAAAATCTCTGATGTAAATAATGGTCAACTTCAATTGCCCTCAAGCCTGTTGTAGTTGGTACGTCATAATAACGTTAAAATATCACATGAATAGATGCCGTATCATAACTAGCAGTAATAGTCGCAGACAATTTAAACCGAATGATCTATTTGCTTCTGTTGTAGGCGATGTAAGGATGGTGGTAATGGGGCACGCTCTATACCTGCGATTGAACGGGAGGTAAATCTTCCCTTAATCCTTAAAGCGGATGCGGGAGGTTGTGGGTTCGATCCCCGACCGAGTCATACCAGAGACTTACAAAAATGGTACTAACAGCTGCCTCGCTTGGCGTTCAGCATTAAGAGGTTAGTGTTAGGACTGGTCGGCCTGGTGTCAGGATAATGTGTCTGGGTGGGACATCATGCTACATGTCTGTGGCATGATGCCCCAGTGCTAGACATCACTATAAACTGGCACATTGCAGACATCGTAGCGATATGACTGAAAAATTGTTAAAGCTACGTTAAAAATCAAAATCACAAATCACATAATCCTTAAAGGAAAGGGATGTAAATCATTCTTCCTTTTAATTCTTAATCATTGCTGACAGTTTTTATATTCCACAAAAGTAACAAATAAAGTCAGCCATAAAGTAGTTTTTACAAGAGTATTTTAAACCAGTATATAATAATTAAAGAAATATTTTAAAAACAATTTACATAAATTTGATCCGATAGTTATATACTAGTATATAATGAACAATTTCTAAAATAAAATAATTTCTGCTCTTGTCCATTAATTGTAAATTTTTAAAAAACTTTTATTTACATAGCATGAAAACACACTTCTATTGTGTTCGTGCATATTTTAATTATCTCTCCGAAGAAATGAAAGTCAGAGGTGGAATGGTTCATTTCTTTTGTTTCTGGGTCGTTAGTAGTGGGCCGTAATGTTGTGTGGCAAAACAATTGCTTTACATCTCAGATGGTGAAAACACTAGACTGTCCCATTAGCTAAATAAGAAAATTGTTTCACATAAATAATCATTAGTAGTAGTACTACCAGTCTTAGAAGTTATTCAGTTATATTGATTCATGTATTTAATTTAATCATTCGCTGGAATTACAGTGCTCAAAATATTCAAATTAATTGGAATTACAGTTATACGGAGTTACTGTGAAGTTTTTACATGACTGTTCGTCTCATAAACTCTGTCAAGCTGTTTTCCATGACCCGAGAGAGAGAGAGAGAGAGAGAGAGAGAGAGAGAGAGAGAGAGAGAGAGAAGTAATTCAAGCTCTTATGAAAGAGGTATCACTTTAACAACGAAGATATGACTACAACTGGGGAATATGGCGATGCGAGGGTACGCGATCTGTAACAACACAAGCTTCTTTGAGATTCTGAAGAATGAACTAATTTACTGAAATACTCAACATATAAAATTAAATTCCAATATCAATCTACATAAACTTAAATTACGGATATAAGACATACATATAAAACTACGATATTCTTTCACTTACCAACATCATACATTTATATAATTTCTGCTTTTCAGAATAGAATACAGATAATTAAATATCGAATAAATTCACGATAGCTAAATAATTTAAAATTCATTATTTCAGAATAATACTGCAATCATTTAATATAAATATATTTTACTGAATTTAATCTAAAATGTCAACATATTAAACGCTCTTATTTAAAGAGAGTTTTATTTCTAAATTAACTATTACTGAGCATGAAGTTGGTAGTGAAAGTCGCTTTTTTACTATTATCAATAATATAATTACAAGTAAATATAAGTTCATTAAACAATTAATCTTTCCAATACATTATATTAAAGAATATTAAAGAAATATTAAAATAATCTAATGTTGAAACGTACTGATGTTAGATTAATATCTTAACACTGAAAATCCTTATAATATATGAAAAATTGTACATAGAAGAAAATCTTACCTGTGACGGCACAAGCCTCTTTGAGATTCTGACGAATGAACTGATGAGTCCGCAGTCCGATGCTTTTTATTTCTGTTTCTTAGGACGTAGCCAAATATGGTTATACGTCTAGTGTTTGCGTTACGCCAGAATCTCAAAGTGAGGCTCCATCGTTTCTTACAGACTATCGTCTGGGTCTATGTACGTCATTAGACAGACAATTCTACCACGTCAGCTCAATTACCCATTTAGAAAGAATCTTTGGAGTTTGTCTATTTCATCTACCTACACACCTTACCGAGTGTAGTTTTTTGCTGACTTATGATACAATGGAAATGTATAGAGAGTTTTGCCTTTTGCTCATAAGAGCGCAATCTTTATTAAATATTAGATAATTGTAATACCGAAATAAATGGATTTAATTTTAATAAATTTAAATAGAAAATTAATTTCAATATAATTTAATGGGAAAAAATACTTTTAATACAAATTAAAGAAATTTCAATCTTATTACTTTTACTGACAAATTCTGTCCTAATAAATTTATTTAAAGACTATTTGGATTTATAACTGTCAAGGGATTACTATAAATTCATTTAAAGACATTTTGGGATTATATCACAGTGATTCGTCTGTATTTTTGATTCATAATTAACCATCATTCGGAATACCATTGGAACAAATCCGGATTACTGGATATGTTTGGACTTGAGAGAACTGTTTACGACTTTAGGGTCTCCTTCATCATGCTGTAAGCTATTTGTACGTTTTCACTCTGTAATGTAAGGGACTAAATATTGATTAATTTATGACCACAGAGTCGTTATAATACAAAACGGCATTTAATAATTCAATAAATCAGATGAGAAAGTGTGTAGTGGTGGACGAAGCTTACCTATAAGGGATGCACTGACGTACTATTTACTGAAAACGAATGTTGTTGTACAGCGCACTAATATTAACAACTGTATAAATACCCACATTAGAAAAATACCTTATAAGCAAGGATGGCCTGTTCTGTCCAGGGCCTTAACTTGGGTCCAAGAGAATCCTGATACTGCTCAGAACGAAAGAAGCCCAACATTGACATTTTACTCCATTTTTTCACCCATTGTGTCCAGCCTTCCCTGCTATGGTCTGCCAGGATTTCGTTCTTCACTGGTTCGATCGTTTTCTCATAAAGATCCACTAAGAAAAAGAAAAGTTTTTTTTCTCTCGTCATTGTGATCGATTCATGTACTTTTCAATATCGGAGTGTATTCAGTTGAGAAGAGACTAATATGATAATGGAAAGAACTTTGTTGTTATTAGATCTTTCCCTGCCTTATCCGTGCAGTGAAGCAGTTGGTGAAATTGAAAATGATAACAAAAACTAAATTATAAAGTTCCCACAGTCTGGTCAGATGATCACGAAATCTCTTTAGTACAGGAAACAAAATATCGGATACTAATCCAATAATGCGTTACTCAGGGTCAATCAAGTGTTCCAGTATTTTGTTTTCTTACTTTCTCGCAAAAGAAGTTTGGTTATTGTGTAAATAAGTGTATAGCGTTATTAAGTGTAAAAGACGAAAACGACGGATAAACAAGTCAGACACACTGAAAGACGGACAGAATGCTTACATATTCCTTTGATTCCCGCTTCCTCTTTTTCCTCAGGGGTCAGGTTGTCGTCCCATCCTGGCCAGAAAACGGTTGTCCAGTGTCCATTATCCTCTTCCCAATCTGCAACATGAAATTAGTTGGACATTTAGTTACTAAATACACATATCTACCTACCTACATTTATGTGCATTCATACGAACAGGCAACAAATATAAGTCTACTCCCCCAACACACACACACACACACACATACACACACACACACACACACACACACACACAATGATGGGGTGTTATACCTACACTTGCGGTTTCAGGGATGTAATAGGTCCAATGCACCCCACCCCCTACATGCTGCAAGAGACGAGTGATGGAGGCAACCTTTCTGCCCAGGGATGCGTCCCGTTATGATGTTCCAGACGAGGTTTTAAAAGAGTGTATTTTATATCAACTATGTGACAATATATTTAAGAATTTTGTTTTCCATTTGTTGCCTTTATATTTGTTTTGTATGACTTTTTGGGGATACCTAAACTTAAATAGCACAAGTAATAGCTAGAATTGTTCTGACGTGCCGTTGAACCATATACATACATACATGCATGCATGTACACACACACACACACACACACACACACACACACACACACGCACGCACACACAGACACACATACATACATATATACATGCATGCATGGATACACACAAACATATTTACATACATACATACATACATACATACAGATACACATAAATACATACACACACATGCACATACATACATACACATACATACATACACACATATACGTACATACATACACATACATACATACACACACACATACATACATACATACAGATACACATAAATACATACATACATACATACATACATACAAACATACATACATACACACACATACACATACATACATACATACACATACATACATACACACACATACACACATACATACATACACACATACATATACACATAAATACATACATACATACACATACATACATACACATACACACACATACATACATACATACATACATACATATATACATACATACATACATACATACATACATACACACACACACACACACACATACATACATACATACATACATACATACATACATACATATATACATGATTGTTTTGCTCGTTGATCAATATTCGTAAACATACTCAGTAAACAAAGGGGTAGGTTATGGAAGAATGTTTTCAGTGTGACTATTCTAAGCCATAATAAGTGACTTAATATCTTTATTGGCGTTAACAAACACTGGAATAATAGTTGTGGCCTTAAGCATCCCATGTATTCAACTAGCTGATGACACGACCCTGCTATCCTCGTCATATTATGGCATTGACATTCTAATGACACGACCCTGTTATCCACATCATGTAATGGCATGGGCATTCTAATGACACGACCATACTATCCTCATCATTTAATGGCATGGGCATTCTGATGACACGACCATTCTATCCTCATCATATTATGGCTTGGGCATTCTAATGACACGACCATGCTATCCTCATCATTTAATGGCATGGGCATTCTAATGACACGACCCTGTTATCCATATCATTTAATGGCACGGGCATTCTGATGACACGAACCTGTTATCCGCATCATTTAATGGCATGGGCATTCTGATGACACGACCATACTATCCTCATCATTTAATGGCATGGGCATTCTGATGACACGACCATTCTATCCTCATCATATTATGGCATGGGCATTCTAATGACACGACCATGCTATCCTCATCATTTAATGGCATGGGCATTCTAATGACACGACCATTCTATCCTCATCATATTATGGTATGGGTATGTTGTTTTGAAACGTTCCTAACTTTGTAACTTCGTGGAGGCTGCGATACAATGTTGATAAAAGCAATATTGTCATATTTTAGAAGAAAAAAATCGTGCAAGAAACCTTGTTTACGCTCGGAGATTTATACATGCAATATGACACAATGTAACCGTGACAAAGTTAGTACAAAGGATCAGGACATCTGGCATGTGTTTTTAGAACCTGACTTGCATCGGTGATCAGATACAATTTTTGCACATTTTGACACTTTCACAGTTCGTTACTACACCAAATGTGTATTTGATAAGCGACGTAAATTCGACAACGAAAAGACCTACATGAGAAGGAGACGGTAGTTTCCTCTGACCCTTGTCACCCCATTTTTGATATTTGGACATTTATGTTGGGGGTGTCGGTGCTTGGTCGGATAGTAAGCGGCTTCTCCATGCCGACACCAGATGGTGTCGGCAAATTCCAACTTTTCGATAGGGAATGGACTCTGACCCTACACCCCAACAAAAATATCCAAATATCAAAACTGGGGTGTCAAGGGTGAGAGGAAATTTGGACTAAGGAGACGGAAGTCATCCTTATCTAACGTTGACGCCGACACCTTTCTATGAGACCAAAATATAATATCAATTATTATCGGCTTAAAATATGTGTCGATATGACTAATTGATGGTGTTCAATTTTATATGGAAAATGATTTCCAATTTGCAATTATACCACTAATGCGCAGCCCCACCCCAATTATCCCCCCCCCCCCATAATAAGGTTTTGCTGCTCCAGTATATAAGAAAATTATCTTGGTCAACACAATTACTATAATAATTAATTAAAGTTTGTATATTGCTTTTGAATTAAGTTCCCCTAACTTTATTTTATGTTACTTTAAGTTCGTTTTAGGTTGCAGTTCGTTCATTTTAGTTCATTTTAATCAGTTTCCAGTGAATCTTCGTTCATTTTCGTTAATTTTCTCTGTTTTCAGTAATTAGTCATGTTTTTTTTAAACAATACCCGTCTAAGCCTCCAATTTGACATGTTTTTCTTAAACAATACCCGTCTAAGCCTCCAATTTGACATGTTTTTCTTAAACAATACCCGTCTAAGCCTCCAATTTGACATGATTTTCTTAACCAATACCCGTTTAAGCCTCCAATATGACATGTTTTTCTTAAACAATACCTGTCTAAGCCTCCAATAAGACAGTTATTTAAGGGACAAAATCGGACATACATTAAGAGAGCAAATTTCTTGCATGGAAATTTTCTAAATTTTTCTAAAATAATGTTACTTTGTGGGCCTTTATTTACTAAGTTCAACTGAAAAGATTTACGTAGTGTATAGATATCTTAATACATCGTAAATATATTCTTGTACATTTCCATTAATGGGTTTTGTGTTATGCAAATACGTTGAGAATTAAATAGATTACTGACTCTTTCCTTAAATGTACCACTATAGACAAATAAATAAATAAATAAATAAATAAAGTAATTTGCATTACCAACAATGTCAATGCAACATCAATGTACATTATGTGCGATTAAAAAAGAACTCTTATAGTACGGGGGGGGGGACTGGAGCTATGGTAGGTGGTAGGGCGCAGCATAATCAAAAATGAAAAAAAATATATAAATATAATATCCATATCCAGTGTGCCGTATACATGAAATATTTTCACCTTTCAGTGTTATTGTTTTTCCATACAAATGAAGGAGCCCTTTTTCATTCTTATTCTTGAATGGCCGCGTTGGAATCTGGAAGAGGTCGATGTAGTGTTTTGTCAAGAAGTGTTTTGGAGGCAGTCTCATTGCACCACCTGCAATACAGTGCGATACAAATCGATTAGGCACGTTGTAACATTCAGATAATCCATCACAAATTCAATTAATATTGTCTTTCTCAACAATATTTTGTTCCATATAGTATCTAATCAGAAATTAAAGAAAGTAAATGCACATGCTTTGATCGTTGCGAAACTGTCTTTTAATTTCCCATCTTTATTTTTGTTGTCCCATTACAGACACTATCTTCACGAATATGATGCACAAATATGGAAAGTTTTGATACAATTTAGCCAGCTATTCATCCTAAATATGTCGGGAAAGGAGCTATTAATCCAAAACAAGTCGAGGGTGTGTGGGAGGATTAGTATGACGATGTGCATTAAACTTTTCTTGGCAAGTCTAGTGAGATTTTAGAAACATGTCTAGTCTAGTGAGATTTTAGAAACTTGTCAAGTCTAGTAATATTTTAGAAACATGTCAAGTCTAGTGAGATTTTAGAAACTTGTCAAGTCTAGTAAGATTTTAGAAATATGTCAAGTCTAGTGAGATTTTAGAAACTTGTCAAGTCTAAAGAGATTTTAGAAACTTGTCAAGCCTAGTGAGATTTAAATTTGTCAAGCCTAGTGAGATTCAACCTTGGCAAGTCTAGTGAGATTTAATTTTCTTACTTGTAAGTTACCATCTTCGCTACCCAAGGTTCCGATGTGTTAACCCTACCGACACCTCGGCGGATCGTACATATATTTACATATATTTAAGAACTTTGTTCTAGTGATTTCTATTGGATTTCATGAGTTATCTCCCTTAGTATGTAATGCCAACTAACCAATAGCGTGTAACAGCGGTGCGTTGTATGTAATCTAATTAAAATTAAACATCCACTGTTAACATGAAGATCTGACAGCGACCGCTTAGGGGTCACGTTCGGATAACCTACGTTATTACCATAATCGCTAATTTTATCAACCAATCAGGTGAAATTCTATATCTTCTCGTTTGGAGACTGAGCAGTGCAGATAAAGAGCATGAATGTGTACCGAATGAGCTGATTCACAATAAGATTTTTAAAGCTGCATTTCCGTTGGCTAATTCAAAGGTCGCCAAAACATGACTCTTAAGCGGTCGTCGTCAGATCTTCACGTAGGACAGCGGAGTTCTGATTTTAATCAGATTGCGTTGTACGTCGGCTGAAAATAGTGGAGGCAATTGACTTCCAAAGGATACTTTTAAAGTTTAACATCGAAAGTATGACTATATACCAGAGGAAAGCCATAACATGTGTCCTTGAGGGAAAGGATGTATTTGTACAAACACGGACGGGCAGTGGAAAATTGCTTATTTATGAGTCCATTCTAGCTGTGTGCTCCACTTGTCTCGATCTTGTACGAACAGTGTTCAGGTTTGAACAACTTGATTTTGATTGGATGCGGTGGCTTGTCGCCGCATCGAATGAAATTCACAGACCCGAAGCACAAACACATCTGAACGATCTACCAAGGTGTAGATATGGTTAACACATCGGAATCTTGGCAAGCGAAGATGGTAAGTGACCGATTTTTGTAATATCGTAAACATGGAAAGCTGCCTGATTCGTGGGGAGACAACTTTATCTCTTATCAATCATGCATCAAATCTGATGGTCGTTCTGCAATGATGTGGATGGTGACGACGATAATTAGATGATGATGATGATGATGATGGTAATAATAATAATAATAATAATAATAATAATAATTATTATTATTATTATTATTATCCCCTTTCCAACATGCAACACAGGATAAAGAGTTATATAGATATATTACCTTCCGCATGTAAACCATTGGAAAAGTCATGTATGGTTTTCACTCTTCCGCCCACTTTACCTGACAGTTCAATGATGGTTGTCTGCAAATCAATAAATGGAATGAATCAGATTGTTAATTGCTCTTTCAGTCATGTATAAAACACGACATCTATAGATACGGTTGGTAAATTAATAGATATACATGGAAAGTTACATTGCTAGCTCGTGGTTAGAATTAATAATGTAATTCGCTGTTTGGTTACTTCGTAGTAAACTAGTGCATTTATTCATGTGATATTCTAGATTATGCAACTGTTGAATTGAATAGTAACTTTGGAAAATGGTTGCAGTGTGTAAAATTAGTTAATATGGATATTTGAATATTTGTGTACACTTGTGGGAGTGTAATGTACAGAAATGCGTCTGATTGCTGTGCTATTGTTCAATATAATGAGATTAAGAATATATATATATATATATATATATATATATATATATATATATATATATATATATATATATATATATATATATATGTGTGTGTGTGTGTGTGTGACGCAATTCATTGATGTCATTAATTGATGTCTGTATGATTAGTAGTTGATACCGTGCTTTTATTACGACATTATTTACCATACAAGAGCGTATGGGTATTTCGATGTGCACGAATGTGTGACTGAAAAATGTAATAGCCTTTATCTGATGATTGATTGTTGGTTTAGTGTGAAACGAGATGGCTAAGGAAATATGCTCACGTCCTTGTGTTTTCACGGGAAGCTTTTAGGGGACAGACTTCCGGTGTGGTTTAGTCCCGAGTCTCTAGGAGAGACGGAATAGAGACTAGTGGAGAAGTAGATTGTGAATCGAAGGCTAGTCGGAGAGCAGAGTCAAGGAGGAGGATGTCCAATAATTACGTGATATCAGCAACAAACATCTTTCCAATATCATTTTCGAAAATATTAAATGAAAGTCAAGTAATTTATATTTAAAAAAAGAAAATGACATACATCTCAATATATTTATTCCGAAAACAACTATCAAATACCTGGAGAAATCCAGATTCATCAAGCAGATATGACCTGTCAACGCGATAGTCACCTGATACTAACACTGTAAACACGTGCTCTAAATTTGATGAATCTATACTTATAAGGTCACACCTCTACTGATCAAGAAGCATGTCAGTAGTAACTGATATTTATTCATACCAAATCATTTTTAAAGCACGCCCTTAAATGAATAATGTCGAATCGAATGTGATTTGCTTACCTGGTGTCCCACTTGCTCAAGTTCATAAGCGGCGACCAACCCAGACATTCCCGCGCCAATAATGATTACATGTTTCGGATACTTGGTTTTCGTCCGTTTGTAAATATCTGGGTCGGTTTCTCCACTCTTGATGGCGTACTCATACCGAAGGCCATCCGTTAAAATGTTGTTGTAAAAGTCAGCGTCATTATCTTCCTGCTGAATAAGAGGCGGTTTTGGCTTCTTAAGCTTCGAGTTGATGTCCATTTTCTGGAATTGCAAATCGGGATTATGATACTTGGTATGTTTCTCTGTATTTCATCACAAATATAGTCGTAAAAATAAATCTTCAAATGAACAACAAGAACAACAACAACCAAACTCGGGACCTGGTATAAAATCTGCACGTAACAAGTGAACGTTTGCGTGAGTATGTTTGCTTTGTAATGAGATGGTTACAATTATCCCCTAGAAACGCTTAAAATGCAGGAGCATTTTGCGGTTTCTCTACGTGATTCAACGCCATGGGTTCCATCCACCCCTGCTTTTGACGTTTTATAAATTGGATACCTTTGATCATTTGATTGCCCTTCATACTGGAGAAACAGATCAGCTCTTTCATCTGTCACTTGTATCTGTCACTTGTATGAAGGTGCTCGTCTTCTATCGAAACAGAGAGCTCTTTCATTTGTCACTTGTATCAAGGTGCTCTCTTCTATCGAAACAGAGAGCTCTTTCATTTGTCATTTACATCAAGGTGCTCGTCTTCTATCGAAACAGAGAGCTCTTTTGTTTGTCATTTACATCAAGGTACTCGTCTTCTATCGAAACAGAGAGCTCTTTAATTTGTCATTTACATCAAGGTACTCGTCTTCTATCGAAACAGCTTTTTCATCTGTCACATGAAGAAATCGTCTTTTATCGAAACATCTCTTTCGTCTATCACGTACCTGAAATTACTCATCTTCTATCGAAACAGAGAGATATGTACCTGTCACTTGTAGAAAGTACTAGTCTTCTATCGAAACAGAGAGCTCTTTCATCTGTCACTTGTATGAAAGTACTAGTCTTCTATCGAAACAGAGAGCTCTTTCATTTGTGACTTGTATCAAGGTACTCGTCTTCTATTGAAACAGAGAGCTCTTCCATCTGTCACTTGTATCAAGGTACTAGTCTTCTATCGAAACAGAGAGCTCTTTCATTTGTCATCTACATCAAGGTGCTCGTCTTCTATCGAAACAGAGAGCTCTTTCATCTGTCACTTGTATCAAGGTACTTGTCTTCTATCGAAACAGAGAGCTCTTTCATCTGTCACGTGTATCAAGGTACTTGTCTTCTATCGAAACGGAGCTCTTTCAGCTGTCACTTGTATCAAGGTACTCGTCTTCTATCGAAACAGAGAGCTCTTTCATTTGTCACTTGTATCAAGGTACTCGTCTTCTATCGAAACAGAGAGCTCTTTCATCTGTTACATGCGTGAAGGTACTCGTCTTCTATCAAAAATATTTGTCTGTCCCAGGCGACAAAATGTTGCATTTAATTCCATGAGGCAGTATATTCGCTGTCTATTCCACTCTTCTGTAAATGCACGATTTCAAGTCGCTTTTGAAAATAAAACAAATACAAATACTTGGCCATCTGAAAAGAAGGCATTTAAAAATGATATGGAAGGAGGCACATAATTCCTCATACAGCTTTTTCATTTTGAAGATCATTTTATCGAAATTCCCTAACTCTCCAAACCATAATAAGAACCATATGAGAAAAAATATAGTGTGTGTGTGTGTGTGTGTGAGAGAGAGAGAGAGAGAGAGAGAGAGAGAGAGATGTTAATCCTACCTCCATAATTTTTCACACCTGTACTTTTGTCTTCTTGATGGCAGTTTGCAGTTGTATTCTTGTCTTCTTGATAACAGTTTCCTTTTATAGCTCATTTGTGTCACGTGAGATATTAATATTAAGCGGGAAAAATATCTTCCTTTAGGATACTGATAAAGCGAAATTTCCATTTTCGGGCAACTGTTTGAGTAAACGTCTCGTGATTTAGTTTAAAAATAGAATATTGTAAATTAGCGATTGTGCTGGGTTTCATCATTTTCCAACTTCCTAACATTTTCCTTCACGCTTAAAGTTTCAAAGAATTGAGAGATATACTTTCGATTTAATGCCTTCCTGATCTAACAGTGGTAACTTGTAGCTGGAGGGCCTATTAATGTTTCCTCCCTAATGTATATGAAGTAACAATTTACTCTATTTAAAATATTAGATTTTCGCCGGGAAGCCTTGTTAAAGATGTACCAGACAGTAAACAAAAATAAAGATGCACATTTATTTTTCTATGATTTGCTATAATTACTTTATATGTGAGAGAACGGGTACCTGTTTACTACAGTCATCTCAATATCTATGTGTAAACAGTGATAAGGCCTCCCAATGTTGATGCGTCAGCAAGCTATATTTTATACACTTGGGAGTGAAGATAAAAATGTCAGTGCTATTGAGACATGCTCTATCAAATAGCGGTTTTGATTTCACTTTAAGACGCATACGGTGATTTCGTTTATGAAATGGTACCTCTTAGGTCAATGATCAAAGGATTTAAATTATAAACTTCATTTTGTTCCATAATACTTGCCCAGACAATAATACTTGCCCAGACATAATACTTGCCCAGACAATAATACTTGCCCAGACATAATACTTGCCCAGACAATACTACTTGCCCAGACATTACAGTAATATCTGCCTGATCAGCACATTCAATATAAATGTATAGTTTTGGATATCAGATACCTTTTAAAAACAAGCGTGAAGGTTGATATTTTAATGTTACATGTTGTATTTACAGTGTGAAGAAATCTTCATAAATCTTACAGAACCTGTATCTAATCCATACCAGGTAGACTAAACTAATTTATTTGTAAATAAAAGCGTGGTGTAAGTAGAGAAGATATTTATCGAGTATGGCGTTCAGTGTGACGAATTTTTGTGGCAAAGTTACGTATTAGTGTTCTAATACCTTTCAGTGTGATTTATAAAACTGATTACCAATAACAATGCAATACTGCCAAAACGCAGAATAATCTCTGTGTATCAATATCATTTGCATTTAACACTTGATCTGACAACACTGTTGATACAGCTGTCCATAACTTTGCAAAATTAAGGATGATATTTCGCAAATTATACATTGCTATAAGTAATGATTGTTGATATTAAATTGACAATCGTTACACAAGTACCCCATGCATTTGTCGTACTTTTTTAATTTTTGCCCAGCATGTTTAAAAACATAAATTTCATTAACGCCTTCAAGCAGAACTTTAAAACTATAGATAGTCCGGAGTGTAATAGACATTCATAGCTTTCACTACTTTTTCTAATGACTCAGCTATTCTTCATCATTTTCGAATGTTTTTAGTTGTAATCCATTATTCGTATTAGGCCTTATCGATTGTATCTTCCAACGATTTTCGTAACCTCTCTTTCTCTAAACCGAACCTTTATTGAACCGAGACACTAAGCAGCTCCCAGCAACACATCTTCAGTAGCCATGGTTCCGATATGTTAACCCTATCAACACCTTGGCGGCTCGAGTAGATATTTCTGTGCTTCGGGTCTGTGAATTTCATCGGATGCGGTTGCAAGGCACCACATCCAATCAAAATTAAGCTGTTCAAGTTTGAACACTCACTTTTCCTACATGACTGAGACAAGGGGAACATACAATTTGAATGGACTCATAAATAAGCGATTTTTCACTGCAGCTCCGGCGTTTGTACAAATACCTTTCACTCAAATACACCTGTAATGGCTTCTCTATGGTACGTAGTCATGCTCTCGCCGTTAAACTTACAAAGTATTATTTTGAATCATTTTCGGCAGTTATACAATACACGGCTGTTAGACATTATTGGTTAGTTGGCATAGCATGCTAAGGGAAGCAACTCATGAAATCTAATCGATGTCGCTATGACAAAGCACTAAAATATCTGCTTGATCCACGAAGATGCCGGCGACATAAACTTGCACATTACCTTGTATAGATTTGAATTCTCTCAACGAATTTAACTGTCACGCAAACGCTTGAAAGCTATTTGATCATGGGAAATGTTGAGCAGTGGTGTACTAAGGGTAAATGGCGCCCGGATCGACGATGAAGGCCCAAAGACCTCTGGCGCCCATTGTATCTGCGCCCCAAGAAATCTGGCACCGGGGACAACCGCCCCGTCCCCCCCCCCCGTTAGTACACTACTGATGTTGAGATTCTATTGTACACATTCAAGTTTTTCAATGAATATATTATAGTCCTGATGTGCTAAATAACTTTGCACATAGCAGTTGTGTTTTTCTTTTAGATTTCTGCTTTATGTATGGAAACAAGATGAATATAATCTATGTTTTGAGACAAGGAAATCCCAGTCAAGGGGTTATATTATTTGTCTACCCACGAAGCTATGCTTGGTGGAGAGATCAAGAATGTAATAACGTTACCCCGCGCCTGTGATTTCCTTGTCTTGGTACAAACGAAGACATATATTATTTTTTCTCACGCATTTCTTGTACAAATTAAATCAAAATAAGCCTGCACTTTTGCAATTTTGATAGCAGATTAAAAACACATTGCTACGCGCTCTATATAATGGTCATCAGGCTTTGTATTCCTCTATACAAATCTGAATAATTATCTAAGCAGGAATCTAGCTATATATGCCGCTCTTAGAAACGAAAACAAAATCAAGAAAAAAGACATAATTGTTATGTGTTGGAAGTACTGCGCAATGAGCGTATCGAGCCACGTGCTATTGTTTTCCGAAATAGTGCGCATTAAGACGCATATATTAATGAGGGCAATGGGGTGGGCTGTCGACCCTAAGTACACAAATTCTAGGCACGAGAAAAAATAACAAATTTGATGTTAGTACCGTGTTATCATATTTAATCGATGGATTTCATAAAAATAACGATAAGTAATTCATATTTTTTACGGTTAAATTTTAACTTTCATCACACTTGGGATAATGGAGAAATCCTACCAGTCATTAAATATTCATTTATGCAAATATGCAAATGACTTTGTTGAAACGATGGTTTTCATTGGACATTGTGGTTTTTAGAAAATAACATTGACGTTGAGACTTGTGCTGCTAGAAATTTAGTATTATGTTATCAGACCGGTAGTGTATATACTTTAACCGTTACTAATAATTCATTGTACGTTTCATTTCAGAGCTGGTAATTGCATTTTATTTTGTTTACTATTACAATTTTTTAAGTATTATTTGAAATTAAAGCGCCATTGGTGGCGTTATCAATTTTCGTGGATTGGTTGAATTGCAAGGTTATTTCGCTTGTAGTTTTAGTTTTATTTTTATTATTATTATTATTATTATTATTTATGATTTATGATTATTATTATTATTATAACCGTATCTATGAATTCTTTGTACGTTTATATTTTTCAATAGACACGTTTTTAAATTAGAACTGAAATTAAACGAAACAGTACGCTCATACCCATTTATGACCGTTATCAGTTTTCGTGGTTTAGTAATAAGATCGCATTATTTTATCTGCACGGCAGGACTCGTAGTAGTATGTATACTGACAGCGTTACTAAGAAATAAGTTACATTTTATTTGGGTACTGGCAATTACATTTCTTTCCGAATAAAACACTTCTAAGTTTATTACCGTTATTAATTTTCGAGGACTGGTAAAAAAAAAAAATCCTTGAAAAACCCACAGGGGCTCGTATCGTTGTTTACAATGGACCTGTCATTCATGTGCTATATTGTAGTTATTATATAGTACATTAGTCCGAGTTTCCTCTGACCCTTGCCTCCCCATTTTTGATATTTGGACAACATAAATAGTACATGTATGACAGGTCAGTTGCAAGTAACGATACGAGCCCCTGTGGAAAAACCAATATGATGTGGCCTAGCTTCCGACGATACTGGTTCTGTGGTATCGCGATATTTGAATTTTATCTATTGCACCACATATTGTGTACTTATATATACCACATGACCATAGGTTACTAGTTCTAAATCACCAGTTTATTTTGGGAAAATGTCAGGATTGCTGATGCGTACACTATTTGATAAGTAAACCCATGAATACTACTGTTTCAAAATAATATCCTTAACCTATGTTCTCAGATAGAATCAATATCTTCTTAAAATTTCAATCACTTTAACAAAATGTTTAGCCTGTTGTCTGATGATGTTATACAAGAGTTAGATCATATGATTACTGTGATGGTCAAGGACTGGGAGATCGAATCTATGGTAGCAAATAAGAATCAAAATGTGAAGCATGTTAATGTCATATTTTGGTGGCTTTCGCATTTAACAGGCGTTGACTTGAAAGCTGCATTGTACACGATTTATTACTTTTCATTGGATCACCGGTTGTTCAAACAGTCTTAGGTTGATATGTACTTTCATCCTCATATTTATTGTTCATTCTCAGCAACAATCACAGAGCAACTCCAGTCATCGTGGGTGGTTATTTACAAATGCATTTCTTTAATTCTTTCTTATAAGTTTCTGTTGCTGTAGGGCACAGGTGGCATAATGAGTGCCATAGAAGTAGCATCCATTTTTCAAGTTGATTACACTTTGTGCAACACAATGATACATTAAATTTCCAACATTAATACAAGTATATGCCAATATCAGATTATTGTTTTGTTGCTGGTCTTACTGCAATATCTGAATAACTGCCCTTTTACAACTAGGACTGTAACTAACGTCTGTTTATTGTTTGTTTCCCACAGCCATCTGATTTATAGTGGAAAATAAATTCATTTTAATACAAACAACAACAGATTTAAATTATATCTTGAGGGTCATTGTTTTTAATAACTTATTTGCTGATTGCAGACTTTATGACCTGAAATATCAAAGCACTCATGTATAGTAGATAACAGAAAATCAAAACAAAAGGAAAGAAATAATTCCAATTTTGAATCAGTTTAAATCAAAATCTGAATTGACTGAGTCTCATAAATTTTGTGACATAACTACACAAGTTTTAAGACCATTTTTGGTCTGCTTAAATGATAAATATACATTATACAGCTTCATCACTCAAATGTATGTTACCTTAGTAGTTGTAAAGACTTTGCTGGGTCTATATACTGGTCCATATCTTCCCATATCCTATATGTACCAAAATCCATCCAAAAATCTCCTAAAACAAACATTTTACAACCTTGATGGTAATCATATTGATATTTTACAGTCAGCTGATCATTAACATCAGAAATCTGTTCAACAGATGCATTAAGTTGAATGATAACTTTGTCAGTGCATATCCATATCTGGTGACAATAACAATCAGTACTGTTCGAGTTTTACGAATAACTTGTCCACATAAATGTACATTTGCCTGTATATATTATAGTATGTGATTTAGATTTTTAACATAGCTTTAAAACAATTTAAGTCATATCACTATAATGTCTGCAGTGTCAGCTTACAGTGATATCTAGCACTGGTTTATCATTCCCCAGACATGCAGCATCATCTTCGACCCAGTCACATTATCCTGACACCAGTCCTAACAATAACCTCTTGATATTGAGCACCAAGCAAGGCAGCTGTTATTACCATTTTTTGAAGTCTTTGGTATGACTCAGTTGTGGTTTGAATCCACGACCTTCCACATCCGAGGCGGACGCTCTAACCACTAGGCCACCGGGGCGGTCACCTGTAATACATAATGTATGTACTGGTAAATTTTGTGATAGTGACATGATTAGTTCATTCTGTCACTTTATTTTTTCTGTGACACTAATAGGTTGTGCATAAAGTATGTATTCACTGAGTGGAGGTGGGAGGTGTAGAAAAAAATTCAAAAAGCATTAGCCTGTGTATGTGGCAGGGTAACTGCTAAGTATGTTCTGCAGCGATAGGGGTCAGTATTCCTTGATAACTGTGATGTTTATGAAGACTAGTCAAATCAGAAACATAACTAGCAGATGAGTTAGATGCAAAGTGGCTGGTATGCCATGTCAGGCAGAGTCAATATCTGCTTAGAATTATGAAATGTGATATGCTGTAGTTTTATTTCACATGGTGCACTTTGCAGAAGACATTTTTTCCTCTTCATTTTCTGGCATGACCAGTTATTTTATCTCATGATTCCGACAGATTATGCATTCCAGACCCTGGTGCCTCATGCGAATTTGTGAAGCCATACCTTGCCAGACTGGGACAGTATTGTACTTGGATAGACACATAGATTGCCTTTTTGACACCTATTGTCCTTTACTTTTATAAAAGTGAGATTCAGAAGCATGTCTTAAATTAATTACTCATCCTAAGCCATCATGAAATGTCACATGATCGCACACACCTTACAAAAGTTGTCACCTGAGAAAAGAACTGTTATGGTTCATGATTTTGATGACATCGAAGCTAATGATAAAAATTTGAGGTCCAGTCATTCCAGATGATGATAAGGCTGATAATATTCCAATTTTCCAAAGTTGATATAAAAGTTTTAGTCTCTGTCTGATATTTGACTATTATAGTTAAGGTCAACTAAATATTAGCTGCTGTCACTTGTTTAAAACTATTATTAGAGATAAATATTTACATTTGCTGTAGAAAAGCATTGGATTCGATTTCTGTAAAATTCAACCTTTGTATCACTATTATAGTTAATGTTAATACTTTCCTACTTTCATTTTCAAAGTTTGTTTTACATGGTATTAATTTAAACCACTGCTTATTTTTAATGACTACTGATAACTTCATCTTTTAAAATTCAATTGTCCCATCTATTCTTGGAAAGGGGGTGGTGACTCAGCAATGTACTTACACAAGAGTGGATACAAAATGTATGATTTGCAATGAGTAATGGGAAAGGGGGTAAAACAATACGTGCTTTATGGACAACCCTTAACATCATTATCAGAATATTATTGCCAGCGTAACTGTTCATGGGTAAAGTTGTTGGATCGATGAAATGTTTTAACAGCTGACCATAATGTCATTATAGTTCATTTGTGCTTGAAATATAATTCATCATTGTAACTTTTTTCTCTTTTTTTTTGTTAACTTTGTTTGCAGATTAGTGTAGATTTCGGCTGATTTTGGTAATTATATGGACTTTTACAAATGGGCCTTGTCACCTGATAGTCGAAAAGATGTTCACATGACCATTCCTCTGATAAAGGTGTGTAGATGAGTCAGCGGCTAAGGACAAGCTGAGAAATGTGATGCTACAAAGGTATATTTTCCATTTGATATATCATAGATGACTCGTATAAGCATCAATACTAGAAGTATGGGTGTGACTTACTATCCCATATTCAGCATGAGACATAAAAAGCTATCTAAAGTTGTCTGCCACATCTCATAACATATATGCTATACATTAATGTGTGAAAGGGAAATATAATTTATTTTGTAATAGAGTGGGAACATTTTAATTTGTCATAAAAAATAGTACATTTTCCGTTCCTTAAGCTATGGATCGGCATTTTGAATTATGTACTATTTTTAACATTAACTCGAAAAATGTGCAATATTTTTGTGATTGCTTCAATACACTAAATGGTTTAACCTTCTGTGAGCAACAATTAATAATTTTTCTAGATTAAACATATTAATTCCATTATGTCTTAGATATTTCACTTTGAATTGTTCGCATGTAAATAAAAGTTATTGCACACGTATTGTATTATTATGTGCAGTATTAATTTTAATCTTTCTTGGGTGGGATATTCGTAGTGATGATTTAGTATCATTTAATATTCAGCTTTACATGCTGGGTAAGCTGATGAGTTTGAATGTTTATAAACCGCTGTTGCTTTTAACTACTGCTGTTCTAGTATATTGATAGTCTCTGTATCACAAGTAGAGCAAACTTTTCCATAAAGTTCGGAGTGAAAGCAATTTTACATTGTAGGTAATAAGTACAGAGAGAGAGAGAGAGTTCACAGGCACTGGCCAAACTGAAAAACAACTTTGTATGATGTATCCTAAAATATTAACATCTAACAAATAATCTTACAATTGCCAGTCAAGAAAATATATCATGTGTTAATTCTACCAGAGACAAAGAACTCTTTCGTCCTATGTCCAGAAAGCTTAGAAATAGATAATATTGTAATAAGTCCCAGATGAAATCAAAGTATTGTGATAAAACTTCATGTAGCAACACAGCTTTGATTCAAAAAGATGCTTTATCACTGACTGTGCACAGCTTCTAACTTAGACAACTGTACTAAAGCGACACTGTTACAAAGAGTAACTAAAATGCCTTCCAATCAATAAACAAACCGCTTCGGTGGCCTAGTGGTTAGAGTGTCCGCCTCGGATGCGGGAGGTCGTGTGTTCGATCCCCAGCCGAGTCATACCAAAGACTTGCAAAAATGGTACTAATAGCTGCCTCGCTTGGCGCTCAGCATTAGGAGGTTAATGTTAGTACTGGTATGTCTGGTGTTAGGATAATGTGACTGGGTGGGACATCATGCTGCATGTCTGTGTCATGATGCCCCAGTGCTAGACATCATTTAAACTGCCACACTGCAGACATTGTAACGATATGACTGAAAAATTGTTAAAGCTACGTTAAAAATCCAAGTCACACACACACACCAGTCAATAAATAAACAATATGATTACACTGTTGAGCCAGCAGGAGGGGTGGGGGTATACATTAAGAAAGGTAGGGACTAAATTCTGAGTACTGACTTAATGTTAACTCAGATGTAAATATTAATCACCTAGATTTTCTGATAGTTACAAATAGACTTGGTACCTCTTTATGCAATTAAATGTGACCTCTGCTTTCTGTTGGTGAAATAAATTATGTAAGATGGGTATGTTTTGATTCCTTTTTGTTTCCATCAGTGGTATACAAGGTGTTCAGACATCTAATGCAAAATGTTTATTTTTCTTTCATTTGTTCAGTGATCAAATAAAGGCTGTGGGCAATTCCAGAAGGATTACATCATCAAAGGTAAAGGGAAATGCTGCGTTACCAGATTACATTAGATTTTTTGGGTAAGTTAATCAGAATGACGAATGTTGTTGACGTTGTTGTTGTAGGGTTTAACACCATTTTTCAGCACACGATAGGCTATACATGGCGGCCAGTATTAATGGTGGAGGAAGAACCCGGAAATCCCCCGGAAAGAACCACCAACCCTCGAGAAGCTACTGGCAAACTTTCTCACATACCCACATTGGCTGAATCTGAGACTCGAACCCACGCAGACAGAGGTGAGATGGCAGTGATCCGTAACGGAGAATGCTTTAGACCACTCGGCCACTCAGGGGCCCCCCGACAAATGTTGATTTGGATGTTAAGATTTTTGTTTCTTGAGCACACTGGATACTACACACTTTCACTGCAATCATTCCAGTTCAGTTGCATGGATAATACTCCAATTTCATGTATTTGAATGCAGTTAAAGCAAGTTTTGATCTGAATTTAGATTATGCAAGTTAGAGGCATCATTTGTCTCAGTAGCAATGTAATGAGCATTGTTGACAGTACTTTGACTTAATTTACTTTTTTAACATCAATTTTTATAGTTTAAGCTGCTGAAAAAAATTAGTTCAGTTTATCAGTGTTCAATGTTGCTTCATTTCAAGGTATATATTTATGAGATACTTTTTTTGTCTGTATTATATAATCAGATAATTAAACTAACATATGAACAATCTACTACATTTCGCAGCATTTTAGAGAGAAAATTGTGGTGGTTCTAATAAATGGATGATCTATTTTGAACATATACATTATTGTTAGTGCAGAGGCTTCATTGTCTATCAGTATTACTATAAGTTAGTACTACTTGCCTATAAATAATAACTGTATATATTGGACACAAATTTTTTCATGTACTAGAACTTATGGTGAAACTTTTTTTACACCTAGGTCATATGTTCCAAGACTTAAAAACTGAAATAAATTTGTGTTTAATTTGTACCCCCATGTTGCATTAAAATTGATAAACAAAACACTTATTTGATAATAAAATGAAAGAAATTAACATTGTATTGTTATCAATTAACATTGTATTGTTATCACTTATTCCTCTCTTTTTTCCATCATGAGCATTAAAGAAAATGTATCCACACATATGCAGCAGAGACATGAATGATTGCTTGAAGGTATGTGCCATTCACCCATGACACAGTGTTATGTGCAAAATAACTAAGATTGTATTATATCCAGTTCCTGCCTCGCTTGGCGCTCAGCATTAAGAGGTTAGTGTTAGGACTGGTCGGCCTGGTGTTAGGATAATGTGACTGGGTGGGACATCATGCTACATGTCTGCGGCATGATGCCCCACTGTTAGACATCACTGTAAACTGCCACATTGCAGACATCGTAGCGATATGACTGAAAAATTGTTAAAGCTACGTATATAAAAAAATTCAAATCAAATCAAAATCAAATTCAAATTATATCCAGTTCAATTATTTGGCAGTATCTTGCAAATAAAAATCATTATTTGTCATTTTGCCAGCAGGATATTGAAGACAAAGGTTATTTTTTTGTTGCAAAGCAAGCTGACCTTGGAAGCCAACTTTGGATACTTTTAAGCTGATTATTTTTTAAAGGATATCAATATAAAGGTTATTTTTTTCAAAGCAAGCCGACTTTGGATTCTTTTAAGTGTTCTGATTTTATATATATATATATATATATATATATATATATATATACACACACACACACACACACAAAGTCGGCCCACATAAGGAAACTACTTTGCTTCTATTTGACCAGTTTTCACAGGAATTTTGGAAATAAATTGAAGTAATTAAACAATTTTTAAAGTGACATAATATAGTACTTCATTCATGGACATCGATGATCCAGGGTCACCTAGATGATTTGGAGAAAATAAAATCATTTGATGAATTCATGAAGCCCAGAAGAGTAGATGATTTTGCAGACAATATGATCATTAACATGGATGAAATTCCATTGTGGTTTGATCTCATTCCTGGATGGACTGTCAATAAGATGGTAGTTGAAAGTGTGAGAATTAGTATGACTGGTGCAGATCTTAAATAAAATGACTTTAGTCCATGCAGTTTCCGCTTAAGGAGATGTGTTGCGTCCAACAATACATTTTCACTGTATGACAAAACTAAAAAGATATTCATGCACAGAAGGATTGGATCATATATGTGCAGGAGAAAGGTTGGGTTGTTGAGATGATGCTGCAATGGATTAAACAAAAGTACAGTTTTATAATTTTTTAAATAAAAATTTAAGTTGGAGTGCATTTTCCGATATGTAATTTTCAAATGATTTAAAACGTGCCCACAACTTAAGACTGGAAAAGAAACAATGTGTCCCAGAACATACAGTGCACAAAAATGTACATTCAGAATTAATTTATGGTGTCCCAACATATATGGTAGATATAAGTATTTATGAATAACAAACTGTTGATTGAGTTGCATAGCTAAATGTAAGTGAAACTGCTGTAATGCTTCCATGCTCTTACGTATAAATATTAATGCTATTGTCACTGTATGAATTGTTTGCTAGTCATTTAAAGAGTGATATATTTATTTCATGATCTTTATATTTGGCAGCATAAAATTGATTTTTCAACAAACATTGATGCAGTTCACTATGCTCTCTAACTGTTAGAGATTTCACACAAATGTTTCCAAAAGTGAAGAAAAAAAGTTGCTGCAATTATACTGCAGAAAAAAATGTTTTTCCTTTTCTTGATGAGATCCACACCTAAATCTATTAACATAACAATTCCTAATAGTAACATTTCATCTGAAATGTTAATTGCCATAACTTTTTTAAATATATTATGATATTTTTAAAAGGAAAACTATTCTGGAATGATATGGAAAAAATCTTTTAAATTGATTCATTCCTTCATAGAAATTCAGAAAAAAAGAAATACATTTTCTGTTTGCTAAATAAAATAATTCTTACTTCGTTCTCATTATTTTCACCTGTCCATTCCTCCTTTCTGGGAAATACATATAAAATCTATGTTATGGTTTTAACCAAGACAAGTAAATCGCAGTCAAGGTTTACATTGGGGAGTCCAAACCCCAATGTATATTATTTATCTCACCCAATATTTTCCTTTAAAGCAAAAAGAACTCTTCACTAGTGTTGTTGTTGTTGTTGTTGTAGGGTTTAACGCTATTTTTCGGCACACGATAGGCTATACATGGCGGCCAGTATTAATGGTGGAGGAAGAACCAGGGAAAACCTATAGAAAGAACCACCGACCCACGAGAAGCTACTGGCAAGCTTTCCCACATACCCACATTGGCTGAATCCGTGACTCAAACCCACGCAGACAGAGGTGAGATGGCAGTGATCCATAATGGAGAGTGCTTTAGACCACTCGGCCACTCTTCACTAGTGTAATATAGTTCATGTGCAAATGTTTACATGTGGTTCATTAATGCAAATATGTTAATGAAGGCTGTGGTGTGACCATTGCATCCCAATTACACAGGTTATTAGCATGAGCAAAGAAAAATAACATAAAACGTCACATAGTAATCAGGTATTATCACATTTAATATATGGATGTTATATGAAATTGACAATAAATAATTAATATTTATTACAAGAAACTTTAATTTTTATCAGTTTCAATTTTGAAAATATTGTAAATAATGAAACGATACTGGCTACTCAGCTCTACTGTAGTTATACTTAGTACAAGCTGTAACGAAGAGTAATATCTTGCTTTAGATTATTCATTGGTAATTAGAGATCTGTGTCACTATCGTATTTAACTCTCCTTTTCTTTATAGGAGGTGAAACTGTTTGTGACATACTTATGTTGTCAATAGTATTAATTGTAAAATTACCCCTACGTATAAAAGACCCGCCAAATACGGACCCTAGTGGATAAACATGTGCTAAAACTTTCAAGTTCATGGATTCTTTGAAAATGTATTCTTCTGTCTTGGAAATATTGCAAGTAATACAGTGAAAGTTGCTTATGGATTAATGATTCCTTCTGGCTGCTAAGTGCATTATTTGTCATTAAATATTGTAGGTTTATCTTTTAGATCCAGTGATGAATGTCATTCTCATGATTGAGAAGAACAAGGTTATGCTCCACTGAAATCCACGTACCTGCTACAGATTGCAGATTTACACTGAAATCCATGTGCCTGCTACAGATTGCAGATTTACACAGAGAATGCGACCTCTGCCACGGCTATCAGAGCACAAGCAGAATTCGTCAGTCTTCAACAGCCCAAATTATCAAGAATCACCAATTATTAGTAAACATGTTATTTGTATTGCTAACTCAGTATACAGTAATAGTGAAAGGGATGTACATTTCTAACCACACTTTCTGCTGTTTCCATGATTTTACTCATAAAAAGCAGTACTGGTTTACTCATGTTAAAATTTTGCTCTGTTGCAAGAGCAATTAATAGAGCTCCACTTTTCATTATTGTTTACCTTTCTTGTTTAGCAAAGGCATCTGCTCCAACTGTATTTTACATGATTGTGTTATTGAGTAATGGTTAAGATGTTGCTTATTATTTCAGCTTGGTAAAAAAAATAAAAGAAATGTAAAAAGCATATTACAGATTACTTCTGATTGCTGATTAAACTTAAATGATGGCAGCCAGATTAATTGCTATTCCATTAAATCATACATGGGACCCAGGAAGGCACTTTCAAAGTGGGATACTCACTCATTGATGCAGTATAGAATTTTCTATGAAATCTGTGAAATCAATGTACATATATTTTTTTTAAACTGCCTTCCCTGGGTACTATGTATGTTCAAATGGAACAGCCCTAAAAGCAAAGCTTAAAAATATGGAACATGTAGTAAATAAGCTAAAATTGAATGAATCTTGGTGGGGTGAGCTCCACTATTTAAATAATTAGATTATCATGTGTGCATGCTTTATATCTTGTACTTGTGTCAGTAATTGGCTTAAAGCACTAAATATGTATATATGTTCATAAATATATGAAACGTGAACTGGCATCAAATCATGGGCAATAATTGTTGTCCAAAGAGTATTCACATAAAATATTTTGGTGGCTATCTGGGCAGAAAGTAGTTGCCTATGGGCACGAAACGGTGGGTAGTGGATGTGTTCCTCCTGTCAAGTAACAAAGTGAACAATATGTACATGCATGATAGAATGTTGCCTTTGCCACAGTAAACCACTTTTGGATACCATAAATTTCATTTATTGATTTTCTAGAAAAATGACATCCAAATGACCAATGTTTTGTGCTGAAATTTAGTCTGATGAATTTCCCAGAAAAATTGTTCTTTTGGTAACAAAAATCCATTGTGTATAAAACATGTACATTGTTGTTTCATAATTTACTTACCTAGTTTAACATGTTTTGAAATGTATATATTTTCTGTATTCAGTCCAAACATTGTCATTGAGATTTTCTAATTGTGACTGCAAGTCATTTGCAATTGCAAATTGTACAGTTCTTTAATGTATGAGTACAGTATACATGTTAAGTGTTTCACCTGAACTTTTTAAATAATGGTACAATGTACCTCTGCAAACAAAATATGTGGGTGCAGATGAAAATTACTGAAGTACATTCCTTGTAAGTGTAAATTTTCTTTTCAGTAAGTATACAGTATTTGGCTTTTAATTGCTTTATAGACTTTAAATCTCTGCACAGTAATGTAGTGAAAGTTACACTGAGTGTTTGCAAATGAATAATTGAGGAATTAAGGTTTAAAAAATGTATACCCAATAAATGCAGAAGCTGTACTCCAATTTTACCATTAGAAATATTTAGAATTGGCTTTTTGTCACAGCCACCATTATTTGGCTTCCCTGGACACTGAAAGGCTTTTTCCCAGCCTACAAATGCCTACCATGTCTGTCCTTTAGGTCTACAACAGTGATTTAAATGAATGACAAGTTGTACTGCATTCTTCATAATTTGCTACCATTTTATTCAGTATATGCTTTAATAATGTTTTCAGATAGGTAAGATGCTGTACATAAAAGATGTCCTGCTTTTCAAAATCTTTTTACCAGTCTACCACCCCCCATCGACCCCCATTGTGTCCCAAATGTTTTTCAAGAATTTACACACCTGGACAACTTCTGACGAGTGTATAAGTTATATTGTGATTTGTAAACACCATTAATTTCGTTGTAACTATAATTAAAATTTATATACTAAGAAGTTGCATTTTTGGTGCTTGAGTTTTTGCATTTAAATAAAGACTTGTTTCACATGTTAAGAGGCCTTGTAATAAGTATTAAGGAAAGAAATGAAAAAATGACAACTTTTTCATTGCATGATTTCAAATTCATTTTGTATTCAGATGTTGTGGTCTTTAATGTTTCTGTGTGAAATAAACAAAATTAATAAAACATTTAACATCATACAATATTTCTTTTATTACTTGCATGTACATAAGACCATACTTTTAGGCCACACATTGTCATAATTCTAAGCATCCACAATTCGTTTCTTCAAATAGGGAAATAATTGAATCAAAAGAAATTATTTTATTTGACTTCTGTTTCCGTCCTAGATTGTATATCTACTGTCTTCTCACAATTACCTTCTCACAATTATCAGATGTATTTTTATCATTAAAATTAAAATAAGTATTAGTCACTATAGTGCACAGGCCAAGACATAAAATTAATAATGGGAAATGATAAGGCAAAATATTTATTTTCCTTTCGTTAAATTATTTTCCATTTCAGGAGGTGTATATATGTGTGTGTGCATATATATATATATATATATATATATATATATATATATATATATATATATATATGTGTGTGTGTGTGTGTGCATATATATATATATATATATATATATATATATATATATATTACAAGACTACTATTTTCTCAGACTGCCCTGGTGGTCTGGTTGCCCATTGTCAGGGTAATGTAACCAAGAGGGGTATCATGCCACATGTCTGCATCATGATGCCCCAGTGTTTGACACCACTATAAACAGGCCCCTGGTAGCTGATTGCTGTAAGACATCACAAGCTCTGGGTTTATACACTCTCATTAATATTGCCAACACGTAAGACCCATAAAGCTAAAGAAACCCGAATAACTCAGAAACCTGGGTAACTGTCATTATATTCCATCGCTATTCAATTCCTACATTTGTATCATAGGAATTATGGTACATAAAGGGTTCTGAATTAATTGGAGTGAGATCCTCAGCTGATTTCTTTACCTTCTCGCATATAATTCTACCATTATGGTTTCTATTCCCACCCCACCCCAACCAGCACTTCATAGACAGAATAATTTCTTGCATTATGTTTGTTTAGTAGTTGGCATGCATGACTATAAAAAAAAATTCCCGTGCTAAATTCACAGAGAATAATTGCATTTGGTTTTTTCCTCTCCAGTTCAGTACAGTTACAAATGTAGAAATGGCTAAAAGAACAGCACACTCCTTTCCCAACCCCACCCCTGAGTTGAAACTACGAAGCCGTAACTGTCTACTTCTCCCAAGTGCGGGACCTGTATTGAGGAAAGTACGTTGTCTATTTCAGCAGCTTCAAACAATGTATATATGCTGACTTACTTTCATGGTGAGAACAGGAGAATGACTGAAACATGAAGGCAGTCTACATGCTAACAGATTTAAGATTGAGAAAATATTTGTTGACTAAGTGCATGACAATGACATTAATATCAGTCAAGTAGAAAAAAGCAAATGTGGTTATTTGTTAACTGAAAGAGGCTTGAGGATTTATTCAACAAACTAAATGTTTCATAGAACTAATGCCATGTTTGTGTGATGTAACACATCTAATGGAACAAATTAGCCATAAACGTCCACATGATTCAGGGAAGACAGATTCTTAAATATTTCTTACAGCAACTGCGTAAAACATTATTATTTAACTGGAACACATGCGGCCAAAGTTCAGTCCCGTCAGTGTTTGCAGTGACTTAAAGAAGAATGCTTACATCTTTCCTTCAAAATACTTAATACACTTCATGGTGAGCTACCATTGTTCTAATAATGACATTAGTGGTTAAGCAGAGAAGAGGTTTTGAAAGGATGCATAAATCATCTTCCAATAATAAAAATCTCTTTTAATCTAAATAGAAATTTAACATAAACAAGATGCCAATTAGTTCTTTTAAGAGCTTGTTAAACACAAAAAATTACATTGTACACAAAATATGATAACAGTGTAACATGTAAAGGACACATACAATGCAAAACCCTGGAAAGAACCACCAACCCAAGAAAAAACTACTGGCAAGCTTTCTCCCATACCCACATTGGTTGAATCCGAGACTCAAACCTACGCAGACAGAGGTAACTAGTATGCACAAGTACTACTACTATTACTAATAATAATTGAAATCCAAGTATTTTTTTTGTCTGGATAAATGTATCAATTGAAAATACCACATACTGTGACAAAAATGCATTAAAAAAGAATACACGTGAAAAATAGCACAAGTCGATTCACTGCAGAAAAGGTAAGTTTTCTGAGCTTTCTTGAATTGTGTTGCAGTTACATTATGATTAAGTTGAAGAGGCAGACTATTCCAGAAATTTGGGCCCTGGTAATCATAAGGATGCTTTCCAATGTATTTTAATCTAACATTGGGAATAATGATGATATGAATACAGGAGATGAGTGCAAGTGTCTGGAAAGTGTGTATACACGATGAACTCAACAATGTACTTAGGGTTTGACACATAGAAAATGTTGTAACAGAGAAGTCATTTTTTATTTAATCCTTGATATAACCAGAAGCCTGTGAAGGATGCCGCGCATAGAAGATAAGTACTCACTGATAGGTTTTCACTGACAAAATAAAGAGTATTTTGTACCTTTTTGATATTTTTTAAAAACTATGTACTGGGGTAAAAGCAGAGACTTGAATCGAAATAATCAAGTAGAGAATTTATAATGTAAAAATGCACATTGAGGAGATGAATCCAGTGATACATCGCTGATGAAAATCAGTTGAGGCATTCGTGAGAAAATTGTGTTCTTGTGACAGGGTTAGGGTTACGGTTTTCCGGTAGTAACGTATGAACAGAGTACCATTTTGGATACCGTATTCAATGAAATACTTGTCACATGGAGTCCGATAAAAAGGTATTTCGTTCATGAAAATTGGTCGAGTGGTTTATGAGAAAATTGAATTCTTGTGATTTCCCATATGTTTAGATAGGTTATGGTTAGGGTTACGGTTTTCTGGTATAACATACGAACAGAGAGTACCATTTTGGATACCGTATTCACTGAAATACTTGTCTCATGGAGTCCGATAGATAGACATTTCGTTCATGAAAACTGGTCAAGTGGTTTATGAGAAAATTGAATTTTTGTGATTTCCCATATGTTTATATAGGTTATGGTTAGGGTTTCGGTTTTCTGGTATAACGTACGAATGGACCCGGCAATTTTAATGCGCTTTTTGCTGCAGTACGTGTGTCATAGACCCCGATAGATAGGTATTTCTTTCATGAAAATCGGTCAAGTGCTTTGGGAGAAAATTTGATTCTTGTGATTTCCCTTACGATTATCATAGGTAAGGGTTAGTGATGCAGTTTTATGATGATACGTAAGAATGGACCCGGCGATTTTTATGGTCTTTTCACTGCAATACGTGTCTCAGGGAGCCCGATATATAGGTACTTGGTTCATGAAAATCGGTCGAGAGATTTTGGAGAAAAAATTAATTTTTTGTCATGTTGTGTTAGGATTTAGGGTTACCCATGAAATAACTATTTTCCCAAGATCTTGGGAATTTTTCAAGCGGTTTGCTTTGCTTGATCTGCCTTGGGTAAACCTATGTAAAGATGGTGCGTATGTCTTTCTTCGACCTGCAGCACCCATTATAATGCGAAATGAGTGTTTGGTATTGTAGTGAGCAGACGGATCATCGGAGTTTTATGATACCTGTATCCAACGACAGATCTTAAGGAGATAAATCTATTAATACTTTGATGAGATAGAGAGCTTGATTTTTGGTTAAGTTATAGCCTTTCCAATAAAATTTTGACTAAGTCATTTTTAGATGAATTTCGTCTTTTTCGGTGAATATTTTGGTAACCCCTTTGAATTGCTTGCTGACATTGGCCCAACCAGATGAGCCCAGTAAATACGCATGCTGAGACACCTAGCCTATGAAGGTAGCTTGAGGGCTTATGGAGTTATTTGGATTCGAGTGACCAAACATACCATGTACGACATAAATTGCAATCAAGCCCGTCTTGCAAACTAGCACCGTTAGACGGTCTGCTGGAGGTAAAATGGCCAAGTTGCCATATCAATATTTTCTGATTATCTCGAAACCGCCTTGGAATTTTAACATGCGGTTTGCTTTGCTAGATCTGCCTTGGTGAGACAAACATAAGGATGGTTCGTCCGCATGTCTGCGACCTACAACGCCCCCATAATGTGAAACGAGTGTTTGGTACTAAGGTAGCGGACGGATCGTCGGAATTCTATGATACCTATGTCCAAAGGTGTGTCTTCAGGAGAGTAATCCAACAATACCTCATTGGTGAGAACCGGTCGATGCATTCGTTAGAAGATCGGATTCTTGTGACTTAGGGTTAAGGTTTAGTGTTAGGGGTTATGTGCTTCTAGTAATAACGCAATGACAATATGATTTGGATGCACCTTTTACAGCAATACGTGCGTCATGGAGCCCGAAAGATCGGAACTTGGTTCATGAAAATAGTTTTTAGTAGTTTGGGAGAAATTCGGATTCTTGTGATTTCCCATCGATGTAGCATTGGTTAGGGTTAGGGTTACAGTTTTCTGTCAATAGCCTACGAACGGATGGAGTAATCTGGATGCAGTTTTCAATACGATACATGTCTCATGGAGCCTGATAGATAGGTAATTGCTTCATGAAAATCAGTCCAGAGGTTGTGTAGGAAAATGGATTTTGTCATTTCGAGTTAGGGTTAGGGTTATCTGTGAAGTAACATCAATATTTCGGTAACTCGTGGAATTTTGTCATGTGGTTTGTTTTGCTAGATCAGCCATGGCGAGGCCTAATTAAAAATGGTTCGTCTGTATGTATGTACACAGCCCCCTATAATGTGAAATGAGTGTTTGGTGCTGTTTCGGGCGGACGGATCAACGGAGTTATACGATACACATGTCGATTTTATCATAAGAGGTTTCCTATACTGGATAAAGGTAAGTCTGTAATCATAGTTAATCATATGGAACTAAGTTGTATCCCTGGTATTGATGACACGTCAAGTACTAGACTTGCTTGGTGGTGTTCACACCAGTTACACGTATGCAAAGTTTTTGTTTTATAAAATTTCAATTAATCTGCAGATGATAATTCCTATTGAAAAATATGTAACGTGCAGGTAATGACCATTAAATGTTGTCTTCTGCTAACATCGTCAACACTCCCAGGACTCAGGAATACGATGTTGTCAAGAATTTTTTTGTCAAGAATTTTTTTGTATCGGTTACTTTAATATATATATATATATATATATATATATATATATATATATATATATATATATATATATATATAATTGAATGATCGGATGTTTATTGTATCGATAGTAGTAAATGTAAATAATTACCTATGGGAGGATTTGTAAATGATTAGAATACAGTGGCTTAGACCTTGAGATTACCCGTCTGTTGAATTGAAAACTGTTCTTTGTCGCCATCGGGCTAGAGAAGTGACCGGCGTTTATATGACCGGGGGGTCACAGTCGCTAATGAAGGATACGAGTACAGGATGGCTGATAGTCATTTGCTGAACGTACGTGCTTGCGGTGTTTGTTAACGCACCTTATCACTTGTAAGGCGTGAACTCGTATTTACCTAGGTGCAACAGAATTAGTGAAGAGTTGGTGTCAACTATGTTTTTCTGGGTCATAGGGATAAAGAAAAATCCAAAACCAATGTGCACATACACTAGAAATAACAGGACATAGCATACAGTACACAGACGCTGAAAATATATATCAACAGAAGAGCAGAGAGATACAGTGAGCATGACATTGAGAGACAGAGCGATAGAAAGCACGAGACAGAGCAAGAGAGCGAGTGAAAGACAGCTAGCGAGAGACAGGTGCAGAGAAGCGAGACGCAGAGCACGAGAGACAGAAAGAGAGAAAACGAGAGCGTGAGAAAGCGAGTTTGACAGAACAAGAGATATCAAGCAAGAAAAGCAGAGAAAGCCTAAGACAAAGTTATACAGGGAGAAGACGGATATAAAGAGTAAGTGGGACAGAGCAAGAGGGAGCCTCTCACTCGATTGAACAAGAGAGACAGAGCAAGAGATAGAGAGAAAAATAGACAGATATATATAGAGAGAGCACGAGACATACATATGGAGACAGAGTGAGAAAGAGACATAGAATCTATGTTGGGGTTTGGACCGAGACAAGGCAATCCCAGTCAAGGGGTTACATTATTTGTCTCCCCACGAGGCTTGCCGAGGGGGATTTCCTAGTCTCGGTCCAAAACCCAACGAAGATTCTTTTTCTCACCCAATAATTTCCTTTAAAGTAAAAAATAACTTCTCACTTTTGAAAAATAGTCTACGTGCAAATATTTACGTGGTGCATTAATACAAACGTGTACGAGGACTGTGGCGTGACCGTGTCATCTAAGTAAACAGTAGTTATGCATGAGCCCCAAAAAACCCCCAAAACAACATAAAACGTTGCATAGTATTGAAGTATTATTACATTTAATATATGAATGTTATATGAAATTAACAAGAAATAACTAATATTTATTACAAGAGAATTTTTCATTTTCATCAGATCTGATTTAGAAAATTACGTTGTAAATAATGGAACGATACTGGGCCCACACTTCTGTTGTAGTAGTAGAGGCTATGTGCCGACGGATAAATGATTCATTCTGGCTGGTAAGTGCAATATTTGTCGTTAAATATTGTAAAAATATATTTTTGTTTCAACTGGGGCACAATGGATATGCTTAACAAAATTAGAATAAAGCTTGTTTGACATAACACATTTCTGGCTGTTACTAAGTTTTCTGTAGTTGTTAAGAGAGTTGGGAGGCTATGAAGTGTATAGGTCTATAGTCTGTGTGCACAGATCAGTGTTTTCTGTCATAGTTCATTTCACACAGCAATGAGAATTTTGTCCCATCTGTAGCACAGTAAATTGTCATGTCAGTGTCATTAATTGTTGCAAACAGTATATTGTTTCACACGAAGTATCTAAAACTAGTTAGGTAGCTTTATCCCCCCTCCTAGAGAAATGATACGCTACATGAAAATTTTGTGGAATAGCATGTGGACTGATGAATGAACCACTTTGATTGGTAAGTTGCAACCGCATTAAGTTTGATTCAACTCGGGCGGACTGTGGGTGATAGACAAAGTTTGAAGAAACCAGTTTGACATAACACATTTCCGTTTATTCCGGCTTTGTAGTAGCTCTTGAGAGAGTTGTATTACTGTAGCCATTGAGTATAGCCTGTGTCTGGAGCTCTATACAGTAGCTCGACGTGTGTGTGTATGTGTGTGTGTGAAAATGTTTTGTACAGTTTGTTATTAAAGTTGGAGAGACCTTAAGTTTTTCACGAGTGAATTTATATATATGCTAGTACCATTGTTCTAAGTCTTTGGTATGACTCTGCCGGAGTTCGAACCCGCAATCTCCCGAATCTGTGAGTAGTGAATGGGGATACCCTAGGGACAATGGGAATTACCATTAAAAACACCCTTGGGTCAATCTGGGGACTATGTAAATTTAACATTAACCACCCTGGGTCACTCTAGGGACAATGGAAATTTAACATGGGCAAAAAAACCTGGGTCACTCTGGGGACAAGGGAATTTAACATTGGAGAAAGGAAATATCCATGCTAGGGACATTCTAGGGACAAAGGCATTCGAACAATGGAAATTTAACATGGGAGATATTGCTGGGTCACTCTAGGGACAATGGGAATTGAACATGGGGAATAGAGTTTGGGCCTGTATAGGGACAAGGGGAATTGAACATGGGATTTTCTTTTTTTTTTTTTTAAATTTTTAAAAAAGGGGTAGGCAATGGAAAGTCAATCTCTTTTCGAGAAATGTGGGTGGCCCTGAAAAGGGCCTTTGGTTTCATCATCATCTTCTTCTTTTATTTCCTCCACTTCTGTAGCCATGCTCTTATTTTTTCCATCATTCCTTTCTTCTTCTTTTCTGTTTCCGGTATCCAGTCCGGGTGACCCATGACTCGGAACTTCTGTTGGATTTTTATCCAGTTAGCGTTCAGTTTCTCTAGTTCTTCCTTTTTCTTTCTATTTTCTTCTTCTTTTCTATCTTTTGCCCACCTGTCCTTTATTTTCTCCACTTCTTCATCTATCACCTTTCTCATCTTTTCTTCCCCTTTTTTCAATCTTTCAACACTCCTTTTGACAAAGGGCCACTCTGACCTTTTTTCTATCTCTTCCAAAAACCTTCTTACTTCTTCTACCTTCTCCAGGGCCTCTTTTAATGTTCCCACTCTGACATAAGGGGGATTTATTAGCCCTCTCAGTCCCTTCACTTCTTCTTCAATTAATCCTTCTATCATCTCCCTGGCTAATTTTAGTTCGTTCACATAGTGCACACTGGTTCTTAACCTCCAATCTCTTTCAATCCTCTCAACTCCATATTCACCATCCACCATCCAAAAATAAACATGCCTTAAATCATTGAACAGTTGGGACACTTCCATCTTCTTTTTTATTCTTTGTAGAATGGTTTGAACATCCAGCCTTGTGGGTTCTTATAGTGAAAGCGCGGACGTGAAGGAAAACATCCCCTACTTTTCTCATTTCATATAATATACTATCCACATAAGTGAAGCAACATTTAACAAACCACAAATCTACTATTTACACACGCAAATCATTAAAAACGAAATCCATAATCTACTATCCACACAATCGTACGTGAGTGGTTACAAAACCCAAACTATACTCTCCACATACGCTAAGAAACAATAAACAAATCCATAATCTACTATCCACACAATCGTACGTGAGCGGTTACAAAACCCAAACTATACCCTCCACATACGCTAAGAAACAATAAACAAATCCATAATCTACTATCCACACAATCGTACGTGAGCGGTTACAAACACAAACACACAAACACAAACACAAACACATACGCTAAGAAACAATAAACGAAATCCATAATCTACTATCCACACAATCGTACGTGAGCGGTTACAAAACCCAAACTATACTCTCCACATACGCTAAGAAACAATAAACAAACCCATAATCTACTATTCACACAAACTTACGTGATCGGTTACAAACACAAACACAAACACACAAACACATACACTCACACTATGAAAAAAGAGTTAGTGTTTATATTCACACTACTCTACCTACACACATTGGCAAATCGATTGTTATTTCTTTTCTAGAGTATTGGGGTAGCCCTGAAAAGGGCTGTTGGTTTTTAACTCCAGATGCACCTATCTAATGCTGGCACCTTCCTGGCCTGGCGCCACACACACATCTTCTTCCCCAGTCTCTTTTCACTCTTCTTTGGGGAAGAGCAGAGGTGGGATATGTGGCTTCAGAATCCAGGATTCTGAAATTTCTTCTCTCCTTTTCTCCTCTTCTTTTTTTCTTCTTTCCTCCTCCTCTCTCATCCTTCCCTCTTCGACAATGGCCTCCGCGGCCAGTTCGTTCAACAGGCGCCTGCCATATTCCAGGTGCATCTGGAGTTCTAGAAGCTTTACAATTCTGGTATTCATTCTCTTCATCAATCAACAAGGGTAGCTAGACTGCCCAGCGAGTTTCAATTTATAGTAAAAGCGCGGACGTGAAGGAAAACATCCCCCTAAAACAAAATTGATCTCACCTAGATCATGACCAAAACAACGCGCGGACCTAAAAGAAACACTCACTTTTTTATACTACCCATTACTATTCTAAAATAAACTTCATTAATCACTTCAATATACTATCCACATACGCAAAGCAATCCAATCAAACCCCCAAATCTACTCTCCCCACACCTCAAACGGTCAAAAACATGATCTTAATCTACTATCCACACCAACGTACGTGAGCACTTACAAACACACAATCCTATACACAAACACATACCCTCTCACTATAAAAAAGAGTTAGTGTTTATATTTACACTACTCTACTTACACACATTGGCAAATCGATTATTTCTTTTCTAGAGTATTGGGGTAGCCCTGAAAAGGGCTGTTTTTTTTTGTTTTATTGTTTGCTCTGGCAATCTTTTAGTTTCTAAGAATGCGACGTCCTCTGAGGATAGACTTTCTGACGATAGGTCTGCTTCTTCGGAAAGAGAAGAAGAACTCTTTGGTGTCGATACGACAATCGACAAAGCCTCTGTCAGGTTCAGGTTCCTGCTGCTGCTGCTGCTGCTGTTGTTGTTGTTGCTGTTGCTGCTGTCTCTGAAGTCTGTACTTCTCTGTCCATTCTTCTTTCTCCCTGTTCACTTCTTCTCTGAAGAGCTCTTCTATCAGGTCTTCAGTGACTTTTAGCATTCTCACATTCTCTATCTCTTCTGGCTTCGGTATCAGACTGTGTCTGACCCTGTGCAAATTCACGTAGGCTTCGTTTAGCTTAGCTAGTTTGGAGCACATCTTCGTAGGAGGATGAGTCGACAATGGATGGTTAGACTGGAAACTATCCCGGTTCTTAAAGTCAAAAGCGCGGACGTGAAGGAAAACATCCCTCTACGGTTTTCGAGCCGCAACGTTCAATGAGTGTCATGAGAGGGATAGTAAGAAGTCAAAGAGCATAAATCAACATTCTTATAGCCAAACAAACCACAAAGGCATTTTTTTCAAAACACAACATTTTGTTATTCAAAATCACTTAACATTAACCAACAACTCTAACATTTTTTTTAGCAATAATCCAACAATATAACATAAAACATTTTTTTCAAATGACAAACATTTTTTTTCAATTTACACTCTACTTTAAACAGGGTTGGCAACTTTGTGAATGAAATTGTGATTTCCACTGTTGCAAGTCATTGAGTCATGGATGGACACTACGTTTCCTAGCTGAAGACAACAAAATAAGCATACTAGTCACAAAATCAACGATTTACTTTCTTCTCGTTTCTAGAAAAATCACGATCAAAATAAGTCACTAAATGTTCTTTTGCTGATAATAAGTGATCAATTTCGATCCCGACTTTCTCTTTGAATTTGTCAAAGAGGGCATTGATGTAATGGATGTCTCGAGTCGTTAATGGAGGACAGAAATGTTCACGCAAGTCTTTATACCACCAACGTAACACGTCTTTTTTAAACAGACTCCAAGCTTCGTCCAGATATTCGTTGAATTTTTCTTCTTGACTGATGTTTTGACATCCATAGTAATCATGCTTCATCCATATCGTAATTGTGTCTGCCAGGTATGTAGCACAGTAGGAGACCAATTGCTGTTCTTGTTCTGGACATCTCGACTTGATCACGATGTCCTTTTCGTCTTTGTGTTGGGATTCTCCTTCCACGGTCTCCTCACATTCCATCTTCAAAGCTTCTCCACTAGGTAAAGAGGGAGAACAGTCTTCCATAGCTTCTAATAGTCTAGAATGACTTCTCTCAAACTGTTGATTTCTATCGTATCATCGAATTCTGCATACAGGATGACGTTCACTGTTGCTGGCAGTTCTTTTGCAAACTGAAGTTCCACACGAATCTGGCCAGATTTTATAGGGTGAAAATGTCCCTCGTCGCTGCCTTGGTCTGGAGTGAAATCGAAAGCCCACAAAGCATAGCCTCCTGCGTAATCTTCGTACGTAATGCCGTGACTGGTGTTGGTTCCTAACTGACCGGTGGCTTCGTACAGGGACAAGTACGATCTCAAGTAATTCATCTTTGTGGGATCAAAGTTAGGTTCGATAGGTCGGGTACACAAGGTCTTGCCATCGCGACTGACTTCGATTTTCTTCACGTCGAAGTGATGAAAGTTAAAAGGATTTTTTTTGAAGGCTCCGTTGAAGGCTTCATTCTCGACCATACCAAGGATTAAACGCTTGGGTAACTGTCCTTGAAACAGATGATCTTCGATCATGGAATGATGGCTAGCGGGAATAGTGAACGTTTTCACTTCCACGCGTCGTATGGGATATTTGGCAGTCGTTCTGCTCAACGTTTGACTGATGTCGTTTCCCACTTTGGGTAACACTTCCACGCGTCGTACGTAGAGTTTGACGTCCTCGATTTGACTTTTGGGATTGCCAGCAGCATTATCAGCCAACAAATGGAAAGCGGCACTGCTGAGATTCAGTCTCAAGCGAACATTTACCCCGTTCAGCAAATATTTCTCTTGCAACCACATGTCCAAATGCAAGCGATCCATCAGTTCTAAACTGTTCTTATTTCAGATTTTTTTTTCTCTTTCCTCAAAGCCGTCATTGCTTCCATATGTTTTGTCGAACTTGCCCGCTTCGTCAGGTTCCCATAGCACACAAGCATTGAGATGAGTATTCTTGGCATCTATTCCGTACGTCAAGAGATTTTCCAGGTAGGCACGATAAGGGTAAGTATCCATGCTGCTGCTGACCAGTTTGTTATTCAATCACAAGTCCACTGAGCTGAACAAGGAATGCATGAAATTGTTGACGGGAGCTATATTCTCAGTGTCTTCTACTCCATTACCATCCTTATCTAGAACTTTGACTTTCAAGTACAAGTAACTGCTATTCAGATCGATGTAATCTTCGGGTTGTCCCTTGATTTCAAACTCGATGGGAGCGGAATCTGTCAGTGAGGAGACGGGATGAAATTCCACCCATTGGGATTCTTGCATGGTCATCATGGTGGGGGGCATGGCAAACAGATCCAGTTCCGACTTGGAACAAGCGCAAGATTCTCGGTGCATCATTTTTTTTTTTGTTGCTGTGTCTCAATAATCGAAAACGTCTAAGTCTCGAACGGTTCTTCTTTTCTTTGCCTTTCTAGCTTTGGACGTGTGAAGTCTGGTGAAAGGGTGTTTTCTTCATCGTCTCTTTCTGCCTTGTCCTTGCTGAATGCCTGACTCGGTAGCGTGCAGGGCATTTATAGGTGTGTCTCGGCGGCCCAAAAGGTCTTTGCCCGTTTGCAAAAAGACATTTTTGCCTGCCCTCATGAAGGCTTCTTTGGGGTTTTGTTTGTCGATGATGACATTTTGGAGAAATTCTTTGCCTTGCGTCAGTGCCGCATCTTTCAAGGCGTGCAATCCGCGTGTCACCATCGGTTTCAACACTGGGGCCACCGAACGAAAGGCTGATTTTAACATATCTCCTAAACCGTGTCCTCGCTGTCGAGCAACCCCTCGGTACACTGGATACATGACTTACGAGTCGTGAGAGAACCGTTTTCGAAAATGGAGTTTCACCGTGACTTTTCCTTTGGTGAATGGAATATTTTGTCCCAAATCTCCTTTTATAGCAATGTTGACCGTGTCCAAATACGACTTGCTGACAGGCAAATAGTGAGGATGTACAAATTCGCGGTGAACGTGATAAGTGTTTCCACCTTCCTCGTCAGTGGCCGTGGCAGAATTTACTTTGAAAGGAATGACACGCAGTAACGGCACGGAGGTGTGTCCCACCACGTTGTACTCCACCACATCGGAGTACACGAAGATCAAATTCAGTCCTTGGTTCAGTTCTACTGGGAAACGAAAGTACCTCGCAAAATGCCCGTTGTTGTCAATGTCTGCTATGTGAATCTTTTTGGTCTGCTTATCCGTGACCATATTGAGGTCTCCACCCAAAATGTCATACAATTCAGGGCAAAATTTAATACGTATACTTTTCTCCTCACTTTCAAATTTGATGAGCAGACGGTGAGACAGTTTGTGGTACTCAATGGTGACACGTTTTTTAGTCCGGTCAGAACTTTGTCAAATGCTGCATAGAATTTGTCAGCGATGGCCTCCACCAGATGTTGACCACTAAAATAATGGCCTGAGTTAATTTTAAAGTGATAAATGTAAAAAGGAGGAGAAGTGTCACTGCTGCTGCGGGGTATTAGGGTCTTGGGAAGTGATTTATGTTGAGAAGTGGTCGTCATGGTTTGCTGCACTGTTGGGTCCAAAATTTCGACGTCAAAAGTGTTTTGAGTTTCAGTGATGTTTTTGATTTGTGTTGGGTAAATGATTTCTACCAAAACCACTTCCCAATGGGCTTCGTGATCTAATGGGATGGCCTGAGGTAATTTGGCCGTGTAACAGCACAACGTGTTGTGGGGAAACACCTCCATGTAACTGTCACTGGGTAAGGTTAAGTAAAATTGGTTTTGGTGACTCATAATTCCAGAGTTCTGTGGTTGTCCGAGGGGTTACTGGACGTCAGAGGCGTGTCTCCGCCCAAAATGGGGTTCTCGTTGCCGTTGTTGTTGGAGTGGTGACTGGCACTGGCACTGGACACAAGGTTCCCGTGGTTCCCGTTCGAGGAGAATTTCAGGGAGGGATTAGGAAGCAGGTAACCGATGCAACTGCTCAATAAAACGGTCCACAGTTGTTTGTCTCCTTGTTGCAAACTCAAATTGGCAATGGCTGCCCCGATGACACAATACACCACGAAGATTTGGCAGAAAAAGACGATTTGCGTTTTAGGCACACGTTCTCCACACCACACCCACAAAGGTTGTTTTTGTAAATCTTGCAGAGAAGAACTAGGTGAAGGAGTGGTCGACGTAGCTGCGTCTGTGTGAAAGGGCATGATGGTCACTTCTTTTTATAGTCGATGACTTGCGAAGCGTCGATCCAAGAATCAAACCTGGGTGGATATCCTTTCCAACGTACTTTCACTTCTTTGACACGTCGTTTGCCCACTTTACGGGTTCTGCGTTTGAGAATGCTTTCGATGTCGTACACGTCGTCTTCTTTTTTGGTCACACGTTGTAACTCGGGCAAATAAAACGTTCCTTTGAGCACTTCTCCGTTCATGTCTTCCAATTTATAGACGGCAGGATGACGACCATGCACTCGTCCAGTGACACGAAACAATTCGGTCGTCCAGTTAGGTAAGTAACCTTTGTCAAAAGTGCGTTTGGTTTTGCCAATGCGCACCCAATCTCCTACGGTCAACTCTCCACTTTTCTTGGGGACAGCCCTCGTCGGGGACGTACCAAACAGGCTCTCAAACACCAACACTTCGTTGTCGGGAGTCACTTCTTGCGGGGCACGTCCGATGCTTCGATGGTAAGATTGGTTGTACGCTTGCACCAGGTGCGGTAAGATGTCGATGTACTTCAGAGAGTGGTGATGCGTAAAATATTTCCACATGCGTTCTTTCAAAGTGCGTTGAAAACGTTCCACGATGCTGGCTTTGGTTTCGGGATTCTCGGTGGTAAAAAAATGAATGTCACGTTTCTTTAATTCTTTTTGGAAAGCTTGGTTCAGAAATTCGGTACCTTTGTCCGTTTGCCATCGAAGAGGGTGACAACCACTTTGTTTCAACACCCGTTGCAGGGCTCGCACTAACTCGCTGCTGGATTTGGAAGTCAAGGGCACGACCCAGGCAAATTTGGAAAAGACGTCGATGACACAAAACAAATATTTGTAGCCACGATTGTAGCTGGCCAAATGAGAGACATCGGCTAAATCGGCTTGCCATTGATGATCGATGCCTTCCACTCGGGTGCGACTTCTGGCAAACGTGCGTCGAATGGGTTTGTGTAAAGTGTAGGTAGCTTGTTCTTGTAACCATCGTTGCACTTGAGGTAAGCGGAGACTTTTCAATCGAGTTTTGGCAGCACGATACAATTCTTGAACTCCTGCGTAACCTGCAGGATGAGAGGGATCGTAGTAAATGCTGGCTAAGACTTTTTCCATTTTTTTGTGTTTGTGTGTTAATAAGACACCCACTCTTGGAGGATGCTACTCTTTTTCTCTTGGGGTACTTTCTTGGATTGCAATGCTTTGCGTGTGCGACCGGCAATAGGTGTTGAAGAGGAGGATGTCTGAGCGGGGGATATCGGTTCTTGTTTCACTTCTGTCTTCATTTTCTTTTTCTCTTGTGATGAAGAAGGGGTGGCATCATCTTTTTAATCCATCCAATTCTGGAGGTAGGTGGTGTTGTTAACTTGCGTACTTTTTCTGGTGGAGTTTGGAACCCTTCTTCTTCTTCTTCTTCTCCTTTTTCTGTTTTGGTCACTGGTAGTGGTGGTACTGGTACTGGTGATGGTGCTGGACTTTTCATCAAGGTCTTAAAATCTTTCAGAATGGGTAGAACTGTTTCGTCTAAAGCTTTCTGGTGAAAGAGTTGCAGTCGTTGCAAGAGTTGACCGTACTTTTGCGATTTTTCTGTTTCGGACAAATCTTGGCGATCCATCAAGGACTGCAATTCGTGTTGTAACTGGGACATCTCGCTCAAATGGGGATTGGGAGGTAAATGCGAGGTGCGTTGTTCTTGCCAACGATGGTATTCCATCCATCGTTTGTAAGGCACTAAAGCTAGTTTTTGTCCTTCCATGGGGTTGTCAGGGGTCGATTCTGAGATCTTGGGACTTCCGAGGACCTTTTTCATCTTGCTCCCACCAGTCCTCCCAACATGGTTCCCAAGACTCCTTTCAGTAAGGGGCCTAACAAGAGGGGTAAAATGCCTCCACGTTGGACCAACATCTTTTTTTTTTGGCGAATGGGAATTTTCTTTTGAACCATTTGGCGAAGAACGTGACGATGTTTGCTTAAGCATTGTTTCTGGTGTTTGGACAGAGGGATCGTGCCTTTCAAGACGTTGAAACAGCATTCGCACACGGTATCGATGACCTCTTTGGAGGCCGATTGAATGAGTTTTTTTCGTAGAGGTGGAGAAGCTTTGGACAGGACAGATAACATGTCCCCATGTTTGACTAAACGAGGAGGTAGTCCTTTCCTTTTCTTTCCTTGGGGTTGTTTAGAAGAGGGATGTTTTCTGGAGGGTGACATCTTTGAGTCTTCAGGAGCACCAAAAAACACTGATACCCTACTTGGTCACACACCTTTTTTATACTGGAACGCGTCGCCACTGATTGTCTTTACGTCGTATCAATTTGAGGACAGGCATGACACGTCGTGCAGGGGTACGCAACGGACTAAATCGAGCCAGTTCTTGCTTGGACAAATCCAGTAAACTTTGTAACATGCCCGATCTTTCTTGGACTTTGATTTTGGGAGAAGGTACTTTGTGAGCAGCAGCCACTGCCACTAAATTGGAGGGTCCTGACACTGGGGAAGTTCTTCTTGGGGTCATCAACGGAGAAGTTCTTGGTGTGATCAACGTCTCCAAGTACTCTTCAGTTCTTGGTGTCATCAACGGAGAAGTGGATGAACTTGAGGCTGCCGGAGACACGGTCACCGTCGTGGCAGGTCGTGGTTTGCGAGTGTAAAGTTGCGTCCTGGCCGAAGTGCCTCTCCTGCGACTAGTTTTCTTCTGTGGACTTTTCTTTTTCTGGGGGCTTCTTTTCTTTTTCCGGGGTGGTGTCTGGTAAGAGGAGGGTCCCGCCACTGGAGAAGTTCTCCTTGGGGACCTGGTCTTTTTCTTCTTCTTGGAGCTTCGTTTGACTTTTTTCTTGGGGAGAAGTTTGGGGGTATTAGGATCCCATCTTAAGAGAGAGCGAATGATGACCCCTCCTATAGTACCGCTCCCTCCAGGTTTCAAAATGATTTGTTTTTTGGTTTGAGTGTCGATGCGGGGATCGGCCAGTTGGGTCAAAGCGACTTTGTTTCGATCGAAAAAGCGTTTGGTTTGATGAGGAATCTGAATGATTCCTTGGAGTAATTGACGTGCATTCACCGTGAACCATCGTAAGACTTCTTTGAGACTAGCTTCTAAGACACGAGGTCGTGTTTGTGGATCTTTTTCTCGACTGATGCCATACAAGGCACGAATCAATTTGACGGGAAGATGCGACTGAAGGGATGTCATGTTCACACTGTGTGTCAGACAGACGAAAAGGGTCTGAGGTTTTTATAGATTTTTTTGTGGAGTGAAATTAAGTCGAGGACGGAGACGTGTACAGGACAGGCCCTCCGTCTTGGCCCCAGTGGTGAAACAAGTGGGTACGAAATCGCAATTCCTCGGGGGTCGTAGGTTTCAAATCGACGAGTAAATAGGCGTGTGGAGTTTGAGTGGCATCGTCGTACTCCTGAGTTAGCCAAGGTGTCCCTAACTGTTTGGCTAAGACTTGCACTTGCGATTTATCTCGAGGGCTTTTAAACAAGACCACGTAATGCGCATTGAGACTGATTGTGCGATGGGCTTTACTTTGTTGAAACAAATTTTGGGTGATGTAAACGACACTGGCATTACGGTGATGCCCTTTGCGCGTGAACCACAGTTTAATTTCTTCTTCGTCTTCTCCTAACATGTCGTCAAAAATGACCAAATGGGTTTGACGGGAGTCAGAGACGATGCCGTCGTCTTCTTTAGGAATGCCTTCCACAAACACGATGGAATCGCCTTGACTTTCTCGCAAGTGGCTGTACGCCGATTGCCACTCTTTGTAACACCACACGATCCGCTGAGGTGGTCGATCGATCAAATGATGTTTATGTTCGATCAAACGTTTGACGAATTCGGTTTTGCCTGAACCGCTAGGTCCAGCAATGAGCATGTTAAAGGGATGGCGAAGATACAAGGCCTCCCAACTGGCACGATCTAAGTGTTCGTCGATGACTTTGACAGTAGAGGAAGAGGGAGCAGAGACAGCAGAAGTAGCCATAGTGTCAGGAATGTCACTTGTGACACGAAAACAAACAAGACGAGAGTTTATATACTTTTTTTCAGAACACGTTTATTGAATGTTTTAAACATGAATACGAAAGACAAAATATACATAAAAGCCAAAGGCTTAAGTACAACGATAAAAGGCACATGATAACCATCAACGTGGAATAAACCAATACCGACGTGTCCATACGGTAAGGTGAAATGATTGGAAAGTCGCACTCGCTTCTGGTACACGATTTGATAGACTTTTTCCAAGGGTCGACTGACGATGTTGTGAGTGGGTAAACGTACAATCTTGTTCGGTTGATAGGTGGTCACTTTAAAGTGTTCATCTTCTCCCGATTGCAAGGCTTCTTTCAATACCCCAAAGTTGACCACACGACTGGTACGATAATTCAGAATCAATCCTTTCACTTTACACGTCATGTGCACTTCTCCTTGTGGGTCCCGGTATTCGTAGCCGTAATTTTTGGGACCGCCACTGACGAAACTTAGAATTTTGTCGTCGGGATGCTCGTATGTCCAGGCTCCTAAACGGTCTCCTTCGATGTCAGGGTGCTGTTGACTCGGGTGATGGATGTAAATGCAACTGTCCGTGTCAAACTACAGGACGCGTTCCCCTAACAGTTCTAAAGCTTCGTACAATTTTAAGCGAGCATGAGCTGTCACGTAAGCCGCAATGATGACATTTCCAAAAGGGTCGTCTTGTACAAAGTCCAAATCTTCTTCGTAATTGACCAAGATCAAATCCTCTCGAACGACGTCCACGTGTTTCATGTATTTGGTTTTGTCGTGAATCATCTGGAAGTAGCGGGAAGGTTCTGTCAAATATTCCGTCTTGGGTAAACACGGTCGTTGTGCCATTTTACCCCACAAGCAATTTAACATCACTTTGGCAAACGATCGCCTGCCTTCGTTTTTCTCGATGTGGTCTAAAGAGATGCCTTCTTGTTCATAGTATTTCTCTTTGAATGTCTTTTCGTCCTCGGAAGTGTGACACCAGGAAGGATAGCCGCTGACTTCTTGCTTCAGTTTCAAAAAGGCATCCACGTAGTCTGCGAAAATGCCTTTCTGACTGGGGTCACCCCTGTGGTATTGTTGTGTCTTGGGAAAGTGGCAAATTTCGTACACTTCTAACAGTTGGTATCCCATGTCCAGAGCTTTGAACAATTCTACGCTGACCCAGGTTCCCGTCAAGGCACGTTCTTCCTGGGTGTGCTGACAAGGTTGATCTTGGTTGCACGTTTCGGCACAAGTACGGCACAAAGGAAACATCAGTTTGCCTTGGCATTGGTGAGGTAAGACGGGATGGTAAAAGTCCGTGGGAGGCAAAACTTTACACTTGATCAAGCCTTCGTATTGTCGAATGTTTTTCAGGTCGATGTGTTCCGTCAGCAATTGCGAGTGCCCTGAAGGAAAGTGACAATATTTACACACGTAGGGATACAGCGAACACACGTCCAAGTATTTGATTTCTTCTCCTTTCTCTTCGTCGGCTTGGTACAGCAAACAGGTGGCATTGGTCCTTCCTCCGTACAAACTATCCCTCGGGTTCAGCGGGTCCATGAACTGGTAACTTTCAACGAGGCGTTTAAATTCGGGATCAGTTTTCATACGGTGATCGTATTCGTGTTCCCACATTTCCACCACTTGGTATCCTTGCTGTTCCAACTTTAGGCGTCGCTGACAAGTGTCCTGGTACAAGTCTTCCATGGTTCGTTGTAAAAACTGATTTTTAGTGCCACGGTCAGGGTAACAGACGGGACATCCGTGAAATAAGCAACCGTTAAACTCGTACACGATCTTGGGGTTTTCTAAGTCCCAGCCATCGACCGAATACGTTCCGATGGTCTTTTCGCCCCCTCCGTTGCGGGCATGCTGAATCCACTTGTCTTCCTTGTCGCACAAGTAATGTGACCAACGTAGGGCTTTGACCGAGTATTGACGTTTGACAAAGTGGGTCGTTTGAGGACTGATGACAGCCGCAGTGTTTTCAGGCATGAATCGTTGTCGATACACTAAGGAACACGCTTTGGCAATGGTGCAAGCTTCTTTCAAAGGATCGACCCCTCCGTGTTCCATGAACAGTTCTCGAAATTTTTCACAGCAACGCCGTAAAATGTCCACGTCGGAACGACAATACTTTAGCATTTCTTCCTGAAAGTCGAAAGGGTCCGAGGCGTGAGCTTGGTACCAAGCGTAGAAAGCTTCTCGTTGTTCGGTGCGCATGTTGTCGGGGTCGTAATAGTGAGCCTCAGGTAAATGGAGTAGAACGGCATGTTGATTGGCTTCCGTATTGAAAAAGTGAGGAAAGTACCCTTTAGCCATTTCTGTCATTCCAAACGTTTTAGGCATTCGACTCAAAGGCATGGCCAAGTAACTCATCGAATCTTTAAACTGCACTTGTCCCACTTGCATGAAAATGATTTTGGCTCCGTTCAAAGTCACTTTAGGACGCTCGGTGCCTTGTTCCGTATAGTATCTGAGAAGAAACTGTCCATCGTATCCGGAGAAATTGTTAGCGATCACTGTGACATGACGATGACAATCTCCGTAACGTTCGATGTCCTCTTGGCTCCACGTCTTGTCGATGGGATCTAAGACCCATTGGGCAAAATCGGCTAACGTGTTCGGTCCTCGAAAGATTTTTTCACGCCCTCCAGGAATCTTGCTGCAGTGAGGGCAATGACTGAAGATAGGTTCTTGAATGCACTTCTCGCACGCTCGATGAGCCACGCAGAAATTAGGAATGTGAATGCCGGTCTCTTGCATGCATTCGAAATCGAAAAAGATGAAATTGCTTTTCTTCTTGTGACCGTCCTCTTTCTATGGTGGGGGTTGGTATTTTTGCACGTAGCATTGGGCATTTCCATCCGCAATGCTTGTGTTGCTCTCGATTATTATAACCATAGTCACATTTCTCACAGTAATATCTGTATCCCAGGAATCCGGTGATACTGGTAATGGTATCGAAATGGTCATCGTGATGATAAACATGAATGTATTTTCCGTCCTTAAAGTCTTGGCCTCAAAACAACAGAGGTCTGCGCATTTCTTGAGGGTGCACTTTCAAGGTGTAGCGTGGAGCTAGGGCATCTTGCAATTTTTGCATCTCAGGAATGTCACAGGGTGTGTCTTTGGACAGGCCAGCTTGTTGCAACAGGAGTTCTGCTTCGTTTCGTTGTTTGGTTCGGTTCGATTTTCGAATGTTCTTCCAGGTTCTTTTCCATTCTACTGTGTCGTTCTTGTTGGCATAGGTTCGTCCCACCACGATGGCACGGGCTAAGCACATCTGGTCTTGAGGGTTGTTAATTCGGACGAGACTTGTTTTGGTGTTGCGAAGGTCGTCCACCAATAACATCTTTTTGCGTCCTGTCCCTTGAGGAAGAGAGACGTGAGCCATTTTCAGTGTGGCTTTACCATCGGTGATGTCAAACTGGTCATTAGATTGTTGTACGTGTTGAATCTTGTCCATGACTTTGGAAGGGGTTAGTTCTGCGGGTCTGCTAAACTCGATCCAAACAGGGGATTTCAAACCGTCGTGATCTATGGATAGTGTCAAGCGATCGTCTTCTTTGGGTTGACATTGTCGCTTGAGTGAGGTGAGCAAAGAATCCCACATCTCGGTGATAAACCCTTCTGCTTTCTCCAAGGGTACGTCGGCCTTGAAATCTTTAAACTTCACCGTGTAGGTGTAAGCCGTGGTTCTAAATTTTCTAGAGGAGCGCTCTTCCGTCTCTCGAATGGAATAGTACTTTTCAGGGTTGACTAAGGGTGGTGAACTTGGTTTAGAGGGTTCGGATTCTGGTTCACTCATGTCCTCTTCAAAATCACTGGCATGAATTTGTGCCAAGATTTCAGCCCTGGTACGAGGCGATAGATCACGTTTCTGCCTCTTACTTTCTTCTTCTTCTTTCTTCTCGAATGAATAGGATCGTTTCATCTTGAGTGCAAAACGTCAAATGACTCAAGTTTAAACACCATAGACTAATTTATAGTCATGACAAACCAGCGTATATAAAAGGGTGTGTGTCTTGTCCTTTCACTATTCATTTCACTCTCAAACCGAGCACAACGATGGAAGAGACTACCCAGATGGAACGTTTCGTCAGAGCTTTGCGAGGGGTCATTAGAAAATTCTCTTCAGACCAGCCTACGGACTACTCTCCTTCCTTTCGAGATAAAAGTCAAGATACTTGCTATATCTGTCAGAAGAAAGAGCATTGGTCTTCAGAGTGTCCAGACCGTCAAAAAAGAAAAATAAACGGGCTAGAAAAGACAAAAGTCAAGATACCTGTTATTATTGTCAAGAAAAAGGACATTGGTCTCGAGATTGCCCAAAAAAGAAACAAGAGGAGTCAGAAGAAAAGAGGGATTCTTCAGAAGAAGAGAGAGATTCTTCAGAGGAAGAAAGCAGCCAGGTGAAGAAAAAGAAACAGGAGAAGAAAAGAAGAAGGGAAGAAAGTGAGGAGGAAGAGGAGGAAAAGACTGTGACGGTGAAGAAAATAAAACATAAAAGAGAGAGTAAAAAAAGAAACAGAAGAAGTGAATTAATTTATAAAGTGTTCTGTTGTAAATTGTGAATTGGATTGTAACTATGGAGAAAAGAATACATTAATTATATAAGGTAAGTGTCTTTGAGTTTTGATTTTAAATAAGAAGTTACACTGACGCACTCATACACAGACACGTACTATAAGGGTAAAATGGTTTTTTTGTTGATTTTTGAGTTATTGGCAAATTGAAAGGCTATCTCTTTTCGAGAGAAGTGGGTGGCCCTGAAAAGGGCCTTTTTTGGTGTAGGGGTGAGTTCAAGCAATCAGCTTTAACTGCCTTAAGCCTTTGCCACGGCCGAGGCCTACTTCTTCTGATGATGATTGGGTTGAAATCACTAAGGGTGGTACGGTAGGCTTAGTCACAGGGTTGGCGTGTTTAGCTCGGGAAGGTCGTATTCTCTTCGGTCGTGATAAAGAAGTCTGATACATTTGTTTCAGACTTCTTAACTCCCCTAAAATGTCCAACAGTACCGTGGCCGTTTGATTTTCACCCTCTTGTTTCTTTGCTGCTACTTCTTCTTGTTGTTGTTTTTTTCTTACCTCTTCTTGTTGCTGTTGCTGTTGCTGTAGGAGAAAAGCTTGTTCCGCTTCCTTTTGTCGTTGCATAAATTTCTCCAATTCTTCTTTCTGTCTCTGTCTAAAATTCTCCACTTGCGGTAATGAAGAATGAGACGAAGGTTCCGGAACAAATTCTTGCGAGGTAAGAAAATCCACAAAATCCCAATGTACCTCTTCTGAAAGTAAGTCCGGGTTCCCTTGGGCGGTCTCCACTGCTGGTGCACCCCAGTGAATTATTTTCTGAGTTTCCGTCATGTTGAATCACTGTCGCATAGATTGACTGCACACAGGCGCTAGCGAATCTATATAGACCACGTGACGTCACAGACTGCTCTCTTCGGATTGGATGCTGGCTGACTGAATTTTGTCACGCGTGTTTGGATTGGTCAATGAACTCAATCCGTTTCAATCCTTCCTCTCCCTATAAATAAACGCAGTTCAGCGCAATCACTCACCTGTTCTCGGAGCCTCAAGATGTGGACCGACGTTCGATCTTCCACCCTTGTGTCAACAATGATGTTCAGGACGGACATACCCATGTATGTCCGGTCCATGTGGACTGTTGTCGATAGGACAGATACTAGTCTATAGATGAGAAGAGTTTACATAGAAAGACAAGGATGCCTCAAGAGGGTACTTGTGTATGGACCTGCAGTTAGAAGGAGTTTAAGAAGAAGAAGATGTGACAGATGCCGTCTATGTTAATATTAACATAAAACCAAAGGCCCTTTTCAGGGCCACCCACATTTCTCGAAAAGAGATTGACTTTCCATTGCCTACCCCTTTTTTAAAATTTTTTTAAAAAAAAAAAAAAAAAAAAATCCCATGTTCAGGCCCAAACTCTATTCCCCATGTTCAATTCCCATTGTCCCTAGAGTGACCCAGCAATATCTCCCATGTTAAATTTCCATTGTTCGAATGCCTTTGTCCCTAGAATGCCCTAGCATGGATATTTCCTTTCTGCAATGTTAAACTCCCTTGTCCCCAGAGTGACCCAGGGTTTTTTGCCCATGTTAAATTTCCATTGTCCCTAGAGTGACCCAGGGTGGTTAATGTTAAATTTACATAGTCCCCAGATTGACCCAAGGGTGTTTTTAATGGTAATTCCCATTGTCCCTAGGGTATCCCCTTTCACTACTTCTGTGGCGGACGTTCTAATTACTTAGGCAACCGGAGCGGTTCAATATTATTATGCAACATCTACATGCTAACTACACGTATGTATGGTACACCAGACTTTGCGTGTTAATTTTTACTCTGCATCAAATATTTGAATCATTTCTATTTTAATGTTTATGACATTAATAACACAACAATTTCTACGTTTGCCTATACTATCCATGTCCATTGAGATTACAAAAGTAGTAATAATAATAATGATAATAATAATAATAATAAATTAGCTATACAACATCTGGTGATTTTTCTTTTTATCATTATGGAAGTTGTTATTATCATCATCATTATCATTGTTGTCATCTACATCTTACACTGCTCAAACATAGTCGATTTTAAATAAGCAGACCAAAGCCTAGAATACCTACCAGTAAAATTTATTCTTATTAAATCTAAAGTACGAGTCACACAGGAAGCGGGGTGTGGGTGTGATAGTTCGGGCGGAATTTAATTGCACTTGTCTTTAAATGGAGATTCTTTTCCTGCAGGTCGTTTAGCATTTCTTCCAAATTCATTATATAACCGGCCCAGTAATTAACATCTGACAAAATACGTATTAAACAGACAGACACACGCACACGAGAAGTGAAAGGGATACTATACGGGCAATGGGCAAATACATTATAGAAACACCTGCGACACTCTACGGACAATGGGAAAATGCAGCACAGAACTACCTGCGACACTATACGGACAATGGGAAAATACATTAAATACATTACAGACCCCCCTGCGACACTATACGGACAATAGGAAAATACATTACAGAACCCCCTGGGACACTATACGGACAAGATTTATACAGATAATGGTAAGTCTGCGTTCATCCGATTATTCCGCTTTAGACCATTTACATCAAAAGACTTTATTGACATTCTTGACCGTTACCCCGAGTGGAAGTGGTCAGAAATTACTCACTATGTCCATTACTTTCTCTCTAGGAGAAGATTTTAAATAAGATAATACTGACTGACATAATCATGGATACTTTATAAGAGAACATTCGTGGTTTGCCTGTGGAGTTGAGGTAACGCATTTACCGAGAGCTGGTCAAAATACAAGTGAAACGCAAAGATCAATTGCATCCGTTACGTCACTGAAGTTTGAATCACTGGTACCTGAATGCTATAAGAGGACTGTTTCAGATGAAAGTGTTCCAGTTGTCAGACATTGTTAAAATGGACGTGGGCGAGAAGGATTGGTTTATTGTGACTCGTTCTTTTTACTATAAGGTAGACTTACTGCAACGAATTCCAGAGGAAGAGTTAGAGGGTTACCAAAACCTTTTACACAACGTAACTTAGTTCAAGAGGAAACGTCTGAACGGTGTCTTGTGATGTGCAAGTTAGTGACTAAACCATTTAGATTCGCCACTGGAATAAAATCATCTCTGTGCAGAAACACTTATTGCCTCCGACAAAAAGAGGTATAAAAACATGCTACCTAGCCACGGCCTTTATCAGACGTGTTACAACAGATTCCTTGGAAGGAAATCAACGAGAGTATTCAAACGGTGGAGTATTACCAACACTTATTACGAGAACTGTCTCCATGGAATTGGGCTGTACGTTTTGGTGTGTGTATTAGTGACTTGCTTTCTGGGATTTCGTTTGCCAGCCGATTCCTTGTGGACTCTTTACGAACAGTAACTGCCACCAAATAAAGCATGAAAGTGACCCCTTTAAATGAACACCTTTAAATGAGCACGAGAAACTCATTTTGTTAAAAGCCTTGCATTTTCATCTGGATATTTCTCGACCTCTACGGGAAAAAAGATTCGTCAACTTTTAGTTACTGAAGATGTGTATGACGATGTGTGTGTAGCTTATGACTTACACCCTTACTGGACAGATGTACGTGACTGGAAAAATTGGGGTTTCAAGCCTTGGACCAAAGAAGTTTCCAATTATGTCCAAGAGTTGTGATCGTCAATTCAAACTAACAGTGAAAAAAAAATAACTTTTAAACCTGTGTTAGTGACTGTGTCAGAAGCAGAAAAACCCGTAACCGGGGACAGCCACTCCCTTCAGGAAAGGACTGTCATGGACATTCCTGAACGACCATTCCGGAAGGACCCTGTGACTGTACCCAATGTAGAATCTGTAAGAACATTACACACTGTCCCTAAGACAGATTGGTTACTAAAAACATGTTGTACAGTGTCATGTTGTACAGTGACTATTTTATATTCCACTTTGATCGTTTTGATGTGTATTTTATCGCTGTGCATAACCATTTGGCTCTTACGTATTTTTGTATTTTGTTCCATTTTAACATGCAAAAAACGTATCCTGAAAAGAGTATAAAAACTCTTCTCTTGTCTGTTTTCGTGTCAAAAGGGACATTCCAACACTACTATGGTTACCTTTGCTGTATCTACTCCCTCTTCCCTCACTTTCAAAGTCATCGACAAACACTTTGATCGTGCCAGTTGGGAGGCCTTGTATCTTCACTATCCTTTAACATTTTAATTGCCGAACCTAGCGGTTCTGGCAAAACCGAATTTGTCTAACGTTTGATCGAACATAAACATCATCTGATCGATCGTCCACCTCAACGGATCGTGTGGTTTTACAAAGTGTGGCAATCGGCGTACAGCCTCCTGCAAAATGTCGATGCGATTCAACCGTGTTTGTGGAAGGCATTCCTGGCGATGACGATGAAATCGTATCTGACCCCAGACAAACACATCTGGTCATTTTCGACGACATGTTAGGAGAAGACGAAGAAGAAATTAAAAGGTGGTTGACGCACAAAGAGCATCATCGTAATGCCAGTGTCATTCACATTACTCAAAAACTTTTTCAACAAAGTAAAGCCCACCGCACCATCTTTATCAATGCTCATTACGTGGTCTTGTTTAAAAGCCCCAGAGATAAATCGCAAGTGCAAGTCTTAGCCAAACAGTTAGGAACACCTTGGCTGACTCATGCGTACGACCATGCCACTCAAACTCCACACTCCTATTTACTCGTGGATTTAAAATTGACCAGGCCCAATTATTTGCGATTTTGGTATCTATTTCTTTCACCGCTGGTGTCAAGACGGAGGGCCTGCCCTGTAAACGTCCTCCTCGTCGTCGACTTAACAAAAAAAAAATATATAAAAACTTCGGACGCTTTGAGTCCGTCTCACACAGCGTCAATATTACGTCCCTTCAATCTGATCTTCCCGTCAAATTGATTCGTGCCTTGTACGGCATCAGTCACGAAACAAAAGCCACAAATAATTGCTCGTGTCTTAGAAGTCAGTCTCAAAGAATCCTTACTATGGTTTACGGTGACAGCACATCAATTACTGCAAGGCATTATTCACTTTCCTCATCAAACCAAACCCTTTTTTTTTTGAGAGAGAAAGAAGATAGCTTTGACGCAAATTGCCGATCACGGCATCGACACTCAAACCAAAAAGCAAATAAGTTTGAAACCTGGAGGTACTGGTTCTCTAGGAGGTATAATCACTCTCTCCCTCTTAAAATGGGATACTAATGCCCCCAAAGTTCTCCCCAAGACAAAAGCCACTCCCAAAAAGCCAAACAAACCCCTAAAAAGAAATAGAGAAGCGGTGTCAAGACCAGGTAACAACCCCAGAAAAAGGAAAGCCCACAGAAAAAGAAAAAGAAAAATCCCAGAAAAGACCACAGAAAACAACTTCTACCCACAAGAGAGTCACGTCGGCCAAGATGCAATCTTACATTCGCAAACCAAGACATGTAGCGACGGAGACCGCGTTTCAGGTAGCCTCAGGTTCTTCCCCTTCTCCGTTGCTAATGATGCCACCCAAACCCAATTTGCCTGCCGTTCTTCCTCATTTGAAGAAAGAATGGAAACCCACGTATCAAAGAACTTCTACTCCAGCGATGACACCTTTCTCCTCTTTAGCTGCAGTAGCAGCTGCTCACAAAGTACCTGCCCCCAAAATCAAAGTCCAAGAGAGATCAGGCATGTTACAGAGTTTACTGGATTTGTCCAAGAAAGAACTGTCCCGATTTAGTCCTTTGCGAACCCCGCCACTACGTGTAATTTCTATCATCAAGCTGATACGACGTAAAGACAATGAGTGGCGACGCATTGCAGTATCAAAAAGACTTGTGAAAAAAGGATGGGTATCAGTGTTTTTGTGCTCCTGAACATCCAAAGATGCCCCCTCAAAGAAGCGCACACCATCACCAGCGTCTTTCTTCTGTCCAAAGAGGAAAAGGAAAAAGACAATGACAGTCTCGTCATCAGAAAAAACTCTTAGCCAAGCATCGATGTCCAAAAATTAGAAGCCAACAAAGGGGAGGATTCATTGGCGATTTTGGAAAACACATCATTATCTTTTTATCGAAGCAATAGTTAAAAAATAGACAAATCGGCGTGAGCCAAGTCACCGACGTCAGTGTAGTTTTGGTGTGTACACCGGAACGAACCAACAAACCAACAAAAGAAAGATGTCACCCCCAGGAAACATTCTTCTTCTACCCCAACAGGAAAGAAAAGGAAAGGACTGACTCCTCGTTTAGGCAAATACTGGGACGTGTTGTTCGACCAGTACGCAACCTTACATTCGCAAACCACGACCTGCAGCGACGGTAACCGCGTCTCCAGTAGCCTCAGGTTCTTCCCCTTCTCCGTTCTTGGTGATGACTGCCAAACCCAATTTGACACCCGTTCTTCCTCGGTTGATGACACAATGGAAACCCATGTCTCTAAGAACTTCTCCTTCAATGTTGACACCCTCGTCCTGTTTAGCTTCAGTGGCAGCTGCTCACAAAGTATCTGCTCCCAAAATCAAAGTCCCAGACAGATCGGGCATGTTACAAAGTTCACTGGATTTGACCAAGCAAGACCTGTCCCGATTTAGTCCGTTGCGAACCCCTCCACGACGCGGGATACCTGCCATCAAGTTGAGACGACGTAAAGACAACCAGTGGCGACGCGTTCCAGTACAAAACACTTGTGACAAAAGGATGGGGATCAGTGCTTTTGTGCTCCTGAACATCCACAGATGTCAACCCAAGAAGTCATCCCTCTTCTAACCCCAAAGGAAAGAAAAGGAAAGTATGTCCTCCTCGTTTAGTCAAACATGAAGACATGTTGTCCATTATGTCCAAAGCTTCTCCACCCATGCGAACAAAATTCATTCAAACAGCCTCCAAGGCCGTCATCGATACCGTTTGCGAATGTTGTTTGAATGTCTTGAAAGGTACGATACCTTTGTCTAAACACCAGACAAAATGCTTAGCCAGACATCATCACGTTGTTCGCCAAATTGTTCAAATGAAAACACATATTCGTCAAAAGGAGAAGATGATGGTACAACGCGGAGGAATTTTACCTCTGTTGTTAGGACCCCTTCTGAAATGAGTATTGTGAACAATGCTGGGAGGACTCTTGGGAGCAAAATAAAAAGGATCAAGAAGATAAACGGTACCTCTGGAGTCCTAAAATCTCAGACTTGATCATTGAAATCGAATGGAAGGACGAAAATGGCTTTAGTACCTTACAAACGGTGGATGGAATATAATCGTTGGCAATAACAACGAATCCCTCATTTGCCTCCCAATCCTCATTTGAAGTCCCAGTTACAAAATGAATTGTCCAAAACAGAAAAATCGCAAAAGTACGGTCAACTCTTGCAACGACTATAACTCTTTCACCAAAAAGCTCATGACGAAACAGCTCTACCAACTCTGAAAGATTTTAAGATCTTTATGAAAAGTCCATCACCATTACCATCATCATCCTCAGCGGTTAAGACAGACGCAGCTTCACTAATACCTGAGGAAGAAGAGGTACGATAAGTCTTTCAAACACCGTCAGCAGCTCCCATTCCTAGTAAGATTGCAGAGTCCTTGCTGACCCCTTCCCCCACACCCCAACGAGAAGAATTGAAAGCTTGGGTTAAAAAGATGATGTCCACTCCTCCTTCGACAGAAGTGAAAAAGAAAGAATGGAAACCAGAAGTGAAAAAAGAGAAGAAGACCAAAGCCATTCTATTACCATCTCCACTGCCATCACTACCTTCGATTTCTACTCCCGTGGCATATCGAACACGTAAAGCCGTTTCCAAACCAACATTTCGCCCCATCCAAAGTAACATCAGCGAAGAGTGGGTAACTTAGTAAAAATAGTGAAGGTGTTAGCCAGCATTTACTACGATCCATCCCATCCTGCAGGTTACGGAGGAGTTCAGAAATTGTATCGTGCTGCCAAAATCCGTCTGAAAAGTCTCGGTTTATATCAAGTGCAACGATGGTTACAAGAAGAAGCTACGTACACTTTACACAAACCCATTCGACGAAAATTTTCCAGAAGTTGCACACGAGTGGAGGAAATTCCTACCCATGACAGCCCACCATTTAGACAGCATGGGACAATATGTCTCGCTAACTGACGGCTTAATTATCAGCACTCCTTGAGTGTATACACGCCTGGGGGATGTGGCTCCAATTCCATTCATCAGGAACAATTAGCATTCTGCTATGCAGGATAAAAACAGAGGCACATGCACTCCGTGTGAACGCCTCTATAATCCAAGAAATCAATCAAAATCAACAGTCTGGCTACCTATCGTTGATTCGTGAACTACGAAGAATGAGCAGCAGACTAACCAAGCTTCTGGAACTTCAGATGCACCTGAAGTACGCCCGGTACTTCTGGATGAGCTGGCCATGTAGGCCATAGAAGAAAGTGCCAGAGTTGAAAAATAAGAGGAGGAGAACAAAAAGAAAGAAGATAAGGAAACAAAAAGACTTATCTTACCTCACCTCATCCTGAGATAGACCAGCGAAGTCAAGCCTATGCTGAGGAAACCTCCCCAGCGACAAGCACCACAGCCACTACCACCACCAAAACCCGTGGTTCCCCAGATAGAAAATTGGGACGTAGAATTGGAGAGACAAAGACAGGAGTGGGAGCCTCAGTAACCACAACATCAACGGGTGTACAATACACGAAGGAGACAAGAACAAGTCTTCACTATCCCTCAAACGGAGGACTGGGATAGTGAAGCCACTAAAGCCCTATCTGCGCTTCCAACCACAACAATCAACTGTGACAACGATTGGAGTCAGCGTTGTGTCAGTGGTGCTCGGCCTGGGAGGTTTTACCATTAAGCTGGTGCATCTGGAGTTCCAAAAAACAGCCATTCTCAGGACTACCCAGATCTCTATAAAAGAGACTATTCAAATTGCCAATTGGTGAATATGTGGAGGGGTGTGATTATAAACACTGACTCCTTTGCTGATGTAATTGTGTGTTTGTATGAACTCGCCTACGTTTGTGTGGATAGTAAAGAGTGTTTTTGTAAAAGTGCGAATACGTTTGTGTAGATAGTACATTTTGGGTTTGTAAGCGTTCGCGTACGTTTGTGTGGATAGTAGATATTATGGTTTTTGATAGTTTACTTTGGGTTTGATTTTCCTCTTCCCGTGTGTGGATAATATACTTGGGTTTTTTTTTCCTCTTCCCTTGTGTGGATAGTATATTTGGGTTTGTTTTTTCCTCTTCCCGTGTGTGGATAGTATATTTTGTTTCCTTCCCGTGTGTGGATAGTATATTTTGGTTTGTTTTTTCCTCTTCCCGTGTGTGGATATTACATAATATGTGAAGTGAGTGTAATGGATGTTTTCCTTTACGTCCGTGCTTGACAAATATATAGACAAAGCGTTCGTCGTTCGCGCGCCGATTCCATTCCATTCGAGAGTCAAGCAGTCAGCACGCATTGGGTCTTGTCGCTCTTAAAAAGTGACAGATCCTCAAAATTACAAGTTTGATTTTGATCAAGCTGTCTAACTGCCAAATCTCGACAAATACAACCAAAAAATCCTTGAACCGGTCAATGCAGCCGCCACTCAAAACATCCCCACTACTGGAACTGATATCACCCCAAATGCAAAACAACTGATCCCATGGTTGAATGACGACTGCAAAACTATAATCAAGGAGAAAAATAAAGCCCTCAATAAATTTCGCCATACAGGACAATCAACTGATTATACAGACTATAAAATAAAAGAAAAACAAGCGAAGAATATCATCAAAAGAGCAAAGGAAACATCTTGACAAAAATATTGCTCCACTCTTGAAATCAAACAATGCAATTCAAAACAGGTTTGGAATAAACTAAAATCAATGCGAGGCAAAAATAGCAACACTGTTCCGAATATCAAGGATGCATCAGCTAACAAAGAAAAAGCATAGCATCTAGCTAAATACTTCGCTGGAATGAGCAAAAATGATAACCATGCCGCCAAATTTAAAGCACATCGAGCAAGAATAGAGTAAAAATATCCATACCGCTTTAGTGACCTAGACCCAAGGATTTCTCCCCTAAATGACCAGTTTAGCTTGGACGAATGGAGATCAGCACTTAGAAATAAGAAATCCACCTCCCCAAGAGAAGACAATCTATGATATGAAATATATAAGAACATACCAACCAACATGGAAGAAATCATATTAGATATGATTAATCAATCGTGGCAGACAGGACAAATTTACCACAAATGGAAACAGGCTATAGTTATCCCGATCCCACAAGCTGACAAGGACCTTAAATAAATATCCTCCTACAGACCATTCTCCCTCACCGGTACTGTATGCAAGGTGATGGAGACAAAGATAAACAGCAGACACAAACATCACCTTGAAAGTAACAATCTTCTCTCAAAAAAACCAAAGTGGCTTCCGCAATAAAAGATCCACCCTAGATTACAGGCCTCACCCTCATTGATTTGTCTGCTGCATTTGAGACAATAGACCATGATATATTACTTCACCGTTTCCAGCATGTATTTGGCATTCATGATACAGCCTTACTGTGGTTCAAGTCCTACTTGGTCAACAGGACACAAATTGTGTCTGCAAATGGAATACACTCCAGCCCAGTTGATCTATGTTGTGGTGTTCCACAGGCGTCTGTTCTTGGACCTGTTCTCTTCATTCTGTACACTCAGCCGCTCTCAAGTCTCATAGATCATCATCCAGTGTCTCACCAGTTATACGCTGATGACACCCAAATATACAAATCTAGCCACCCAACTGAAGTTGACGCTACCATCCAAGGTGCAGAGAGGTGCATTTCTGATGTGAAATCATGGATGACATGTAACAAGCTGCATATGAATGATGATAAAACTAAGGCCATTCTGATCACAACACAAAGACTTTCTCATTCACATCCTTTACCTCAAACAATAAATATCAGCAACACCAACATTAAATTCACACAATCAGTACGAAACCTAGGTGTTACTCTGGACAGTATTCTCACATTGCACCAACACGTCATGAAGGCTGCATATCTTGAGCTGAGACGCATCAGCTCCATTCGCAAATATCTTTCAGTTGATACCACTAAAACATTTGTGTATTCATTAGTACTTTCAAGACTGGACTATTGCAACTCGATTCTGTCTGGTTCATCTCAAAATCTACTCCTGAAACTTCAAAAAGTTCAAAAAACTGCTCGGATCATACTTAGAGTACCACGATCAGAGCACACCTACCCGCTGCTCTGTACCCTACACTGGCTATCAATTCGATCGAGAATCAAACACAAAATTTGTTATCTGTGCTACGTTTCACTGACGGACTCTAGTCCAACATATCTATCCGACCTCACCCATGTGTATACACCAGCAAGATACTTACGCTCCTCTTCTGACAATCGTATACTCATTATTCCCACTATGAAAACAAAGTCATATGGACAGCGTTCTTTTGCATACCAGGGCCCAGCAACCTGGAATGAATTGCCCACTGAACTTAGACACAGAGACACAGTGATCCCATTCAAGAGTGCTCTCAAAACTCACTTATTTCGACTGCAAGAACAAACTTAAAGACCTAATACTGTTTCCTACCTTAAATAATTTCAGCATGTTTTTTTATGTTTTCTAATTTCATGGTGTTTTTATTATTCATATCATTATATATGTTTTTTATCTTATAGGTATTGTCTAATGTTATAAAGCGCTTAGGGCTTCTAAAGATTAGGCGCTATACAAAGTCCTCATGATTATTATTATTATTATTATTATTATTATTATTATTTTATACAAGGCCACTCTAAGCTGTACTGAATGTCTCCTACTATGACGTCCTAATGAAAGGATGTGCATTGGAAACAAATTATACCATGCACTAATATTTAAACCCGACTTCGGTTTTCCTGACCCAGTTTATTACCCGGCGCCATTATTCAACTTCATTGCGATCGATATTTTTTGTCTGGAAGTTTTGTGATGACAGGTAAGGTGCAGATCTCGCAACTATCAGGAGCGAACAGAGATTAGTGTAAGTGCATCACTATTACATTTTAGAATAGTCGTTCGTATTTTATTTAAGATTAATAAAGGCACTTACACAGACAAGTTACCATACACCTTAATTGTTTTCTTTTAGTATTAATTTCTTTTCCTTCTTTCGTGAACCCATCGACGATAAAATCGTTATTAAATCGACTTTTTCTTATCTACTCTGTATGATTTGCTTCGTTATCTGGATCACTTTCAAGAACTGTTTTTATTAACAGATATAATAGTTATAACTAGACATTTAGTGGTTTTGTATTTTACGAGTAGAACCAAGTACATATTGCAATAAAAAAACTTCATGTTGGTACGTCTATATGTTCAGTAGGAGAATCGATTACGAGATTTTCATTATGGCTACCACGGAAGCCATTTTGTTAAATTAGATTTTAACAGTTTTATTTTTAGACAGCGTCGTAGCAAAATAAGTGCTTAATTTGAAATCCGATATCACAGCAACCATCTATGCAGCAGGAGTGGGGATACAAAGATTTTCAAGATGTCCTCTATTGCAACCACGTTGGATATTCATAAAATCTGTTTTAGATATTATTTCGAGACGAAACTGCTGCAGAAAAGAAAAACTTAGCAGTGAATTTGATGTTGGACGTTGAAATACAGACTGCCTGCCTTCAACTCATTGCTTTTCATCTATTGTTTTATCTTTAATCATTTAACTTTGTCGTTTGTTTGTTCATTTGTTGGATTAGTCCTTCTTTACTTAGCCAGTCATATACTTATTGTTGTTGTTGTGGTGTTTAATTTTAGCATTTTTGTTGCATTTTTGAGCACACAATAGGCTATACATGAAGGCTAGTACTAATGGTGGAGGAAGAACCAGGGAAAACCCCGGAAAGAACCACCGACCCAGGAGAAGCTACTGGCACGTATACTTGTATGCTTATATATTTATTACTTTTTTTGTTCCATTCTACCTACCTATATATATATATATATATATATATATCACTCTACTTCTATACCTACCTACCTATCTGTATAGCTATCTTAGTCCCTTTCATGCATAGGAGAGTTGCATGCAATGTATTGCTCAGTTCCTTTCGAAACTGTGGTCATGTATACATGTCATCTATGCAAAAAGAAAATGAAAGTTATTTAATTTGACGCTCACACGACTCTGACGTCGATATTGACCAATTTGTTCAACTCATTACCTTGGAAATCCCCTGTGATACATTCATACGATGTATTGATACCGTTGTACATGACCTTTTGGGCGCACGCGACGTAAATCCAAGTAATCAATCAATCAAAATGTATTAACTGACATCATTAACATTTAATTCCCGTTTGATGCATGCATACGATTTATCGATTGACCTAATTATCTTGGAAATCCCCTGTAATGCCCGGTTTCATCGAAAAGTTCAGTTGTTGACAGGACACATACCGATTTTCTTTAGAATGTGGGTGGAAAGACCATCCTAGAGCATATCTGCATAACCACATGCATTGCATAATGCTAACATACCCAACGTTATGTACCTCTACCCCGCCTAATTAGAAAGTTAAGACCATTGTTAGTTGCTGTTTGTTTTTAAATTAAAGTATACTACAACCGGAAGTGTTCAAGAACTTATCATCTGCAAAAATCATTTTAAAAACTAATACATTTGGTGATTTCAAACACGTCATTGCAGTGACAAGTGAGTCTAAACGAGGAGCGTCTATATAAAGCTTCATTTACCTCATTTTGAGATATACGGCCGTAATTGGGGTTTCTTGGCTACCTCTGTGTTGGATAAGCTTATCAGACTGTTGGTTGATTTACAACATCAACATCCTGTTTGCTCGACATCACTTGGCTTGACACTGGACAGGCTTAACTTGTTTCCCAGGTCTGACAGACTGCTTATCGTAACATTATTAGGTCATAGGTGTCACATGTTCCATTTTAACTTAATGTAAGGTTCAGCAGTCATAACTTAGGGTCACGTGATAATACGAATGCACCTTTAAGTATTGTATATAAAGTCAGTTGAACCTTATATGGCGTTCCTAAACCATGATAAGATTTCAGGTCAACAGCCATGATTTGGGTTCAAGGGATAATACGAAAACTTTTTGATGTGTTATATCAGGTCAGTTGAACCTTATATGGCGTTCCTTAACCATGATACGATTTTAGCTTAGCCGAATGTAGGGTTCGCCAGGGATGGTTCTCGGTGAAATGATGATACGAATACTCATTAAATGGTATACCAGGTCTGCTTAACTTTATATCGAAGTGCTTCGTTATGATATTATTTCAGATTAGCTACATTTTGGGTTGATCTGTCATCAACGAATTCTCCTGTGAGTGTTATATCCGGTCAGCTGAACCTTATATGGTGTTGCTAAGCCATGATATGATTTTAATTGAACTTATGTTTGATCAATCAATTTTGCTATGTATATTTATGTATTTGGTATCTATTTGTTTCACCACTGGTGTCAAGACGGAGGGCCTGCCCTGTAAACGTCCTCCTCGTCGTCGACTTAACAAAAAAAAATATATAAAAACTTCGGACGCTTTGAGTCCGTCTCACACAGCGTCAATATTACGTCCCTTCAATCTGATCTTCCCGTCAAATTGATTCGTGCCTTGTACGGCATCAGTCACGAAACAAAAGCCACAAATAATTGCTCGTGTCTTAGAAGTCAGTCTCAAAGAATCCTTACTATGGTTTACGGTGACAGCACATCAATTACTGCAAGGCATTATTCACTTTCCTCATCAAACCAAACCCTTTTTTTTTTGAGAGAGAAAGAAGATAGCTTTGACGCAAATTGCCGATCACGGCATCGACACTCAAACCAAAAAGCAAATAAGTTTGAAACCTGGAGGTACTGGTTCTCTAGGAGGTATAATCACTCTCTCCCTCTTAAAATGGGATACTAATGCCCCCAAAGTTCTCCCCAAGACAAAAGCCACTCCCAAAAAGCCAAACAAACCCCTAAAAAGAAATAGAGAAGCGGTGTCAAGACCAGGTAACAACCCCAGAAAAAGGAAAGCCCACAGAAAAAGAAAAAGAAAAATCCCAGAAAAGACCACAGAAAACAACTTCTACCCATAAGAGAGTCACGTCGGCCAAGATGCAATCTTACATTCGCAAACCAAGACATGTAGCGACGGAGACCGCGTTTCAGGTAGCCTCAGGTTCTTCCCCTTCTCCGTTGCTAATGATGCCACCCAAACCCAATTTGCCTGCCGTTCTTCCTCATTTGAAGAAAGAATGGAAACCCACGTATCAAAGAACTTCTACTCCAGCGATGACACCTTTCTCCTCTTTAGCTGCAGTAGCAGCTGCTCACAAAGTACCTGCCCCCAAAATCAAAGTCCAGGAGAGATCAGGCATGTTACAGAGTTTACTGGATTTGTCCAAGAAAGAACTGTCCCGATTTAGTCCTTTGCGAACCCCGCCACTACGTGTAAGTTCTATCATCAAGCTGATACGACGTAAAGACAATGAGTGGCGACGCATTGCAGTATCAAAAAGACTTGTGAAAAAAGGATGGGTATCAGTGTTTTTGTGCTCCTGAACATCCAAAGATGCCCTCTCAAAGAAGCGCACACCATCACCAGCGTCTTTCTTCTGTCCAAAGAGGAAAAGGAAAAAGACAATGACAGTCTCGTCATCAGAAAAAACTCTTAGCCAAGCATCGATGTCCAAAAATTAGAAGCCAACAAAGGGGAGGATTCATTGGCGATTTTGGAAAACACATCATTATCTTTTTATCGAAGCAATAGTTAAAAAATAGACAAATCGGCGTGAGCCAAGTCACCGACGTCAGTGTAGTTTTGGTGTGTACACCGGAACGAACCAACAAACCAACAAAAGAAAGATGTCACCCCCAGGAAACATTCTTCTTCTACCCCAACAGGAAAGAAAAGGAAAGGACTGACTCCTCGTTTAGGCAAATACTGGGACGTGTTGTTCGACCAGTACGCAACCTTACATTCGCAAACCACGACCTGCAGCGACGGTAACCGCGTCTCCAGTAGCCTCAGGTTCTTCCCCTTCTCCGTTCTTGGTGATGCCTGCCAAACCCAATCTGACACCCGTTCTTCCTCGGTTGATGACATAATGGAAACCCATGTCTCTAAGAACTTCTCCTTCAATGTTGACACCCTCCTCCTGTTTTGCTTCAGTGGCAGCTGCTCACAAAGTATCTGCTCCCAAAATCAAAGTCCCAGACAGATCGGGCATGTTACAAAGTTCACTGGATTTGACCAAGCAAGACCTGTCCCGATTTAGTCCGTTGCGAACCCCTCCACGATGCGGGATACCTGCCATCAAGTTGAGACGACGTAAAGACAACCAGTGGCGACGCGTTCCAGTACAAAACACTTGTGACAAAAGGATGGGGATCAGTGCTTTTGTGCTCCTGAACATCCACAGATGTCAACCCAAGAAGTCATCCCTCTTCTAACCCCAAAGGAAAGAAAAGGAAAGTATGTCCTCCTAGTTTAGTCAAACATGAAGACATGTTGTCCATTATGTCCAAAGCTTCTCCACCCATGCGAACAAAATTCATTCAAACAGCCTCCAAGGCCGTCATCGATACCGTTTGCGAATGTTGTTTGAATGTCTTGAAAGGTACGATACCTTTGTCTAAACACCAGACAAAATGCTTAGCCAGACATCATCACGTTGTTCGCCAAATTGTTCAAATGAAAACACATATTCGTCAAAAGGAGAAGATGATGGTACAACGCGGAGGAATTTTACCTCTGTTGTTAGGACCCCTTCTGAAATGAGTATTGTGAACAATGCTGGGAGGACTCTTGGGAGCAAAATAAAAAGGATCAAGAAGATAAACGGTACCTCTGGAGTCCTAAAATCTCAGACTTGATCATTGAAATCGAATGGAAGGACGAAAATGGCTTTAGTACCTTACAAACGGTGGATGGAATATAATCGTTGGCAATAACAACGAATCCCTCATTTGCCTCCCAATCCTCATTTGAAGTCCCAGTTACAAAATGAATTGTCCAAAACAGAAAAATCGCAAAAGTACGGTCAACTCTTGCAACGACTATAACTCTTTCACCAAAAAGCTCATGACGAAACAGCTCTACCAACTCTGAAAGATTTTAAGATCTTTATGAAAAGTCCATCACCATTACCATCATCATCCTCAGCGGTTAAGACAGACGCAGCTTCACTAATACCTGAGGAAGAAGAGGTACGATAAGTCTTTCAAACACCGTCAGCAGCTCCCATTCCTAGTAAGATTGCAGAGTCCTTGCTGACCCCTTCCCCCACACCCCAACGAGAAGAATTGAAAGCTTGGGTTAAAAAGATGATGTCCACTCCTCCTTCGACAGAAGTGAAAAAGAAAGAATGGAAACCAGAAGTGAAAAAAGAGAAGAAGACCAAAGCCATTCTATTACCATCTCCACTGCCATCACTACCTTCGATTTCTACTCCCGTGGCATATCGAACACGTAAAGCCGTTTCCAAACCAACATTTCGCCCCATCCAAAGTAACATCAGCGAAGAGTGGGTAACTTAGTAAAAATAGTGAAGGTGTTAGCCAGCATTTACTACGATCCATCCCATCCTGCAGGTTACGGAGGAGTTCAGAAATTGTATCGTGCTGCCAAAATCCGTCTGAAAAGTCTCGGTTTATATCAAGTGCAACGATGGTTACAAGAAGAAGCTACGTACACTTTACACAAACCCATTCGACGAAAATTTTCCAGAAGTTGCACACGAGTGGAGGAAATTCCTACCCATGACAGCCCACCATTTAGACAGCATGGGACAATATGTCTCGCTAACTGACGGCTTAATTATCAGCACTCCTTGAGTGTATACACGCCTGGGGGATGTGGCTCCAATTCCATTCACCAGGAACAATTAGCATTCTGCTATGCAGGATAAAAACAGAGGCACATGCACTCCGTGTGAACGCCTCTATAATCCAAGAAATCAATCAAAATCAACAGTCTGGCTACCTATCGTTGATTCGTGAACTACGAAGAATGAGCAGCAGACTAACCAAGCTTCTGGAACTTCAGATGCACCTGAAGTACGCCCGGTACTTCTGGATGAGCTGGCCATGTAGGCCATAGAAGAAAGTGCCAGAGTTGAAAAATAAGAGGAGGAGAACAAAAAGAAAGAAGATAAGGAAACAAAAAGACTTATCTTACCTCACCTCATCCTGAGATAGACCAGCGAAGTCAAGCCTATGCTGAGGAAACCTCCCCAGCGACAAGCACCACAGCCACTACCACCACCAAAACCCGTGGTTCCCCAGATAGAAAATTGGGACGTAGAATTGGAGAGACAAAGACAGGAGTGGGAGCCTCAGTAACCACAACATCAACGGGTGTACAATACACGAAGGAGACAAGAACAAGTCTTCACTATCCCTCAAACGGAGGACTGGGATAGTGAAGCCACTAAAGCCCTATCTGCGCTTCCAACCACAACAATCAACTGTGACAACGATTGGAGTCAGCGTTGTGTCAGTGGTGCTCGGCCTGGGAGGTTTTACCATTAAGCTGGTGCATCTGGAGTTCCAAAAAACAGCCATTCTCAGGACTACCCAGATCTCTATAAAAGAGACTATTCAAATTGCCAATTGGTGAATATGTGGAGGGGTGTGATTATAAACACTGACTCCTTTGCTGATGTAATTGTGTGTTTGTATGAACTCGCCTACGTTTGTGTGGATAGTAAAGAGTGTTTTTGTAAAAGTGCGAATACGTTTGTGTAGATAGTACATTTTGGGTTTGTAAGCGTTCGCGTACGTTTGTGTGGATAGTAGATATTATGGTTTTTGATAGTTTACTTTGGGTTTGATTTTCCTCTTCCCGTGTGTGGATAATATACTTGGTTTTTTTTTCCTCTTCCCTTGTGTGGATAGTATATTTGGGTTTGTTTTTTCCTCTTCCCGTGTGTGGATAGTATATTTTGTTTCCTTCCCGTGTGTGGATAGTATATTTTGGTTTGTTTTTTCCTCTTCCCGTGTGTGGATATTACATAATATGTGAAGTGAGTGTAATGGATGTTTAACTTTACGTCCGTGCTTGACAAATATATAGACAAAGCGTTCGTCGTTCGCGCGCCGATTCCATTCCATTCGAGGGTCAAGCAGTCAGCACGCATTGGGTCTTGTCGCTCTTAAAAAGTGACAGATCCTCAAAATTACAAGTTTGATTTTGATCAAGCTGTCTAACTGCCAAATCTCGACAAATACAACCAAAAAATCCTTGAACCGGTCAATGCAGCCGCCACTCAAAGCATCCCCACTACTGGAACTGATATCACCCCAAATGCAAAACAACTGATCCCATGGTTGAATGACGACTGCAAAACTATAATCAAGGAGAAAAATAAAGCCCTCAATAAATTTCGCCATACAGGACAATCAACTGATTATACAGACTATAAAATAAAAGAAAAACAAGCGAAGAATATCATCAAAAGAGCAAAGGAAACATCTTGACAAAAATATTGCTCCACTCTTGAAATCAAACAATGCAATTCAAAACAGGTTTGGAATAAACTAAAATCAATGCGAGGCAAAAATAGCAACACTGTTCCGAATATCAAGGATGCATCAGCTAACAAAGAAAAAGCATAGCATCTAGCTAAATACTTCGCTGGAATGAGCAAAAATGATAACCATGCCGCCAAATTTAAAGCACATCGAGCAAGAATAGAGTAAAAATATCCATACCGCTTTAGTGACCTAGACCCAAGGATTTCTCCCCTAAATGACCAGTTTAGCTTGGACGAATGGAGATCAGCACTTAGAAATAAGAAATCCACCTCCCCAAGAGAAGACAATCTATGATATGAAATATATAAGAACATACCAACCAACATGAAAGAAATCATATTAGATATGATTAATCAATCGTGGCAGACAGGACAAATTTACCACAAATGGAAACAGGCTATAGTTATCCCGATCCCACAAGCTGACAAGGACCTTAAATAAATATCCTCCTACAGACCATTCTCCCTCACCGGTACTGTATGCAAGGTGATGGAGACAAAGATAAACAGCAGACACAAACATCACCTTGAAAGTAACAATCTTCTCTCAAAAAAACCAAAGTGGCTTCCGCAATAAAAGATCCACCCTAGATTACAGGCCTCACCCTCATTGATTTGTCTGCTGCATTTGAGACAATAGACCATGATATATTACTTCACCGTTTCCAGCATGTATTTGGCATTCATGATACAGCCTTACTGTGGTTCAAGTCCTACTTGGTCAACAGGACACAAATTGTGTCTGCAAATGGAATACACTCCAGCCCAGTTGATCTATGTTGTGGTGTTCCACAGGCGTCTGTTCTTGGACCTGTTCTCTTCATTCTGTACACTCAGCCGCTCTCAAGTCTCATAGATCATCATCCAGTGTCTCACCAGTTATACGCTGATGACACCCAAATATACAAATCTAGCCACCCAACTGAAGTTGACGCTACCATCCAAGGTGCAGAGAGGTGCATTTCTGATGTGAAATCATGGATGACATGTAACAAGCTGCATATGAATGATGATAAAACTAAGGCCATTCTGATCACAACACAAAGACTTTCTCATTCACATCCTTTACCTCAAACAATAAATATCAGCAACACCAACATTAAATTCACACAATCAGTACGAAACCTAGGTGTTACTCTGGACAGTATTCTCACATTGCACCAACACGTCATGAAGGCTGCATATCTTGAGCTGAGACGCATCAGCTCCATTCGCAAATATCTTTCAGTTGATACCACTAAAACATTTGTGTATTCATTAGTACTTTCAAGACTGGACTATTGCAACTCGATTCTGTCTGGTTCATCTCAAAATCTACTCCTGAAACTTCAAAAAGTTCAAAAAACTGCTCGGATCATACTCAGAGTACCACGATCAGAGCACACCTACCCGCTGCTCTGTACCCTACACTGGCTATCAATTCGATCGAGAATCAAACACAAAATTTGTTATCTGTGCTACGTTTCACTGACGGACTCTAGTCCAACATATCTATCCGACCTCACCCATGTGTATACACCAGCAAGATACTTACGCTCCTCATCTGACAATCGTATACTCATTATTCCCACTATGAAAACAAAGTCATATGGACAGCGTTCTTTTGCATACCAGGGCCCAGCAACCTGGAATGAATTGCCCACTGAACTTAAACACAGAGACACAGTGATCCCATTCAAGAGTGCTCTCAAAACTCACTTATTTCGACTGCAAGAACAAACTTAAAGACCTAATACTGTTTCCTACCTTGAATAATTTCAGCATGTTTTTTTATGTTTTCTAATTTCATGGTGTTTTTATTATTCATATGATTATATATGTTTTTTATCTTATAGGTATTGTCTAATGTTATAAAGCGCTTAGGGCTTCTAAAGATTAGGCGCTATACAAAGTCCTCATGATTATTATTATTATTATTATTATTATTATTATTTTATACAAGGCCACTCTAAGCTGTACTGATTGTCTCCTACTATGACGTCCTAATGAAAGGATGTGCATTGGAAACAAATTATACCATGCACTAATAATATTTAAACCCGACTTCGGTTTTCCTGACCCAGTTTATTACCCGGCGCCATTATTCAACTTCATTGCGATCGATATTTTTTGTCTGGAAGTTTTGTGATGACAGGTAAGGTGCAGATCTCGCAACTATCAGGAGCGAACAGAGATTAGTGTAAGTGCATCACTATTACATTTTAGAATAGTCGTTCGTATTTTATTTAGGATTAATAAAGGCACCTACACAGACAAGTTACCATACACCTTAATTGTTTTCTTTTAGTCTTAATTTCTTTTCCTTCTTTCGTGAACCCATCGACGATAAAATCGTTATTAAATCGACTTTTTCTTATCTACTCTGTATGATTTACTTCGTTATCTGGATCACTTTCAAGAACTGTTTTTATTAACAGATATAATAGTTATAACTAGACATTTAGTGGTTTTGTATTTTACGAGTAGAACCAAGTACATATTGCAATAAAAAAAACTTCATGTTGGTACGTCTATATGTTCAGTAGGAGAATCGATTACGAGATTTTCATTATGGCTACCACGGAAGCCATTTTGTTAAATTAGATTTTAACAGTTTTATTTTTAGACAGCGTCGTAGCAAAATAAGTGCTTAACTTGAAATCCGATATCACAGCAACCATCTATGCAGCAGGAGTGGGGATAAAAAGATTTTCAAGATGTCCTCTATTGCAACCACGTTGGATATTCATAAAATCTGTTTTAGATATTATTTCGAGACGAAACTGCTGCAGAAAAGAAAAACTTAGCAGTGAATTTGATGTTGGACGTTGAAATACAGACTGCCTGCCTTCAACTCATTGCTTTTCATCTATTGTTTTATCTTTAATCATTTAACTTTGTCGTTTGTTTGTTCATTTGTTGGATTAGTCCTTCTTTACTTAGCCAGTCATATACTTATTGTTGTTGTTGTGGTGTTTAATTTTAGCATTTTTGTTGCATTTTTGAGCACACGATAGGCTATACATGAAGGCTAGTACTAATGGTGGAGGAAGAACCCGGGAAAACCCCGGAAAGAACCACCGACCCACGAGAAGCTACTGGCACGTATACTTGTATGCTTATATATTTATTACTTTTTTTGTTCCATTCTACCTACCTATATATATATATATATATATATATATATATATATATATATATATATATATATATATATCACTCTACTTCTATACCTACCTACCTATCTATCTGTATAGCTATCTTAGTCCCTTTCATGCATAGGAGAGTTGCATTCAATGTATTGCTCAGTTCCTTTCGAAACTGTGGTCATGTATACATGTCATCTATGCAAAAAGAAAATGAAAGTTATTTAATTTGACACTCACACGACTCTGACGTCGATATTGACCAATTTGTTCAACTCATTACCTTGGAAATCCCCTGTGATACATTCATACGATGTATTGATACCGTTGTACATGCCCTTTTGGGCGCACGCGACGTAAATCCAAGTAATCAATCAATCAAAATGTATTGATTGACATCATTAACATTTAATTCCCGTTTGATGCATGCATACGATTTATCGATTGACCTAATTATCTTGGAAATCCCCTGTAATGCCCGGTTTCATCGAAAAATTCAGTTGTTGACAGGACACATACCGATTTTCTTTAGAATGTGGGTGGAAAGACCATCCTAGAGCATACCTGCATAACCACATGCATTGCATAATGCTAACATACCCAACGTTATGTACCTCTACCCCGCCTAATTAGAAAGTTAAGACCATTGTTAGTTGCTGTTTGTTTTTAAATTAAAGTATACTACAACCAGGAAGTGTTCAAGAACTTATCATCTGCAAAAATCATTTTAAAAACTAATACATTTGGTGATTTCAAACACTGCATTGCAGTGACAAGTGAGTCTAAACGAGGAGCGTCTATATAAAGCTTTATTTACCTCATTTTGAGATATACGGCCGTAATTGGGGTTTCTTGGCTACCTCTGTGTTGGATAAGCTTATCAGACTGTTGGTTGATTTACAACATCAACATCCTGTTTGCTCGACATCACTTGGCTTGACACTGGACAGGCTTAACTTGTTTCCCAGGCCTGACAGACTGCTTATCGTAACATTATTAGGTCATAGGTGTCACATGTTCCATTTTAACTTAATGTAAGGTTCAGCAGTCATGACTTAGGGTCACGTGATAATACGAATGCACCTTTAAGTATTGTATATAAAGTCAGTTGAACCTTATATGGCGTTCCTACCTAAACCATGATAAGATTTCAGGTCAACAGCCATGATTTGGGGTCAAGGGATAATACGAAAACTTTTTGATGTGTTATATCAGGTCAGTTGAACCTTACATGGCGTTCCTTAACCATGATACGATTTTAGCTTAGCCGAATGTAGGGTTCGCCAGGGATGGTTCTCGGTGAAATGATGATACGAATACTCATTAAATGGTATACCAGGTCTGCTTAACTTTATATCGAAGTGCTTCGTTATGATATTATTTCAGATTAGCTACATTTTGGGTTGATCTGTCATCAACGAATTCTCCTGTGAGTGTTATATCCGGTCAGCTGAACCTTATATGGTGTTGCTAAGCCATGATATGATTTTAATTGAACGTATGTTTGATCAATCAATTTTCTATGTATATTTATGTATTTGACCTTTGTCCAAGATCGAGTATAGAGTTTTTGGTGCGTATCTGCTTTTTGTCTTGTTTGTAAGTAATAAATAGGTTGTTTACTTGGGTTTGATTGAGACAGCCATGAGTATGGCCTTAGTAGGTTCTAGGAACGTACTTGTTTACAGTTTTGAGTAATTTTTCAATAAGACGATTGAGTTTTTTTTTTCCAGAACATTTTACTTCGATATAGCTGCAGAGGGGATGTATCTAAGTTTGAGATCAACTAGATTATATACTTCTCCATTAATTTCAGTCCTTAGAAGTATTTACTGTTGTACACAGATGCAACTTAAGAGGGTATTTTTAATAAACAATGTAATTGGAATTACAAAAACACTACTTTGGGATTATTGAGGACTCGTTCAAAAACATTCTGGATCATATCATTATGATACAGCAAGACTATTAGAACATTTGTATATTTAAAACTGTTGGCACATCATCACATTCAATATTGGAAAACATATATCTATATTTTAATTTAGAGGTATGGACTTTGTAGTCTTATCTTAAATGCAGAGACAAGAAAGGAAATTAATTTGAAATTAAAAGGATTAGAACCGGCAGTCGGAGCACACTCTCCCACTTACCTATAAGTTCAGGTTTTGATGTTACCAGAAATATTAGGTTAATACCGTCTTGTAAAGAAAAAGAAGTTGATAAATATTTTCTTAACTTTGGGATAATTGCTCAAAACTTGAAATGGCCATGAGAGCACTAGGCTTTGTTTTTATAAAGTGTATGTTTTTGGTAGAGCTCGTGATGTCTAAATTACACTGTCGGTAGAACATTGTGCTAATTATGATGTGGTTAAGGAATATATATTGAACGATTATGAATTCACACATAAGACATATAGACACAAGTTTAGGAATTGTCAAAAAGAATCTGACCAAGCCTATGTCGTATTTGCATGGGAATAAGAACAACTATTCAATAGGTGGTGCTCAGGAAAGAAGGTTGATAAAGACCTCAGACAGTTCATGCTGGGTGAAGAGATCAATAGTTGCATTCATAGTAATGTCAAGACCTAGCTTAATGACAAAATATCGAAGCACTGGAAAATGGTGCTCGTACAGCTGATGAAATTTCCTTGACTCACACAATTTCATGGGTCAGTAAGTTTTCCTCTCAGCATTTTGGGGTAAAAAGCCATCTCAGTCTAATACAAGTACTTCTAAATCTCAAATCCAGCACAACGTTCAGGAATCAAACTTCTGATTAGACTGATCCGAAATGGTTAGCTACATGCACTTACTGAAAAAAGAAAGAGCACGTCGTTTCTGATTGCTACAGGTTGAAAACTTTTGCAGTAGAGCGAAGATAGAGCTATTCCAAATGAAAGAAGTCAAGGTCACGGTCTTGTATTGATAGCAAAGAAACTCCGGTCTGTTTTATTATGGAGAATTATGAACCATTCATGTAGAAAGGTTATACGTCACTTATTGATTCTGTCAGGCCTATCCCTATTAAAATATTAAGGGACCAGGAGCTTCTCAGAGTATTTTATTATCAGGTACTTTGCCTTTTTCTGAGAGGTTTTCTTCTAGTGAAAGTGTTCTTTTTCTGGGAGTAGAGTGGGGCTTTACTATTGCTCTCCACTGTGTTAATTTGGGATCAAAACTAGTCCCAGGATCCGTGAGAGTCGGAGCAATGCAATCTTTACCCATTGAGGGTATTAATGTATTACTAGGCGATGACCTAGATGGAGATAAAGTTGTTGTCAATCCATTTCTAACTGAAAGGCTTTGTTAGGATCATAAAGTTAATCCTGTTGAAACCCCTCATTTATACCCGATTTGTGTAGTTACTAAGGATATGGTAAAGTGAACTTTTGAGAATGATATTGATCAAGAAATTCTTCCTTTTGCTTATACATTTATTGATCAGTCTTTTGATGAGGTAAAATTTGCTTCTCTTCTTGATCAATTAAGGGTATTTATCACAGCAATCCTCTTTGTACTACTCAGTACCTATATTCTAATCAGGGTGACACAAGACAATCACTCGTTGTCGAACAAGAACAAGATTCCGAAATCACCTGTTGGTTTCTTATGACTATTAGCGACAATGAAGCCACCCAAGTACCTGTTTGTTATTTTTGGAAAAATGGAGCCTTAATGAGAAAATGGAAACAACCTGTGGTGACGAGTGGTCATTGAGCTATCAAATTGATTTTCGTAAGTCATATCGACAGACAATTCTTAGTGTAGCCCAGGAAATGCATTGGTTGGTCATTTATGAGTAAGAAACACTTATTACAAGATCCTGAATAATTTTAATTGGCAGAAAATTAAAAATGATGTTTCTAAATACTTTAGATCTTGCCATGCTTGCCAAATGGTAGGAAAACCATATTGGAAGATATCTAAGACTTATCAGTAGTGAATGGGGCCACCCTAGCCTCAATGGGAATTATCATTACAGAGACCCCTGGGCCACTCTAGCCTCAATGGAAAATTAACATGGAGAAAAATCGTGGGCCACTCTAGCCTCAAGGGGAATTTAACATGGGAAATAGTCTTGGGCTACTCTAGCCTCAAGGGGAATTGAACATGGAGAAAAACCCTGGGCCACTCTAGCCTCAAGGGGAATTGAACATGGGGGAATAAAGTGTGGGTCTATCTAGGGACAAGGGGAATTGAACATATGGAAATTGAACATGGTGGGTCTGTACAGCGTCAAGGGGAATTGAACATGGTGGGATTGTCTAGGGACAATGATGGTAGAGGGTCAAACACAACAGAGACAGAGACATACATAACTAGTACAAGCGTGGGATTTATATATAAAGCATTAGCAAGACCTGAAATCTTGCTGGGGTGTTCAAAAATTTGCATAATTGTAATGATGCTATAAATAGCTATAATCAAGGAAATGCTCAACGACAAAATGGATGTGACTAAAAGTAACGTTAAAATGACGAAATTGTCCCAGAATTTAAAGGAAAATAAACATATCCCCGAAAATTAAGTTACAATGGTTTAGACTAAAATGGATAAAATTAGTAACTACTTACAATATCAACTTCTGTGACGATCGTGGATAAATACCTATGTATCTATAATCAGCTGAAATTCCTATGAAATCCCACTATCTATTTATAGCTCCAACTTGTGGGTTTTTCCTTTGGAAAATCCCACTATCTTTTTATAGCCTCAGCTTGAGTGACGTTCCTGTTTATGAATTCTAGTATATATGTATAGCTACAAAATGTGGAAATCCCCAAGTCGATATTTATAGTCTCAAAATTTCCAGCGTCAGTGACGTCACTGTACAGAACACTAAGGGATAAATGGCAACAGTGTTTCAAGTGGCTGACCTGAATACGCGCTACTGTAGGTAGGTAGGTAGGTAGAGTGTATCTGATAGGGATAAAGTGAGTTTTATAGGGACAAACAGAGACCAATACACACACACACACACACACACAACATACGCGCGCAGACACACTCACACACACACACACACACACACACACACAGAGGGAAGAGGAAAAAACAAACCCCAAATCTACTATCCACACTCGGGAGGAAGAAAAAAAACAACCAAATATACGATCTACACAACGTACGCGAACACACACACACACACACACACACACACACACACACTATAAAATGGATAAAATTAGTAACTACTTACAATATCAACTTCTGTGACGATCGTGGATAAATACCTATGTATCTATAATCAGCTGAAATTCCTATGAAATCCCACTATCTATTTATAGCTCCAACTTGTGGGGTTTTCCTTTGGAAAATCCCACTATCTTTTTATAGCCTCAGCTTGAGTGACGTTCCTGTTTATGAATTCTAGTATATATGTATAGTTACAAAATGTGGAAATCCCCAAGTCGATATTTATAGTCTCAAAATTTCCAGCGTCAGTGACGTCACTGTACTGAACACTAGGGGATAAATGGCAACAGTGTTGCAAGTGGCTGACCTGAATACGCGCTACTGTAGGTAGGTAGGTAGAGTGTATCTGATAGGGATAAAGTGAGTTTTATAGGGACAAACAGAGACCAATACACACACACACACACACAACATACGCGCGCAGACACACACACACACACACACAGAGGGAAGAGGAAAAAACAAACCCCAAATATACTATCCACACTCGGGAGGAAGAAAAAAACAACCAAATATACGATCTACACAACGTACGCTAACACACACACACACACACACGCGCGCGCGCGCGCACCACAGAGGGAAGAAGAATAAAACCATTATACACTATCCACACGGAGTGAAGAAATAACCCTTTACATATACTATCAACAGAGAGTGAAGAAAATAACCCATTATATTCCATCAACAAAGAATGAAGAAGAAAAAGTTTTTTGAAAGCACCTAAGCCCTCACCTGCAATGACCAACTCTGCCAAACACCTACACCCCACCCCACCCCCCACTCCCAACACTACAAAACACATTTAACCCGTTATTTTATGGCATCAGTGTGTGCTTTAGGAAACATCAAGACACAAAAATGATGGATGAATAGACTGACTATTGTTTACGGACTTGCATGCATAAGGAGCGTGCGTGAAGGAAAACATCCTTCCATTTCAAATCTAACTAAAACATGATCAAGAGGGATAGAGAGAGGTGAAAGAGCACAATTTCATAAAGTGTGAGTAAAAACAAAACACGCCATCCGTATTATACAATGTCAAGACCAAGAGACACTTACGTTTTCTTTCTGGTCTATTCTCTTTTAGAAGGTAGTATGAAATTTCACATCAAGGCCAACGCATCGGCTCACATTGTCAATTTTTCCATATCCATGTCTTTACTGGCACAAGTTCTTCATCATCTTCAATTTCTTCTTCTTCTTCTTCTGAATCCCTCTTCTCTGTTTCGTCTTGTGTTTTGTTTCTTCTCTTTTCTCGTAAGGTACTCTGAATTCCAGTGTCCTTTCCCCTGACAACGATATTAGGTATCTTGACTTTTGTCTCTCTTTCTTAGACGAAGCAGGTATTTTGGAGACAAATACCCATTTACCTTTGCAGATATAGCAAACTTCATTAGCACACACTTTCGTATGACTCTCATCAAATCAACGACCAAAAGAGTAAGTTTTGTTGCCACTTTCGCCTGTGAATTATGCTTTCGTATGACTTTTAGCAAATATTTGACCAGCAGGTCGATCTGTGCTGACTCTTCCATCTTCGTGATCGTTTGAGAGCGGAATGAATACTCTGACGCTAAGACACTCTCCTTATATACAGGGACCTGCTGCGTATGAAACCTAGTCAAATGTAATTTTGCAATAAGATGAAACGATTTCATTGAAGAAGTAAAAGGCAATGATGTACCGTATCGCCTCACACAAAACCTGAAGTGTTAGCTCAGATCCGTGTCAGCAATTTCGAAGACGACATAACTGAGCTTTCATCAATGTTCTCCAATTATGCCACAAAACCACGAGTCCTGATTCACACCAAAATAAATTTCGTTCGGTCCATAAAAATTAGTATCACATCTGAGAAACGCAAAAACGAACTTCCAGAAAACTGAGAACGACGGCTTACACCTACAACGTAAATGTATGAGTTCAAGTAGTGCGTACAACTTAGTCAAATTAAATTTTTATAGTCAAGACGAAACGATCTCTTTTCGAACAAGAAAGCAGACACCAAGCGACAATGGCAATCCGTGTCACACAACACTTTTCAAAATGTATATGATCAGAGGTTTGTTCTAGCGATCTGCACGGTTAAATTAAATGTTGATGTATTTTGCAATAAGACGGACACAATTTCCATGGGATCGCCATTGGTACTTTTGTTCGTGCATTAGTTTAATTTTTAAAAATATTTTTTATATAAATCGCCTATAGGATAGACCCAGTAAAACATGGCTATTCTCGTCACTGTCTGAATAGCTACTCAAGTCAATTCGAAGTGAACGCGGTAAGAAAATAAGTATAGCCAATGAAATGGCTTACAACGGGTGATGCATTGTTTTGTTCTAGGACTGTGTGGCATAATAATCCCTATGTTCTTGCGTTGTTACCATTACAGTACAGACAGACTGAAATGTGAACTTACAAGCCCTCTTTGTCTGTGTTGTACCATTTCTTCTTACCACATCAAAATACTGAGCGTCACAGTATTGGTTCGCGTTTTCAAGCTGGCCATTTTTTTTATATCTCACTTAAACATTTTAACCTAAACACTCACACTCACATCGGTAGAGTCAGAACAGATGTGTTACAGTATTGAGGGGCATGTTATCTTTTATTTCAAACTAATAAATTTGGGGTTTGTATGAAGTAAAGAACCGAAAGTACAGTGAAACTCAAGGATGATGACCCAGTCTGTCTGTCTATTGATGCGTGTATTTACTTAAGAAGAAATATGACCTCTAAAACACAAAGAGATACGGCAAGCATGATTAGAATGAACATAACGATGTTTTCCTTCCCGCCCGTGTAATTTAGAGCTTCAATCCTCTTTGAAGACAAACTTGGTCTCCTTTTGTAGGGCTTGAAATAATAAAAAACCTGAAAAAATCTTATGCACTTTGCTATAGATAATTTCATCAACAGACTAAACAACATAAATACCGTTACAACACTAGAAAGCCTTAAATCTTCTATCAACAAGAAATGCATCAAAAAATTAAAGATTAACGATAACTAACCAGTGAAACCGAATTTAACAAAGGCAGTGACATGTGAAGAAATGGCTCTCACTTTGGAAAGGTAGGCGAATGTACTCTGTCATGCACCATCAACTTGAAAAAAAATTATAAACAGAGAGAAACCTGAATTCAAAATTCAGTTGTTTTTTCTTATAAATTGTTTCGTTTCTTTCTTCTTTTTTGGAACAAATCTAAGCACTAATATAGAGTGGAAAAGGGAAAATGCACATGCAAGCTTTGATATTTCTGAAAAAATGAGGGGATATTCCTAACGTTCATAACCACCTATGGACTTGGACTTGTCTGTGACTTATCCACAAAACAAGATGTACATATTTTTGGTCAAGCTGCAAGTGTGTGCGTGTTTTTGAAAATGGTAAAAATTGGATATACAATTTTCTCGTGACACTTATAAAGTGAAGAGTCTGTGCAAGTGTCAAAAGCCAAAGTCATATAAGTTTTGTATTTTGTACGGCTTGTAAAGATTTCCACCTTAGAAAATGTGAAGTATCACAAGTTATTATCACAAACAGAAGTGGAACATAGGGGCTTGCAAGAAAGAAAATAACCCATACAGTTGGTGTCATCAAGAGTGCTAGAGACGGTACCCGAACTTGCTTGCTTGCTTACTTGAATTAAAGTGATTTTCGCTCTAATGGAGCATATATCACTGGTTTAGTAACGCACCGCGTGATTTTTAATTACTCCTGGGGAAGGAAAGAGAGCCTCATCCCCCATTTCTTCGGAAAAGAGAAGAAGAAGCAGACCTTATCCTGTGAGAAAGCCGGTCGTCAGAGGAGGTCGCCATCTTATAACCTAAGCGACCGCCATAGCTTCAAGTTCCAAAAAAAAAAATATTCAGGGCTACCCCATACTCTCGAAAAGAAATAACATTCCATTGCCTATGATATGTTAGTCAGTTAGAAGAAAAAATACAGAAGTGAGTCTATCAGCACATGATTTTTTTATCTTGGTTAGAAAGTGCGACTCTAAGTCCTTCGTTTCCGTCGCTTATCAAAATTTTTAAAATAGTAATGTTCTGTAAAAAAAGTGAGTGAGTGTTTCTTTTAGGTTTGTGCGTTTTTTTTTTGTTGGTAATAATATGGATAATGTAAGTTCGGGTACAACGAAATTAAAAGAATTAGGCCCAGAACTCGGTGTGGAGGGAAGAAATATACGCAACAGTAGCGGGAGCAAGAAATGCAGACCTAACCAGTTATATCACTCCACCCACCTCGAGAACACAAATAACATCTAGTCAACATCCGACTATACCTAACAAGCAAAGTGCTTAAGATTTTTTCAGGTTTTTTATTATTTCAAGCCCTACAAAAGGAGACCAAGTTTGTCTTCAAAGAGGATTGAAGCTCTAAATTACACGGGCGGGAAGGAAAACATCGTTATGTTCATTCTAATCATGCTTGCCGTATCTCTTTGTGTTTTAGAGGTCATATTTCTTCTTAAGTAAATACGCGGATCAATAGACAGACAGACTGGGTCATCATCCTTGAGTTTCACTGTACTTTCGGTTCTTTACTTCATACAAACCCCAAATTTATTAGTTTGAAAAAAAAGATAACATGTTCCTCAATACTGTAACACATCTGTTCTGACTCTACCGATGTGAGTGTGAGTGTTTAGGTTAAATGTTTAAGTGAGATATAAAAAAAATGGTCAGCTTGAAAACGCGAACCAATACTGTGACGCTCAGTATTTTGATGTGGTAAGAAGAAATGGCACAACACAGACAAAGAGGGCTTGTAAGTTCACATTTCAGTCTGTCTGTACTGTAATGGTAACAACGCAAGAACATAGGGATTATTATGCCACACAGTCCTAGAACAAAACAATGCATCACCCGTTGTAAGCCATTTCATTGGCTATACTTATTTTCTTGCCGCGTTCACTTCGAATTGACTGAGTAGCTATTCAGACAGTGACGAGAATGGCCATGTTTTACTGGGTCTATCCTATAGGCGATTTATATAAAAAATATTTTTAAAAATTAAACTAATGCACGAACAAAAGTACCAATGGCGATCCCATGGAAATTGTGTCCGTCTTATTGCAAAATACATCAACATTTAATTTAACCGTGCAGATCGCTAGAACAAACCTCTGATCATATACATTTTGAAAAGTGTTGTGTGACACGGATTGCCATTGTCGCTTGGTGTCTGCTTTCTTGTTCGAAAAGAGATCGTTTCGTCTTGACTATAAAAATTTAATTTGACTAAGTTGTACGCACTACTTGAACTCATACATTTACGTTGTAGGTGTAAGCCGTCGTTCTCAGTTTTCTGGAAGTTCGTTTTTGCGTTTCTCAGATGTGATACTAATTTTTATGGACCGAACGAAATTTCTTTTGGCGTGAATCAGGACTCGTGGTTTTGTGGCATAATTGGAGAACATTGATGAAAGCTCAGTTATGTCGTCTTCGAAATTGCTGACACGGATCTGAGCTAACACTTCAGGTTTTGTGTGAGGCGATACGGTACATCATTGCCTTTTACTTCTTCAATGAAATCGTTTCATCTTATTGCAAAATTACATTTGACTAGGTTTCATACGCAGCAGGTCCCTGTATATAAGGAGAGTGTCTTAGCGTCAGAGTATTCATTCCGCTCTCAAACGATCACGAAGATGGAAGAGTCAGCACAGATCGACCTGCTGGTCAAATATTTGCTAAAAGTCATACGAAAGCATAATTCACAGGCGAAAGTGGCAACAAAACTTACTCTTTTGGTCGTTGATTTGATGAGAGTCATACGAAAGTGTGTGCTAATGAAGTTTGCTATATATGCAAAGGTAAATGGGTATTTGTCTCCAAAATACCTGCTTCGTCTAAGAAAGAGAGACAAAAGTCAAGATACCTAATATCGTTGTCAGGGGAAAGGACACTGGAATTCAG